>CAVMGG010000055.1:0-73734 GCA_963680895.1 Fragum sueziense
CAAACACCCATTTTCAATAAAGAGGTCCAATTAAATAAAAAGAGTGTCCTTGGAAAATTCTAATAGAACGAGATATATTCCCATGTGTTTTTATGTTTTTAATCCAAGGAATGGATCGCCCAAACACAAATAATAGGGCAAAAGGGGAATATGTGCTCTCTTTTCGAAGATTTGGGACCTATTACCTCAAAATTTCAAACCTTCGTTACTGTCGCCAGCAGAATTATAAACCTTTAGCATACTCAGAATTCCACAAAAGTTAACACAGAATATCATTGTGTACATTTTTATGAACGAAAATGCCTTCAGAATATAAGGTAATATCAACATGAAATTAGCCATGTTTGCCGTTAGAATATATGCACTTGTTTGTATGTCGCCAGAAATGCGGTTTTCAGAAAAATCTTCGTGATCATTTATTACTACAACAGTACATCAAAACAGCGTTCGTTATTTCGATTGCTTAGCATTCAAAGTCGACACTCACCATACCACAGGTTAATATAACAATGATAACTGAGATTGCACTCATGAATGGAAATAAAATTACTGTACATGAAAACATACCTGACAAAAAAGTAAATCAGAAAACCTTCGTGATCGCCCATTTTGGTACTTGTACAGATTAGAAAACGACATGATGCCTGTCGACATTAGAGTACACCGTGTACGCACTCTACTTTTTCAAACTTTAAAGCACAGGCGACTCAGAATAAATGTAACACACATTGAGCGTCATTTAAACCTTCGATACTTAAACTTTCGTTATACAATTTGAAAATCAAGTACTTTGTATTACACAACGCGTCATACATGACGTCATAAGCCACATGGTGTAAAAGTAATATACTGGCATCCATTTTGATCACTTCGTCTATACAGGAGTATCGGAATCGACAGGAAACGTTTTGAAATGTAAGTAGATTTACGATTTGAATTGAACAATAATGATCGGACCATAACATTTTGTGTTCCTAGTCTTTGTAATTACCACAATTATTGATGAACGCCCTAAAATACTCTGTTGGTCGTAATTTTGTCCCTTTGGCTTTTGCAACAGGGATACAATGAGGTAAAACCTTCGTGATGGAAATGTAACGAAGGTTTGTCAAATAGTTTTCTGTAAATTACTCAAAAGATTATTGTTGGTTTACCATTTATGACCTACATATATATACAGTTGGTGAAATATAATATTTGTAAAATAAGTAGTTTACATTGCAAACATATCAGCACAAATAATCGATAAAATTTCAATCGACTGTTTGTGATGACACGTATGCTTCAAAAATAATATATATTTACCTAACATACATGAAGAAGTTCACAATTTAGGTTTCATGCATGATTCCTAATATACATAAATTGTACCGGTTAGTGAATCAGTAGTAAACTACCAATACACATTGATTAAAACGTATCAAGAGAACAGGTAACGAAAGTTTTGAATGGTAACGAAATTTTTTTCTTCTTCAGATAACCATGGGAAAGACTAGAGCCGAGATACAAAAGGCATACCGGCAACGTTTGAAAGAAAAGAATGCTGAGGAGTATTTACGCCACGAACGAGAGCGAATGAGGCGGAACTACATACCGGCAGCTGAACTTTCTGAAAATGACAGGAAAATCAGGAATGATAGGAACAGAGAAAAACTGAGAGCATTCTATGAGCGAAAGCGACAACAACGCCAAGCTAATCAAGTTGCTGAACTAGAAACAAGCGGGTATGATAGTGGTCAAGCCAGTACGTCGCAGGAAAGAGGCCGTTTACCGTTAAGAATGAACTTTGTAAACAATAGAAGAAAGGGGACAATCCGTAGATGGAAGAGAGAATTGTCGCATGCTAGTGCACGTATTAAACAGCTAGAACTTGAGCGACAAGAACTCCGAAAGAAATACCGATCAGCACAGAGGAAAGTACAACGACAGAAAGCCAAAAACGCTGGAGGAAATAACAGCGAAAAAAGAAAGAGGCTTATCAACCAAATGAGATGACCCCAAGAAAGGAAACAGAAAAAATGTTGAATGATGCTGGCCTTTCACTTCCCCAAAAGAAAGCCATCAAAAAGTCTTTAATGATGGGAAACGTTCTTTTACGTGAAATTAATACTACCAAGTCTGAATCATCACGAAATAAACTGAAAGTAGTCCATAACGTAATATCCGGTAAAGTAACGAAAAAGTACAGGTGTGCCACATTTTTATCAAATAAGACAGGATTATGTAGACATAGATTAAATGAAACACAGAGCCAGGTCCGACCAGTAGAAAGATCAGCACGAAAGAGCACAGTGAAATTATTCCAGGAGAGGGTCGAAACCTTCTTAAAAAGGGAAGACAATAGCAGAGCACAACCAGGGAAGAGAGACAATAAGAAGATAGGAAAGGATGAAAGAGTCCAAACACATGTTCTAACTGATTATCTTTCAAACTTGTACGAAAAATTCATATCTGAAAATCCCAACATCAAAATATCATTTACCTCATTCACCCGGGCCCGTCCAAAGCATATTTTGACAGCAGCATTTTCCAGCCGTAGTTCGTGCTTATGTACAAAGCACCAGAATGCTGTACTGACTATTAAAACCCTACGAAAAGAAGGCTTCAACGTATCTATTAATCCTGAAAAGGGTTTTGAGCAGATTCCAAGTGCAGAAGTTATCAAAGAGAATTTGAAAGAGTCTGTGCTTTTGGGACAATGGAAACGTGTTGAAGTAGAAGAAAGGGGAAAGAGAAAATATGTTACAAAAATTGTAGAAGCTGAGTTGCAAGTCGAAGATTTCATCAACCATATCCAGAAACAGATGACTGAGTTTGAAGAACACGTGAGTAGGGTGCGCACACAGTATGAACAAATTCGTAAACTAAAAGAAGAACTTCCTAAACATGAACTCATACTACAATTAGATTTCGCAGAGAATTACTCATGCAGGTCAATGGAGGAAGTGCAGAGTGCGTATTTCAATCAAACAACAGTAACATTACACCCAGTAGTTGTGTATAAAAGATCAGAAGACAACAGCTTAGTACACACAAGTTTTATCATAGTTTCAGATGAGATGGCACATAAGTCATCGACCGTCGTGGCATTTATTGCTGACATTATACCCGTACTAAAGGAGTTGGAGAGTGAACTACAGTGTATTCATTACTGGAGTGATTCGCCCACGAGCCAGTATCGGAACAAACAGATGTTCAACTTTGTAGCTAACCACGAGGCCGAATATGGTATTAAAGCACGTTGGAATTTCTTTGAGGCCGGTCACGGCAAGGGACCTTGTGACGGCCTCGGCGGCACTTGCAAAAGGCTAGCTGATGAAGCTATGAGGAGTGGAAGAGCAGTCATACAAGACGCCAAAGGATTTTTTGAATGGGCACAAAGATCAAGTATGAAGAATGTTACATTTCGATTTGTGTCAACACAGACATGTTCGGTTTTCGAAACGGTAATGGAGAAGAAGGACGTTAAAACCATCAAAGGCACAATGAAAGTGCATGCTGTTGTAGGTTTAGGGGATTCAAAAGTTATGGTCAGAGAGGTGAGTTGCTATTGTCACATATGCCTTTCAGGGCAAACATGGCGGTTAGAAACCACGAAAGGAAGTAAAGCCAAACCAGTAAATAAACAGACAATAGACATTGCAGATGAAAACGTAGAAATCACAGACACAACTGACAAGTCAATGGAAACCTCCGAAGACAAAGGAGATACAACTACAACGGGAGTAAACGATAGAGATGGTTATAGAATTGGAGACTATGTAGCAGCAGTGTATGACGGTAAATGGTATGTTGGAAAGATTGCAGATACAGACGATGAAGAAAGTGAGATCGAAGTGGATTTCATGGAGTCCAGGAAACAACTATTCCAGTGGCCTTCAAAGCAGGATTTGACATGGTTAAATACACACGCGATACTATGCAAGATTGATACCCCAGTTGCAACTGGAAAATCTAATCGCATGTTTGCCTTAGCGGACAGTGACATGGCTAATATAACAGATCTATTTGACAAGTTTGATGGAAAATAAATTCTATTAAGTCATATTACATGATAGTAAATCTATTTCAAAGGCCATACAATGATAGTAGTTAGTACCATTGTATGACTTTCGAAGTAGATTGAAAGTTGCCGTAGTTAGGGAGTTAATGAACCAATTAGTTTTGCCATAGTGGACAAGAAGTTCTTTCAATATAAACTTTCGTTACAAGAAAACTTTCGTTACCATGATATTTTTCTTTGATATACAGTCAAGACAATTAGTGAATTAAGGCTTTATTGCCTTCAGGGAGATACAAATTTGTCACCACGTGTATGTTAAACTTTTACGATGGACGACCTTTTGAAATGAGGCATATTAAACCCGCTGAAATCTTCTGGTTCAAATACCACGAATTTAAATAGTCTTAATGTAAAAAAAAAAAAAAAAACTGGTCACTCGTTTTTACTAATCCTTTGATTCATTTGTAGGGTGAGTTAAACATGTGAACTATTACTTTGTTATATGTAAACGTTTCAGTTCGAAAAAATACATCTAGGTAGTTGTGAACACATGATTAAACCTTCGTTATTAAATGTTAGAGTTCAATTAAGCGGCTCTAGTGTTTTCTGTTTTTGTTTCAGCGACACGCTCGGGATCCAGTCTTTTAATAGACATTCAGAGTCACTTCCTGTGCTTTTCGCATGGGCCTAACTGTCAAATACATAAACCTGTGCTATTTGAAAGAAGGGTTTTCGTTTAATATTATATAACAAGCAACATCCTAGAAATATGGTGTAATTTCCTACTTGAAAAAACCAACATAAATGACAAACGATGTGCGGGTATTATACATATTTATAAAGCAATGGCTTTGCCAATGGATAAACGTATTATCTGTTACCCTAAAAATGATAAATTAAAGAGTTCTAGTCCAAGATTTAAAAAAAGCCTTTAAAAACGAAGGTTTTATTAGGTTGATTTTTACCAACGGGGTACCTTTACTCAAAAGTAAATATTTCCAAAACCCCAAAAGTGTTGCATTAGAAATTTCAGATTGACGTTCAGAAAGCTTTGGCGATTAGGATATAAAAGAGGATAAACACGAATCTAATGGATCATTTTTTTATTATTTTCTACTACGGAATTGGACCTCTTTATTGAAAATGGGTGAAAATACATTTATAGTAGATCTATTTATGTTAGCCTACATATTTAGACTAGATCTATTAGACTACATTTTAATCCATATTTTGAGCTTGATATAAGTTCTAGGGGAGACCGGGGCTATTTCGGCCCCCTAATTTCGATTGCTCATATTTTGAATTATATGAAAGTTATTTGGGCGTGATTTATATATTTAAGTTCGACAGGCGAAAGCCTTTCAAACTGCGTCTGTCCTTTTTATATTTTTCTTTTCAATAAAGAGAATTTCAAATTTTAGAGTTTTGATCGTGGTGGCCGAACTTGCCCCATGCATGGGGCAAGTTCGGCCCTCCCTTGGGGCAAGGTATGCACAGGCCTATAAATCCTTATATTTGATTTTTAGACTGTTTAGATTTAAAGGAATCTGTATACGACTTCCAAATGAAGGTATAAATTGAAAAAGCATTGTTATAACAGTCAAATCACCGTGAGTAAGGAGACATTCGGGATAACAAGTAGCCTAGAGGCTGGGGGCAAGTTCGGCCTGTGATTTTGAATTTGTCCATTTTTTACATTTCTGTTAGAGCTAGGTCTGAACAATTGATATATTCGGAGTCGTCAAGAAATGGCAATTGTAACAGCGATTATTCTTTTTATTCATGGGCAAGTTTGGTGGTGGCCGAACTTGCCCCAACCCCAAAGGCCGAACTAGCCCCAGATAGACCTGGTGTCAACATCACGCCATATCTTCTTTTAGATAACATGAACACTTCATCTTTAGTTTTAATATGAAAGAGGATTTAATTGTTTTCATAAATATACAAAAATGAAATCTGAATCCTGGTGCATATTACTATAAATTAAAACTTACATAAATGTGGAAAAATACTGAAAGTGTCTAAAAATCAGAATCGTGTTCTAAATTCTATGTTTTTGTATCAATTAAATTCGACCAAAAACCTTCTGCGAAAAGCTTTTGTCATGAGTGACATTAAAATCCGGGTCAGAGCTCTCTATCTCTGTCGACAGGCTCAAAAGAGCCACTAGCCGAACTTGCCCCGGTCTCCCCTACAAGTGATAGCCTTTCTAACTGTGTCTAGCATTTTTATATGTTTCTTTCCAAGAGAGAATACCGGTATTTCAAGTTTTAGAGTTTTGATCGTAGTGGGCGGACTTGTCCCATGCACGGGGCAAGTTCGGCCGATTATTGGGGCTAGGTATGCTCAGAGCTATAATTCATTATAAAGCATTTTTAGACCGTTTAAATTTCTAGGAATCTGTATACGACTGCCAAATGAAGGTATAGATTGAAAAAATGTATTGTTTTCACAGCCAAACATCGTGAGAAAGGGGGCATTTGGGATAGCAAGCAGGGGACCGGGGCAAGTTCGGCCAGTGGATTTGAATTTTTCCATTTTTTATGCTTTAGTTATAGCTAGGTCTTTGCGATTGATATATTTAGATGCGACAGGAAATGACATTTCTAACCGTGATCATTCTTTTTATTCATGTGTAAGATTGGTCGTGGCCGAACTTTCCCCGAACCCAGTAGTCGGACTAGCCCCAGACAGACCTCGTGGAAACATTACGTTACATCTTCTTTTAGATGGCATGGAATCGTCATCTTAAGTTTTAATCTGAAAAAGGACTTAATTGTCTTCATAAGTATGCAAAAAGAAATCTGAATCATGGCGCATCTTACTATAAATGAAACTTTACACAAATGTGGAAAATTTACTGACAGAGTCTATTCAATGCGACCAAAAACTTTCTGCGACCAGCTTCCGTCATAAGAGACATTACAATCTTGTTCCGGGCTCTCTATTTCTGTCAAGAGGCTCTACAGAGCCACTGGCCGAACATGCCCCGAGGTCGGACTAGCCCCGGTATCCCCTAAATGTGAGTTTCAAGATGCGATTGGATAGTTTTACTAATGACAATGAATATGTTCTAAAAATAGACCGGCTTTACCGATATGTATTGACAAACCGTCGGTGTTGTTACAAAATCTCGTAACTACGGCTTTTATAACAACACCGACGGAAAACAATGATCGCGAAAAAACGTCCCACGCTTTGGCCGAGTTCACCACCAGTGTGACTTGTAAATTTCTAATTGCGGCCTCAGTGACGGATCCAGAAGGGGTTCGGGGTGTTCAAACGAACCCAACTCTGTAGCCTGATATTTAATTTTCATACAAGTCAAACTTGTGTAATACAAGTATTTAACGAACCCACAGGTATAAAATATTATATTTGTAATTATAGGCTAATTAATCGAACCCCTTCAAAAAATACTGGATCCGCCGCTGAGCCTAACACAATTTTCTCCCTTTGCGTCAATATTTTCCATACTACAATGTAGACAAAAATCAATTGCTAGACGCGCATTTCATGTAGGCTACGTATATGAGAACATTACTAGATCTTAATACACAATAGGCTACAGTGTCAAAATGTATTTCAGCATTTTTGTTGATTTTGAATAACGTCGTAACAAAATCGGAGATTTTCTGGTTATGGCTGATCTTTGGAAAACCAACTAGATCTAATTTAACCCTTTCCCAAACAAGACCTGGTTTTGACGTCCCTTATAGAAATGGCTTGGGAAAACATTGAAACAAAAGAAGAAACTGCTGATAACCAGCAGTTTCTCCTTTTGTCTCAATATTTTCATTGTCATATTTTACACAACTTCTATCTTCAATACCCTCCATTTTGTCATTTGCGTCAGTTTTTGAAGTGGATCACTCTAAAATTCCGTCGTTTGGGAAAGGGTTAATAAAAAAAGTTATTGACGACTAAGCAAAAATTTACGTTGTCGACAATATTTTTTGTCATATCAGCTATCATCAGCTAGATCTATTGTCAAGTCGGTCGTGAATTAATTTAACCCTTTCCCAAACGACAAAAAAATTAGGAAGGTCCAATTTGAAAGCTATTGCAAACAACAAAATGATGTTAGAAAATCCAGTCCACTTAGAAGAAATTGAAGCTTAACAACAACAACAACAACAACAACAACAACGACGACGACTAAATACAACATACTTTTAAAATCTGTTTGAGATCAGTTTTAATCCTTTTTCGTTTTTTTTTTTTTTTTTTTTTTTTTTTTTTTTTTTTTTTATTTTATTCCTGATACAACAAAAATCCAGAAAATGAAGAAAAGGTTACCCCAAGAAGTACGTCATCTGCGTAAAAGTTTTTAACGTATATTTCGTCACCCTGTTTAAGACCCACAATCAAGGCTTGCGAAGATTGGTCGCCGTTTCCCGCCCAAATCCAACATCTATAGACGGTTTCCGTTCTTCATAACTTCCACATAACTTTGTCCAGTTGTTTGCTTCCAACTAGCAATTGTGGCGTAGATGACGTAGACGCCGTCGACGGGTGACGTAAAAATGCCGCTGTGAGCGTGGAAGGCGTTACCCACATTGGAAATGACGTTGTCAAATTGGACAATCTGTCCTTTGCCGACCGGTCCGTAGTCGTGTGGCGTGATAGTTGCGCTGAATGCCACTTGCGTGCCTTCAACGAGGACTAATCGATCTTTCCCTATGGAATAATAGGAGAGGAGATATGGAAAAGGGTTCCGTGTTGTATTTGATAACAACATGGACTTAGATGTGACGGTACATACATGTACACACAATTAGGATCGGAATATCGATGCTTTTCAACCGCAGCCTGTATAAAGCTGCAAAGGGATCTGTAATTGGACACTTGACACCTGAAGTCTAGTCTTTACTTATGAGAAGGGATTTTTCTACATTCACTCAGATCGTCACCCCCTCTATCACGAAATACGGCGGAACTTTTTCAAATTACCAGATAATAATTGGAAATATTTGACAAAAATGTTCAAAATTACCTCCCTTGCGTATGAATATAGAGTAAAATGATATTTGTTAATTATTTTCGTCTTGAAGCATAATCTTGAAATCCGGCATGATGAATCAACTTACATGAAGTGCATTTACAAGTTTGTATAATTAAATGCATTTCGTGTGACTAGAAAGTAGTGTGTTTAATGATGGGTCGAGAGAGAAAAGAAGAAATTAAAATTGATAATCATTTTTTTTTATTTTTAGATTTTCTTTGCTACATGTATACATGTAACATAGATCTACACATTTACTTTTTCAACATTTATCGTCTGCAAAGTTTTTGAAATTGGAGCAGTCTAAAAGTTTGATGTTTGAAAAAGGGTTGATAAATTCTGCATGCCTTATTAACTACATTAAATACAAAAGGAATCCTGAAAACGATGAAAAACCAGCGCGGTCTAATATAAAGCAGTTTGCACTATTGACTCTGACATAAATTTCCTCGCCTGGGTTGAGACTGACAATCAAGGCCTGCGATGTCTGCTGTAAAGGTTCCGCCCAGAACCGAGACATTCGGACCCCATTCTTTACAATCTCTAGAAAGATGTGGTCCGAAGAGAACGTCCAACTGGCGATTGAGACGTAAAACACGTAAACTCCGTCGACGGGTGACGTGAAAATGCCGCTGTGAGCGTGGTAGGCGTTACCAACGTTGGATATGACGTTGTCAAAAAGGAGGATCTGATCCGTGCCGAGTGGTCCGTAATTGTGGGGTGTGATAGTTGCGCTGAATGCCACCTGCATGCCTTCACTGAGAGCTAGTCGACCTGCGAAATATGCGATTGAGTATGATTTAAATTACCAAAGGTGTTTCCCGGAAAACGTGTTTTATCGGGACCGCTCTATAAAGGGACACATGTTCCAATTCAGGGATCAGAATCGTTGTGTAGTGCATGGCATTATCTATGTGGTTGTGCGTGCACGTCGTTCCTCCAAACAAATATGATCGAGTCCAACCCATCCCCACACAATACGTGGTCCTTATTGGAAAAGGCTTTAGAAAACATTGATACAAAAAAGGAAATGCTAACATTTCTACTTTTTGTACAATTAGTTATGCTTTATTTTGACATCACATCTTTATCTTTTATTAACATCCATTTTGTTTTTTGTAGCACCTTGCAAATTGGAGGGTGCTTAAATTTTCTCCTTTTGGAAAGGGTTAAGATTTTCTTAAGGTAGTACACACCCAATGAGATTCGCATGACGTCGGAATTATTCGAGCGCAATCGAAAACATCCGGCGGTGGAAGTCTCCACCGCCGAATGTTTACGACCGCGCCCGAATAGGTTCGGATGCGTAGCGACGCCGCTCGAAAAAAAGCCCATGTTTTATGAATCTCAAAATGGCGACATTACGAGTATTCTACCTTAAGACATAATTTTTGTCACTTAGGACAGCGACTTTTTATCACCAGTATCGAGTTCATAATGTACTCACGGTTTATTAAACTACCAGTCTGCACACCAGGAACGATTCTTTCTGTATCATTTTCGGATACAACGATAGTATCAGGATCGTTTGACCTATGTTTCTGGTCATGCTCTGCCTCGTTACCGTTTCCCAGCTTGTTTCCGATTGAGTCATCTTTACAATCATCATTTTTATCCTGTTTATTGACCCGATTTGACATCCGAGCCTCATAAACTTCCAACTGCTTTTCTAATTTGGCGATTTTAACTTTCTTTTCGTTGCTTTCTTTATCCAATTTGTCGTGTAACTCTGCGATTTCAGCCTTCTTTTCCACGTGTTGCCTTTCCAGTTGATTTTCTAGAGATGTTATTTCAGCCGTCTTTTGAAGGTTTACAATTTCAAGCTCCTTTTGAAGATTATCAATTGCAACTTCCTTAGCTAACCTTTCTCTGTCCATCTGGTTTTGTAGATCTTTAATTGCAACCGTTTTCTTCAGATTTTCCGTTTCAAGTTCAACGATTCTTTCGTTCATGTTTGCGAGATGCGTGCTCATTTCTTCAAATCGTTGTAGAATGGTATCCGAGTTGTCTGCAGATGTTAGACATACGACGAGAAAGAGGAAAACTATCACCTTCCATAAGCCGGCCATCTTGTAGGTTGAAATGCCAAAGAAATTATGTCATAAGTGGATTTATTTTCAAGATAAGAATTGTTGTCCTAGAAAAATTTCAAGTATACGAGAAATGTAACCACGATTTGTTCCCAAATGCCGTCCCTATCTACATAACAGGCGAAGAAAACATTGAGAGAAAAGAAGAAATTGCTGATAACCTACTGCTTTTCCTATTCCTTAACCCTTTCCCAAACGGCAAAATTTTTGGGGTGATCCAGTTCAAAAACTGCCGCAAATGACAAAATGAATGTTATTAAAGATAGGATTTGTGTAAAATATGGCACAGAAAATATTGAGACAAAAGGAGAAACTGCTGGTTATCAGCAGTTTCTTCTTTTGTTTCAATCTTTTCCCAAGCCTTTTCTATTAGGGACGTCAAAACCAGGTCTTGTTTGGGAATGGGATAAATGCAAAAAAACCAAGACATGTGGATTCCTTACCTTTGACACCATTTATTTTATTGTCAGTACATATCGTCGCTTTTCAACGAAAACCTCGTAACTGCAGCTTGTTAAAGACTGCAGTTACGAGGAACTCGTTGAAAAGCAGCGATATATGCGGATCTATGTTCATACAATATGGTTACTTGCAAAGAGTTAAACCTTCCCCAAAAGGCGAAAAATTAGGGTGGTAGAATTCTAAAGCTGCTGTATATAATTGATGTTAATAAAGATATGATCTGTGTACAATATAGCCCAGAAAACATTGAGACAATGAGTAAATGCTGGTTATCAGATTTTTCTTCTTTTGCCTCAATGTCTTTCCTAGCCCTTTCAGTTTAGAACGTCGAAACCAAGTCCTGTTTGGGAACGGGTTAACCCATTACCACACAGTGACTCCTTTCGACTCCTTACAAGATAATGGTTTAAGGAAACAATTAATGTGGAAAACGAAGAAATTGTTTGTGACAAGCAATTTCTTCATTTACCAAAATGATTTTTACACAAAAAGACCACAAAAATTTAAATTTTATTCACATGAAATTGTCGTCTGCAAAATCTTTGAATTTGGACAAGTCTAAAAGTTTGCCGTTTGGTAATGTGTTAATCGCCAATTGGATGAATAAATGACTGTTAATTTGTTAAAGATTCGATATCTTAAAACAAAAGATTATTTGGGATTTTATCCTTAACTTATTTGAACCAATAATTTGCGTTGAGCCAAAATTTTAAGGTAATTTTACGTTCATTCAACGCTTACCCAAAGAATGACTTCTTGTGAAATGGTTGTAGAACCATTGCAGGAAAAGAAGCTAATGCTTCAATAAGGAATAGTAGACAATACTGATAAAAAGTACTTTCTCTTTTTTTCTTCGATGTTTACTATGATTTGGCATTAGTTTTGTTGTCTACGACTCATTTCAAATTTGACTAGCCTATATTAATATTGTCGTTGTGAATAAGTCTGGATTAACCCATTACCAGATGGCACAATAATAGACTGGTCCAAATTTAAAGATACGTATGTTGCAGACGACAATTTCCAGTGAAAGGAATTCAAATTTTCGATCTGTTTAGGTAGAAAACATTGGGTGGAACATGAAAAAAATGCTTGTTACAAGCAATAATTACTTCATTTTCCACGATGTTGTTCAGCGCCATTATCTTGTAGGGCGTAAAAAGCATCTTTATGAGGCCAAAAGTTAAAGTTGAAAGTAGATATTGGCGTTCGCTAACATATCTAGACTTATTGTAGTCTACCCCTAATGAGATGTCGGCATTATTCGGGTGATGTCGAAAACATTCGACGGTGGATCTTTCCACCGCCGAATGTTTACGGCCGCGCCCGAATAAATTCGGATACGTATCGACGTCCCGAAAAAAATCCGATGTTTTATAAAATTCAAAATGGCCACATTACGGGTATTATACTATACCTTATAGAGACATTACTTCCCATTTCGCTTTTAAAGTACAGGGGTATGATTTGATGCCAAGATTGGCTATTCTAATGCATTTATTAATGATATTCGGTGTTCTTCAATTTGTTGGTTATAAGAAAAAAACGCCTTTAAAATTGAGACCAAAATTTACATGCGAACTGTAGTTTACCACAATTAATTCAATTTAAGAAAAAAATATATTCTTCGTAGACAGCGCATTACTTTGGCTTGAAATTTTCACAATTTTCATAATAGAATATGCTATTTCAGATAAGGAAAAAATTAAATTAACGAGAAAATATACAAATATGATAATGTATGAATTGTCTCTCTTCATAGAATAGCAACAACAAAACACTTAGTTAAGTTGCCGTATGTTCCTATCCAAGAAGGGTTTTTTTTCGACAAAGTCTCTCTTGAATGTTTTTTCTCTGGTACGAAGTAGTTCGGTAGTTCGGTATCTCCCTTTTCTCCTGTGCCAAACGATTGGTCATAATAATTAAGTTTTTGTCTGATTCAAAACTATGCCAAGTTTGATTCATATGTGCGCTTAATTATTTCCCAAACAAGACCTGATATTTCGTTTCTATGAGATATGGTTTGGGTGGTTTGGGAAAACATCGAAACAAAAGAAGAAAATGCTGATTATCAGCATTTTCTCCTTTTGTCTCAATATTTTCTGTACTATATTCTACACAAATTCTTTCTTTATTACTATTAATTTTGTCGTCTGCAACGGTTTTGAAATTGGACAACCCTAAAATTTTGTCATTTTGGGTAAGGGTTAATGCGTTGTTATGTGAAACGGATAAACAAAAGGTGTCATTGTCGAGATGTAGTGGACTACATTTTCTTAATATTCTTAATGAAATTGACAAAATATTGAGAAAAAACTTGAAGAGTGAAAATGCGGATTGAAACGTGATTGTAAAAATGGTTTACAAAAGACACAGACGAAAGATGTAGTTATTTGGGAAAATGCGGAAAATTTGACTCGGCGGTAAGTGTTTCTCGTTGCTGTTATTTATGTACAGTGGAGCCGAGCCCCGATAGCTCACATGCGCGGATCCAGAAGGGGGAAGGGGGGGGGGTGGTGGTGGGGGGCTGGGGGTAGGGGTCATGACCCTTCCTGGAACTTGGCGAAAAAAGGGTTTATCAAAATAATTACTGGTTATGTCCAAAAATAGCTGCGTCATTTGTCCCTATGTGCCACAACAAACTGTGGTTATATTTAGTCCTTCATGGTATGACAGGAATTGGGCAAAAAAGGGATTGAAGATTGGAAGACCCCCCCCCCCCCCTGGGAAAATACCTGGATCCGCGCTTGGCTCTGTAGGCAAAATAGGAGTCTGTCAATCTAGGGGTCGCAAGCTCGAACCCCTGATATTTTCAGCCATTTTACAAAAGACATTTGTCTATCATCAATGTTTGTGAATTATCTATGTGAGAGAGCAAGTGGAGGCTCAATTTGGATATTGCGGTGGTACTTGTGATAGAATTACCAGGAAACCACGGTTAGGTGCTCCAGTTGCCGAGATATGACCATAGCAGTTGAAAACGGCGGTAAACTCCATTAAATCAATCAATGTACATTGGATACTCGTGGTCTCGAAATCACGTGGTCCAGGGTTCGATACCTGGCCGTGGTTGATATTTTTCTAAAAATTTTCTTCCATGAATGGGTGGATAATCAATAAGCCAGGTGGGAGAGCAGCTTAAGATTTGGAAAAGATATCGTTGCTTTTCAACAAAAGCCTCGTAACTGCAGCTTAACATAAGCTGCAGTTACGATGTTTTTGTTAAAAAGCGTCGATATTATTGCAGTACTGATGAGATTAAGGACATTACTCCATGGTTAGGTCCACAAAATGACAATCAAAAGAGGCGTCAAACCACATTCAATCAACCAATCTTTACCTCGAAATCAAATGGGCTGTCAAAATATTTCGATTTGTCCATAGTTCGAAACATCGGAGTATCAAATGGATGCAAGCACAAACCAAAGTATCAACAGCTTTTTCCTTTGTAAGCAAGTTCTACAATCATGGTAAAAATATAGTAGGAAAGGAAGAGCAATAGTTCTCTCCTTTCTCAACTTTATTTCTTTTATGAGGTTGTATATAGCTCTTTCCTTTGTAAGCAAGTTCTAAAATCATTGTAAAAATTTAGTAGGAAAGAAAGATCAATAGTTCTCTCCTTTCTCAACTTTGTTTAACTTAGGAGATTGTACAGGGGTCTACACTCCCTCCGAAATGCTACTGGTCCATAGGACCAGTAACTAAGAAAATCAACAGGTCCCCCATAAACCTAACAGGTCAAACCCCCACCCCACCGAAATAAACGAAAATGAATAGTTTCATCATACATTGTGCTTTCTTATAGTTTTGAGGAATGGGTATATATGTTACAAAGCAAAATGGGGGAGCTGCTTTGTTTTCTCAAAAATGGATTGACAGTTTCATCAGAGTGAGACATAAAATTAGGATCTCTATTCTTCGATAGCAATAATTAGATGATTTAAAGATTTCATACTGTCCCAAGCTGAAAAAATTAAAACTATGCATTTATAAGAAAAATGCAGCAAAACATAATTGATGCTGATTCTTCTTTGTTTCAATGTTTTTCAAAGATTTTTCAAATAGATCCTAATATTAAAACCAGGGCTTGTTCTGTAGCAGTTAACAGCGAAAACAATGTAATCCTTTCTATGAACTGTCAACAAACCCTTCAGTAAGTCACTCAAGCTAAAACATGAATCTTGAAACTAAGAAAATAAAGGTCGGCATAGTTGGCATCCCCCACCAAACAAATGTAGCTGAAGGAATAAGGGATGTAAGCATTTTCAAAAGCCTATAGCTTATTTCATAATTTTGCTGTTGTGGTTCGTTTTTATCGAAGATCGAAATCTGCGAAAACTAATTGCAACTGTTACTTTTTTTATTTATGGTATGTTTTATTTTGTAAGGCAAGTACGACCAGAATAATGTTCTATATTCAAAACTAATTTACCGGCACAATAAGTTTTAACTGATTAAATAATACTTATTACTATTCAGGTAACAATATTTTAGGATCATTTTAGGATCATTAATGATGGAATCCTTTTCTTATAAGAATCAGTGTTTAAATAATATGTTTGATTAATTCTCAATGACCTCTCGCTTTTGCCAAGATTTGAACATTTCTACTTTCATTTTGCAACTGCCGCTGTATCCCAGTATTTGGGAAAGTATGTATCAATCTAAAGATCTAGTTTAACATTTTGATGTGAAGACCACCCGATAATGTGAAGAATGACTATTAATAAACAAATATTTCGTTATTAGATGCAAAAAAAATCAACTGGTCAGGCGGGTCTGCTGTTCAGATTATCAGCAGGTCCGACCGAAAATTAAGTGGTCTCGTACCGTCGGACTTGAGGGAATCTGGACCCCTGTTGTAGATATCTCAATACGAGAGATTCATAAACAAATAGAAATTCTAAAACAAATATTATATTGAAATTTGAATTAAAAACAAAAAGTAGTGAAATCGTAGCCAAGACTGTATTAACCCTTTCCCAAACAAGACCTGATTTTGACGTCCCTTACTGAAAAGGCTTGGGAAAACATTGAAACAAAAGATGAAACTGCTGATAACCAGCAGTTTCTCCTTTTGTCTCAATATTTTCTGTACCATATTTTACACAAATCCTATCATTAAAAACATCCATTTTGTCATTTGTGGCAGTTTTTGAAGTGGATCGCTCTAAAATTTAGTCGTTTGGGAAAGGGTTAATAACAGTCAACCCGTAGTCATTTTTTCCTCTATCAACGAATGTCACGCTCAATATTGAAAGGGCAGCTATGAGAGGAAATATTGATTATTATTATTATTATCATTATTATTATTATTATTATTATTATTATTATTATTATTATTATTATTATTATTATTATTATTATTATTATTATTATTATTATTATTATTATTATTATTATTATTATTATTATTATTATTATTATTATTATTATTATTATTATTATTATTATTATTATTATTATTATATTCTGTTTTTATTCGGGAGACAGGGCGGAGCCTAGTAAACGGTTCATTACATTAAGCTTGGGGAGAAACACCTTCTCAATTAGCGGTAAATCGTCGGTATTATGGCAAAACATTATAACTACAGCGTGAATCAAGCTGTAGTTATGAGGTTTTATAACAACGCATTTTACAATCGCACATTCTTTCAATTTCGAAATGTGTTTATGCTCGTGCCGCACGCTTTTCTCTTATATTCACCAAGATATCGAGAAGTAAACTCGTCGAATAACCTCTTTGCTTAGCCACACCCTTTCAGGTGAATAAAAACGGAATATATTATTATTATTATTATTATTATTATTATTATTATTATTATTATTATTATTATTATTATTATTATTATTATTATTATTATTATTATTATTATTATTATTATTATTATTATTATTATTATTATTATTATTATTATTATTATTATTATTATTATTATTATTATTGTCCAGCAAGATTAACCCGGGACATCTGCATATGTAATGACCCCACTTCGGCTTTGTTTTGTTAAGACGCTCCACTAACGGACTTTGCGCACGAAAATTAAGTTGTCCCGGGTTAACCTTGTTGGACATTATTATTATTATTATTATTATTATTATTATTATTATTATTATTATTATTATTATTATTATTATTATTATTATTATTATTATTATTATTATTATTATTATTATTATTATTATTATTATATTATTATTATTATTATTATTATTATTATTATTATTATTATTATTATTATTATTATTATTATTATTATTATTATTATTATTATTATTATTATTATTATTATTATTATTATTATTATTATTATTATTATTCGAAAAGAGCATGTTGGATTTAAAAATGTAACACTATGATTTCCTTTCAGATTCTATGAGTAATTTATAATAAAGCATTTGAATATTGATGCAAAATGAGAAAATGTTATGTATCAGCATTTTCATCTTTCGCTTTTCACTGCTATTCTTCTAAAAGTTCCAAAGTTACAAATAAAAAATTCATTTCAGAAGAAAAGCGACATTACATTTTTACCAAGCTTAACATACAACGAACGTCAAAATCAGTCATAGACTTGGAAAAGGTTAATTGAAATATTAATCATTATCTTAGTAAAGGGATTGGGAGTAACAGATTATCGCTACTTTTCTTAAAAATCACGTAACTACAGCTTGATTTAAGCTTTAAATACGTGGTTTTTGAAGAAATGCGGCGTTATATTGGAATTTAATTACAAACAATAAGTTATTGAGGTGTTATGATGAACCAAATAGATAGAATACAATTTATGAATATTTATCATTAGATCTAAATAAGGTGTAGATTTTGCATATTAACACTTAACGCGACCAATGTCATAAAATGCCTTTCAATTGGAACAGATAAAACGAATCTACAAATGATTGAAATGAATAGGATTAAGGTAAGAATATCCGTAATGTCGCCATTTTGACATACATAAGACATCGGATTTTTCGAGCGACGTCCTTACGTATCCGAACTAATTCGGGTGCGGTCGTAAACATTCGGCGGTGGAAAGTTCCACCGCGGAATGTTCTCGATCGCGCCCGAATATTTCCGACGTCGCACGAATCTTATTAGGGGTGGACTACCTTAATACCACGATCAAAAGTTTTTAGGTTTTATTGCTGGTGCACCTAAAAACGTATTCCTGGTATAACTCGATTATGTTAGTGTATGTATAGCGGACGAGAATCGACCTGGCAGAGCTTTCCATTCGATTAAAAGGAGCTGCTCTGCCAGGTCATTTCTCGTGAGGTATACAAGAACAACGTTTAACCATTTGCAAAACAAACGGAATTTCAGGTGTTGCAGACGGAATAATTAATTTTATCAAAATAATTATACAGTCGACACTCGCTATTTCGACATCGGATAAGTCGAATTTTCGCCTAAGTCGAAGTTCAAATCTGGTCCTGCCCTCATCTATTGACATTTTTTTTCAAAACAAAATAATTTCGAACCGAATGTAGCCAATGAAATATAGTAGGAAAAGGATAGAAATTGCTCGACACGAGCAATTTCTTTCCTTTTCCTACTATATCTAAATAATATTCGTACTTGATAAGTTTAAGAAATGGTCAAATATCAAATATCTCGAAGCCGAACAAAATCGGATGAGTCGAACTCCGGATATGTCGAGGTATTTTGACGGCCCCTCCGGCTTCGACACAACGAGTGTCGACTGTGTTTAAAGATTATATATATAACATAGAAAGAATTGAACTTTGGCAGGTTTCGTGGGGTGGAGTATTCTAAAGACGCTCAACTAACGGACATTGCGGACTGCGATAAAGTTGTCCCGGGTTAATCTTGGTGCACAATATCCTGATTAAAAGCTCAAAATCACTGGTTACATGTGTTTAACCCATTACCACTCAATGACTCTTTTTCACTCCCTATACAAGATAATGGCTTTGGAAAATATTATGGGAAATGAAGAAATTGTTCGTAACAATCGAGCAATGTTTTAATTTCTCACAATGTTTTCTATCCAGAAACACCAAAAAAAGTGAAATTTCATACACTTGAAATTGTCGTCTTCAACATCTTTGAATTTTGAGCTGTCTTAATTTTCCCCGTTTAGTAATGGGTTAATAACATTTGCTATTACAAAGTTTGAAACCAAATGTGACCCGTCACATTAGAAGGGACCGTATCTGGTGTGTGAAAAACATCGACCCTAGTCAGTTTGCGCAGTCCGCGCAGCCAGACTAGGGCCGACACTTTTCACTTGTTTGTAATTTTCTAAATCCAGAATGTTTTCCCCATCTTACTATATGTTCATTTTTAGCATACAGTATCTGGAAGGCCTGTGTTAGTTCTGACAAGTTTGTCAGAATGTGGATTTTTGGAGTTCAGATAAGGTCCCTTTTAGCGTGACGGGTCACAAATCTAGAACGTTATTACATAGTTACTCTTCTATTTCACAGATGATGGCGAGCTGCAGCACTATAAACGAAGAGCCGGACGGGACCACAGACGAAGCAGCCCGGTCAGCCAACTCTTACAAATTATCCAGACTGTTCCTAGCATGCGGGACTTATCACCAATGCCACATTAGGTTCGAGTGGAACAAAACATACACTATTTCCTAAATAGTATCCAGAGGCGCGTTCTTTAGAACGAGATTTCTTGAGATTTCTTAAGATGTTTTTCGATAAAGCGTTCTTTAGAGCAAGATTTTTAAGACGTTCAATGGGAGGCGTCATTACCCTATACTTCATGCGGAACCCCTCGATCAACTCTGTAGAAACAATAAAAAGAGGCTTGACCGAGTTGTTCCGAACACTCCATAATTCATAAACCGCGGTGTTTCGAATGCTCCATACTTTATACAAATGACGTCATCATTACGTCATTTGTATAAATATGGAGCATTCGGAACAGCTCGGTCAAAGCCTCGGTCTTAAAAACGCTTTATCCAAAACATCTTAAGAAATCTTAAAAAATCTCGCTAGAAAGAGCGCGGCTCTGGTATAATATTGAACTAATAGTAACAAGTGTCTAATATCAGTCAGGCCCTTTCTATTTCGCAGATGATGGCGAGCTGCAGCACTATAAACGAAGAGCCGGACGGGACCACAGACGAAGCAGCCCGGTCAGCCAACTCTTACAAATTATCAAGACTGTTCCTAGCCTGTGGCACCTATCACCAATGCCACATTAGGTTCGAGTGGAACAAAACATACACTATTTCTTAAATAGTATCCCGAGGCGCGTTCTTTAGAGCGAGATTTCTTGAGATATCTTGGGATTTCTTAAGATGTTTTTGGATAAAGCGTTCTTTAGAGCAAAATCTTTAAGACTTTCAATGGGAGGCGTCATTACCCTATACTTCAAGCGGAACCCCTCGATCAACTCTGTAGAAACAATAAAAAGAGGCTTGACCGAGTTGTTCCGAACACTCCATAATTCATAAACCGCGGTGTTTCGAATGCTCCATACTTTATACAAATGACGTCATCATGACGTCATTTGTATAAATATGGAGCATTCGGAACAGCACGGTCAAAGCCTCGGTCTTAAAAACGCTTTATCCAAAACATCTTAAGAAATCTTAAAAATCTCACTCTAAAGAGCGCGGCTCTGGTATAATATTGAACTAATAGTAACAAGTATCTAATATCAGTCAGGCCCTTTCTATTTCACAGATGATGGCGAGCTGCAGCACAATAAACGAAGAGCCGGACGGGACCACAGACGAAGCAGCCCGGTCAGCCAACTCTTACAAACTATCCAGACTGTTCCTGGCATGTGGGACCTATCACCAATGTCACATTAGGTTCGAGTGGAACAAACCATACAATATTTCCTAAATAGTATCCCGAGGCGCGTTCTTTAGAGCGAGATTTCTTGAGATTTCTTGATATGTTTTTGGATAAAGCGTTCTTTAGAGCAAGATTTTTAAGACGTTCAATGGGAGGCCTATACTTCATGCGGAACCCCTCGATCAACTCTGTAGAAACAATAAAAAGAGGCTTGGCCGAGTTGTTCCGAACACTCCATAATTCATAAACCGCGGTGTTTCGAATGCTCCATACTTTATACAAATGACGTCATCATGACGTCATTTGTGTAAATATGGAGCATTCGGAACAGCTCGGTCAAAGCCTCGGTCTTAAAAACGCTTTATCCAAAACATCTTAAGAAATCTTAAAAATCTTGCTCTAAAGAACACGGCTCTGGTATAATATTGAACTAATAGTTTCAAGTATCTAATATCAGTCACACCCTTTCTATTTCGCAGATAATGGCGAGCTGCAGCACAATAAACAAAGAGCCAGACGGGAGCACAGACGAAGCAGCCCGGTCAGCCAACTCTTACAAATTATCCAGACTGTTCCTGACATGCGGGACTTATCACCAATGCCACATTAGGTTCGAGTGGAACAAAACATACAATATTTCTTAAATAGTATCCCGAGGCGCGTTCTTTAGAGCGAGATTTCTTGAGATATTTTGAGATTTTTGAAGATGTTTTTGGATAAAGCGTTCTTTAGAGCAAGATTTTTAAGACGTACGTTCAATGGGAGGCGTCATTACCCTATACTTCGTGCGGAACCCCTCGATCAACTCTGTAGAAACAATAAAAAGAGGCTTGGCCGAGTTGTTCCGAACACTCCATAATTCATGAACCGCGGTGTTCCGAATGCTGACGTCATTTGTATAAATATGGAGCATTCGGAACAGCTCGGTCAAAGCCTCGGTCTTAAAAACGCTTTATCCAAAAACATCTTAAGAAATCTTAAAAAAAAATCTCGCTCTAAAGAACGCGGCTCTGGTATAATATTGAACTAATAGTAACAAGTATCTAATATCAGTCAGGCCCTTTCTATTTCACAGATGATGGCGAGCTGCAGCACAATAAACGAAGAGCCGGAGGGGACCACAGACGAAGCAGGCCGGTCAGCCAACTTTTACAAGTTATCCAGACTGTTCCTGGCATGCGGGACCTATCACCAATATCACATTAGGTTCGAGTGGAACAAAACATACAATATTTCCTAAATAGTATCCCGAGGCGCATTCTTATATAGAGCGAGATTTCTTGAGATATCTTGAGATTTCTTAAGATGTTTTTGATAAAGCGTTCTTTAGAGCAAGATTTTTAAGACGTTCAATTGGGAGGCGTCATTATCCTATACTTCATGCGGAACCCCTCGATCAACTCTGTAAAAACAATAAAAAGAGGCTTGGCCGAGTTGTTCCGAATACTCCATAATTCATGAACCGCGGTGTTTCGAATGCTCCATACTTTATACAAATGACGTCATGATGACGTCATTTGTATAAATATGGA
Source organism: Fragum sueziense (assembly GCA_963680895.1). NCBI lineage: Eukaryota > Metazoa > Mollusca > Bivalvia > Cardiida > Cardiidae > Fragum > Fragum sueziense. The sequence continues at coordinate 22,885 of CAVMGG010000055.1, forward strand.
GCATTCGGAACAGCTCGGTCAAAGCCTCGGTCTTAAAAACGCTTTATCCAAAACATCTTAAGAAATCTTAAAAAAGAATCTCGCTCTAAAGAGCGCGGCTCTGGTATAATATTGAACTAATAGTAACAAGTATCTAATATCAGTCAGATCCTTTCTATTTCGCAGATGATGGCAAGCTGCAGCACTATAAACGAAGAACCGGACGGGACCACAGACGAAGCAGCCCGGTCAGCCAACTCCTACAAATTATCCAGACTGTTCCTGGCATGTGGGACCTATCTAGCCAGGGAGTTGCTGTTACTTCACGTCAAAAATACTCCAGGATGTGACACAATTGAAGACTTCCTTTCAAATGCCGATGTTAAATCGAAATTACTTGATCTCAAAAATACCCGGAAATTATTGACGCAATCACATTTTGATGTTATTTATCCTCCAAACGATGTCAAACTTGATGTCAAAATATGGGACATACCCTTGCTTGGAATTCTTCTCACAAACTGCTTCGATTTACAAGTCGTGGAAACTAACTTTATCCAAACGGTCAAACAATTCCGAACTTACTTATTCGGTAGGTCGTCAGGGTTTTCAATATCTGACGCTGAATTCGAGATGAAGTGGAAAGAAATGTCGACGTTTTTCCAGGAATCTGCCGAAGTTCTTCTGGCTACTGAACAAACAGAAACAGTACAAAAGATAATACAAGATGTCCACGCGGAGACTGTATCATCGGATCATGAGAAGGAATTCCTGCAAGAAAGTCACAAACTGCTACAGGAGATGAACGAAAGCGAAAAACCGGTCAGAAGCAAAAACAAGTTTAGAGGTAATTATATAATTTTAACTCTTTTCTAAATGGCTACATTTTAGGGTGACCCCGTCTGAAATGTGCTGCATAATTATAAGACAATGGGTGTGATAAAGAAAAGATATGAGCACAATTTAGCAAGAAAATGTTGAGAAAAGAGGAGAATAAGTTAAATATTTGCCTAAATATATGTTTTCCAATGTGTTTTTCCATTAGGGACGTCAAAACCTGGTCTTGTTTATGAATAGCTTTTAAGCTTATGAAGACGACACATTACAAGTGAATGTATTATTAATGTGTTCAGTTAATGTTATAAGACGTTTAAAATTTTAAGGTATTACACCAATCATAAGATGTCAAGGACTTCGTGTAACTGCCCTACCTTCGCCATTTTCCCCGATATGAGAATTTTACGAAAGTATCCAGGTTTTTGACAATCTGGAAAACCTTGTCAATCTCTATTCTAACGGATGACGCCGAAGTTGCACGAATTGTTTGGTATCAACACCTAAACATATATGTGACCCATCACGCTAAAAGGGACCTTATCAGAAGACCAAAAATCCAAATTTTGACAAACTGATCAGACTCAGAGCGGGCCAATCGGATCCAGTGTGTGAAAAAATGAACATTTAGTAAGATAGGGAAAATATTCCAGATTCTGAAAATTACATAAAAGTGAAAATTATCGGCCCTAGTCTGGCTGCGCGGACTGCGCAGACTGACCACGGTTGATATTTTTCACAAATCCGATAAGGTCCCTTTTAGCGTGGGTCACATTTATTTATAATTAGATAAATTGAAATTATATTTCAAGAGCTAAGTACACGGAATTCATTTCAATTTATATAGTAAGTCTCTCCATTTTTATTCTAGAAACGACGAAGATCCTTCGAGCCCATTCAAAGTTCTTAGAACGAATGCATCTGACATCAGCCACAACAGAAATGTCCGTGTTGATCGGCAAGTTTAAGTCCACCAACATTCTAGTCCTGAAGGGTCCGAAGGGAAGCGGTAAAACCTACCTTGCCCAGTCTATCATGTGGGAAATGATAAAACAGGAAGACACAGAGCAAGTCATATTAAGGAGACCTGCAGAAATTCAAAAGCATCTTGGTGGACGGAAACGCTTGATAGTCCTAGTTGATGGAGTCCTTGGAACTTTTGTTACAGATCATAATGAGCTGCAGGAATGGAACGACAGCGTCAACGTCCTGCAGTCACAAGTAGAGGAAGGAAAACTGATGGTCATTTTCACAATACGAGCGAATATTCTGGAGACCTGTAAGGATGAAATGATTTACAGACTTTTCCAAATCGGGAACACGATTGATGTGACGACCTTCCTCGACAAGAGGAACGCTCTGGTTGTCCATGCGGGAGTGAATGAAGTACGGCTAACCGAGGACAAAATCCGAGCTATCTGCTCCATCGAGTTCAAGGGTGTTGGATTCCATCTCATGTGTTCTAAATTCGTCAAGGGCACATTCGAGGAAATCGTCCGCTCTTTTAAGAATCCTGTCCATGCATTGAAGGATGAGGTCCACGGTATGCAGGCAGACCACCAGCTTCACTTCATAACCTTGATGCTAACCTTGTTAACCGGGAATAAACTGAAGATTGGCCAGTTAAGGGGAGAGCACTCTGATATCTTTACCAAGATGCAGAACTTTTGGAGCTCTCTTTCTTTAGATCCGGCAACAATTGAGAACGCGGCTAATGATCTTGTCGGTTTGTATTTGACCACTGCTGGTGATGGATATTCGTTTCTCAACGCCACTGCTTTAGAGACCGTCTTTCTGGTAGCAATTGAAACAGTCCAGAGTTTGCTCATTGCGAATTGTCCACTGGAGTACGTCAGAAAATTCACAGACCACGTCGAAACACACAGAATGTCCTTTAGTTATCTGATAAATCGACTCAAGAAAGAAACTGACCTAAAAGCAGTTGCTAAACTCAATGTGTGGACAAACGAAGTGTTTGTGAAAATGGCAGTTGAAAAGTTAGGTGTACCTTTCTTCTACAAACAAGACTCCAAAGGTCGATCACTCGTTGTGTATTTCTCGGGAAATGGGTATCTACATGCTCTTAAACAACTGGACAGTAGCAACAATATCTTAAAGCAGTTCACCAAATCAGAAATAGCTGACCAGCTAGGGAAAGCATTGACCGAGGCGTGTGCAAATTCCCACCATGAAGTGGTTGAATATCTCGTGAAAACAAGAAAAGTTCCTGTAACAAACGAAATGCTGTTCATGTCGCTTTACGGGAAGGATGATCCAAAGGTGTTTTCTTTTCTTATTAACAATGGTGCTAATGTTAAAGCTACGAGACCGAATGGTGAAAACGCGTTTCATGTTGCTTGTGAACAGGGAAAGGTTAACATTGTCGAATATATTTACATTATTTGTGAAGAACTCTCGGAGGCGACCGACAAAAGAGGCTGGACTGCTTTACATTTTGCAGCGAGAGGGGGTGTTATCCCTTGCTTTGAGTTTGTGAATAACTATCGAAAATACCCTGCCGACGCCACAACAAAGAAGGGATCCAGAGTTATTCACATTGCATCAGAGGGATCGTCTGGATTTCTAGGATACCTCGTGAGTCAAGGATTCGATACCAATGCGACGACCAATTCCGGTCAAACGATACTACACTTGGCGGCTTTGTTACGGAACATAGACATTATATGGTTTCTATGCGAGGTTTGTCGGGATTTGGTATCCGTTAAGGATGAAAAAGGGTGGAACTCTCTTCATTATGCAGCTCAAGGTGGCTCCGTGGATTGTATTAGATACCTGATTGATCATGGCCTTGACCCCCGGAGTCCGACAGGAGATGGGAGAACCGTGCTACATATAGCGGCTCAAAGTGGGATGTATGAAGCCTTGGACTATTTGTGCAAAACTTACAAGGAACTTTTCGGTGTTAATGATAGTACCGGTCGGAGTCCGCTGTATGTAGCGTGCCTTGAAGGATATTCTAATGTTATACATCAGTTGATTGAAGCCAAAATGGATCCGTATACGAAAACATTCAATGGCGAAACAATTGTGCATGCATGCATTCGGAATGGATCGATGCGAAATTTGCAATTTGTTTGTCAGAAATTCGGCAAGTTGTTGGCAAGTGTTGACAAGGAAGGGAACAATTTACTTCATTTCGCAGTCATGTTTGGATCAACCGAATGCCTAGTCTACATGTTATCCTTAGGTTTAGATCCCTTTGAGACGGCCCCAAATGGAAGGTCAATTCTGCATTCCGCAGCAAGTAAAGATAAACTAGAAAATGTCGTGTACATTTGTGAACAATTTCCCGAATTAGTACCAGTGAACGACAACAAAAATAGAAATGCCCTGTATTATGCAGCAATGTATGGCCGGGCCGACATGATGAAATACCTGCTTCACGTCGGATGTGACATCAGAATATTCATAAAGCTTGGGATTACCCTGATTTACGGCATCTTGAAGAAGAAGAAAGTGGAAAATGCCATCTTTATTTGTGACACAGCTGACGCCATGTTGAGCGAGACAGATGCGGATGGGAATAACCCCCTTCACTACTCCGCCATCGCCGATTCTCTAACATTCATGATATATCTGCTGGATGTGAAGAACGAAGACCCGTTCATTAGAAACTACCTGGGCAAAACTATCCTGCACCTCGCAGCCTACTACGGGCATCTTGAGATTGTGAAGCATATCTGTAGAACGTACGGTAACATTATGAAGATGGTTGACTCAAAAGACTGGAATGCACTACACGATGCTGCGTCTGGTGGATCACTGGATTGTCTCATCTATCTTATCCGAAAGGGAGTCAAGCCAATGGTTCGAACTTCCGACAAGCGTACGATTCTTCACATCGCAGCGCATTACGGCCGCCTGGAGACGATGAGATGGATCTGCAACGAGTACAAGCCGATGATCAAGGAGGTTGGAGATTCATATTGGACGGTCATACATGATGCGGCTAGCGGGACTTCGGTATCTTGTCTAAGGCACCTGATCAAGCAAGGCGTGGACGCGAAGGTCAGAACCATCGACGGAAAGACGGTGCTACACGTGGCTGCATGCTTCGGGAAAACTGATACAGTAGACTACCTTTGTGCCAAGTATAAAGACATGATCAATGAGAGCGATTATTCAGGGAATAACGCACTTCACTTCGCGGCAATGGGAGGGAATCTTGACAACTTCATTGCACTCATTCTGGAGAACGTCGACAAACATGCGATAAATCTAGAAGGTGGTACCGCGTTACACACAGCAGCTAAAGCAGGGTCAAGTGAGATTGTAGAGTACATTTGTAGGAATCATTTAGAGCTGTTGAGAGTTAGAGACCGATATGGGTGGACTGCTCTGCACAGTGCAGCAGCTGGTGGGTCCATTGAGTGTACTGAGATACTGATAAAGAACGGTATGAATCCAGAAGCGGTCACTAACGACGGTGCGTCAATTCTGACTATATCAGTTGAGCATCAGAAACTGCATGAGTGGATTAAGAATAGAATGCTGATTCGGGCTGCAAGCTGCTCAAAATGTGTACTCATGTGAATTTAAAATATCGTTAATTCTTAACAAAAAACCCGTAACTGCAGCTTGTTTTAAGCTGCAGTTACGAGGTTTTCGTTTAAAAGCGACGAAATAGGAATTAATGTCCTCTGAATCCAGAAGCTGTCACTAACGATGAAGCTTCTATTCTGACTATATCTATTGAGCATCAGAAACTGCATGAGTGGATTAAGAATAGAATGGTGATTCGCGCTGCAAGCCGCTCAAAATGTGTAGTAATGTAGGCGTAATATAGTGTTTCGCTATTTACATTGACAGCTCTGAAGAAGAAAGACAATAGAGGACACCATAGATACTGATCGGAATTTTAAGAATTGAATGCAGAATGGTGATTAGGCTGCTAATTCATGGTGGATAATCACGTGTCACAACAATTTAAAAAAGATCTTCAATAAATTTTAGACCGATTTGAATTCGGTTTGAATCAGAGAATGTGGGTAGACGTCACGCATTAGATGGACGTGGTGGACTTTTGTAAAATCAGCTGATAAAAAAGTTACTGAAGATCAATCAATTTTTTGTTGATCTTCAATAACATCTCAAATATCAACCACGTCCAGCTTATTCATGGCATTTTCCCACCTTCTCTGCTTCACACAGAATTCAAATTGGCCAAGTATTACAAAAAATGACGATTTTCTGAAATTCTGAGTCACGTGATTAACCCCCGTGTGATTGCTGACAATATGTAGGATGTATAGAAATATTCATTACTCTCCATCCAATTCAGTCTGGTTTCGGCCTTTTTTATCTTTTGGTGTTCTTGAATTCTTCACATTATTCAAAATCTTCGGAAAATAGATAAATTGAATTGGGATCGATAAAAGTAAAAATGAGTAACATGTCGTAGAAAAAATAGGAACAGTATTTTGTTTACAGAAAAAAATAGCAACATACAAGTATTCTATCTACCATTGGGTACAATTCATGCAATTTCGCTCTATCAGTGACAACGGAAACCGACGAGATTATTCGGATTTTCTGAAGTTTTTGAAATCCAGATAACTTCGTCAATTTCCATTGTAAAGGATAACGGCGAAGATGCACGAGGTGTTTCGGCACCTACATATGACTGGAATATGTTAATTGAGTCCCGTTCGAATTACGTTTTCTCTATTTTCCCTCCTTCAAAATATCGACAACTGCTTACACGTTTGGAAGAATAGTTTGACGTCCGAATAGAGGGTGTTTGGAAAAACATAAAAACAAAAGAAGAAAATGCTGATAACCAGCATTTGAGCCAGAATCTGGAAAAACGTCCCTTAAGGCTTTTGAGCCCAACTTAGATCCAGATCAGCCTGTGTATACGCACAGTCTGATCAGGACCCATGTTGTTCTCTAATAGCTTCTTCATGACCTATAAAAACTTAAAGAGAGTAGCATGGATGCATATTGGACTGCATTTGACAACAGGCTGATTTTCAAACTCAATTTTTAAAAATGCTATAAGGGACGTTTTTCCAGATCCCGGCTCATTTTCTACTTTACCTCGTTATTTTGTATCGTCGCTTTTCTGCGAAAACCTCGTATCTGCAGCTTGTTTTAAGCTGCAGATACGTGGTTTTTGCAGAAAAGCAGCGGTATGCTATAGTCACGCAATTCCCATGTTGAGTTTCCACTTATTCTGTGTCTGCAGCGGCTTTCATATAGGACCAGGTGCCTGTTTCATCAAAAGATTTAAGTCGTATTTTTGACTTACCAATGACTCACTACAGGTTTAGGACAAGAGTCGTGTATCGCCAATTCAATCAATACCTGAGTTATGCGATTGTTGTTTTAAGCGTTTCGTAAGACATCGCTAAGTCAAAAATACGTCTTAAATGTTTTGATGAAACAGGCCCCAGGGGCCTGTTTCATCAAAAGATTTAAGACGTATTTTTGACTTACCAATGTCTTAAATATCGCGTAAAACAACAATCTCATAACCCATGTTTTGATAGATAGGCGATACGCGTTTCTTGTCCTGAATTTGTCGTAAGACACCGGTAAGTCAGAAATACGTCTTAAATATTTTGATGAAACAGGCCCCAGTCTATTTAGGTTAAAGTCTACTATTGTCCAGCAAGATTAACCCGGGACATCTGCATATGTAATGACCCCACTTCGGCTTTGTTTTGTTAAGACGCCCAACTAACTGACTTTGCACACGAAAATTAAGTTGTCCCGGGTTAACCTTGTTGGACAATATCATGCAACTAATTTATATATAAAAAAGAATATTACTATTTTTGGTGTGAAAATAAATATCCTTGGTTCTGTTTTGTGTTACATGTTAAGGTCATTCGTAAAACAGTTGCGGCACAAGGAGAATAAGACATAAATTACTCAATTTACGGTGGGAAACCACGTGACGCAGTGCTTTTTTCCTCAATAATTCTGTTAATATATCACATGATATGTCGTATTGGAAAAAAGTTTAAAGCAGAGAAGGTGGGAAAACGCCACGGATTTGCTGGATAAGAAGGATCTGTAAAAAAATATTGGTTGTCGTCAATAACTGATCTTATATGATCCATTTAAGATATACCACCCCTAATGAGATTGACGTGACGTCGGAATTATTCGGGCGACGTCGAAAACATTCGGCGGTGGAACATTCCACCGCCGAACGTTTTCGACGTCGTCCGAATATGTTCGGATGCGTAACGAATGTTAAACGACGTCGCATGAATAATTCCGACGTCACGTAAATCTCATTAGGGGTGGTATACCTTAATACCTGTCGCCATTTCGCCTTCGCTACTATAAAAATTATTCAAATTGATAAAATAATTAATGACGATTTTCTGAAATTGTTTGTCACCTGATTCCCCACCATACCGTATCAACGCTTTCCCAAAACAAGTAATTGTTTTGAAAATGAAAATTTTGTTGCATGCCAAATACGTTTATAATAGTAAACTATTTTATCCAGTTAACCGTGACGTAATTTCGGACAAACAATAGTATTTCCGTTGGTGTTGTTATAAAATCTCGTAGTTTCACAATTTTATAACAACACTGACGATTTATCAAAACATAGCGCTAAACCAAATCTATTTTAGCACAAAATTTATTGCCATTGAAATATAGAAGACAATGGAAAGAAAGGGAGTGTTCCATTTGTGCCCACGCACCGATTTTCTTGTAACTTTACACGTAGAATACCTCTGACCTATGAATACAAAAATATATTTCTTTTACTCAAAGAGTTCATATAGGCCTATACGCGTCACCTTAAAATGTTCCCGATTTTCATTGGTACCCGTCTTACAATAACTCATTGTTTGCTATCTAGCTTTGGTATTCATCCAAATTTTTTAATCAAAATAGCAAGAAGAGTCCTCGTAGAAACTTTTGATACCAATACTGTTGGTACAAACATGGGGAAATAATTTTTCAGAAATTTATTTAGTCAGAAATTGTCAGAAAAATAGCCCAGAAAATTTCAAAACCTAAATGTCAATCAAATTTTTTGGCATGTTCCCGTCTTTGTCAACATATGAAATTAATAAGAAAGTTGGCCATATATGTCTCCAGTATGTATGCAAAATTTAGTGAAAATTTGAAACCGGTAAGGTTGTCAAATAATGAAAATTGTAATCAATGGCACCATGAAATGTTCCCAGTTTTCAATGGTACCCCTCTGGCAAAAGCCTAATGTTGCCTACCTAGTTTTGATATAAGTCCCCAATTTTAATCAAAATAGCAAGAAGAGATATTGATGAAAATTTTGAGAACAAAATTGTTGATACCAACATGCTCAAGTAATTTCTCAGAAATATATTTAGTCAGAAATTATCAGAAAAAAATCGAGAAATTTTCAAAACCTAAAATTGAATCAATTATTTTTGTATGTTCCCGTCTTTGTCAACCTATAAAATTGATATGAAAGTTTGCCTTATATGTCCCTTATCCGTATGCAAAATTTATTAAAAACTTGAATTCGTTAACGTTGTCAAATAATGAAAACTGTGTACAACGGCATCTTAAAATGTTCCTTGTTTTCAATGGTACCCATATAGCAAACGCTCAATTTTGCCTACCTCGTTTTGATATAAGTTCCCAATTTTAAATCAAAATAGCAAGAAAAGTCATTGTACATGTATAACATGTTGGTGCCAATAATATTGATACCAACATACCCTAATGATTTCTCAAAAATTTATTTAGACAGAAATTGTCAGAAAAATAGCCAAGATGATTTCGAAACCTAAAATTCAATCAATTAGAAATAAACCCATTACCTACATTTGACTTTGATACAGTCATTTTGTTGGCTTTGGTCATCTGTTTGGAATTATTTACGAAACACATATTTCCAGTCGTGATTTCACTGTTTCACATGTCAAAACAAGTATTTTTGTTATCACTTGATTATCTTAAGTGAGCCAAAATTCAATTATATATATATGGGTTCTAGTAGCAGGACAGAATAGTTCACTTTAAAGCATTTGGCATAACTTACTCCAGTTATAATTTTATGATACATTTTGATAGATACATTAAGAAATACTTAAACATATTAATGCCCTTTTTTAAATTTTAACAGCTCATGTCATATAATATATTCTATTCTAAATCGTTAACTAGGTTATTAACTTAAAGAAGCCTTTGAGACTGTGCGTGTCCCTCTTGACAAAGGAAATAGATGCATTTAGCCAGCATCCTTTACTATTTGGGATACATGGCAGGTGAACTATCTATAATAGAAATATCTAAAGGCTTGATGACTTACAATTTTGAGTCCATTTTTTATCACATACACATAGCGTCCAAAAATATGCTGTAGGACATGTCATTTGATGCTGTGCTCCGGTCGTGATGTGCAAGACGAATTTTGTATGTGACCAAGCCTTACAGTGAAGATTTCATTTTCTATTTATCGTTTAGTCTCATGAAAACTGTTATAGCCCATGAAATAATTATTTGAATTCCAAGTGCTGCAAGTGATCGCTTGCTTTTTAAGCCTTGTAACCACAGTTTAATGATCTTTACGACGTCAATTAACTGTTTTTTTTTCCTGTGGTTGTTTTCGATTACTTTTGACATACCCTTAAAACTGAAATAAATCACGATAGAGACGCATGCTACGTTTTGAAACATACAAACGAGTAAAGTAAAAATAAATTCAAGAAATATCATGTGGATATGTCAATCTGTAGGGGCAGTTAGTTTCTGTCAAGGAAAAATTCAAAATCATGTTTATTTAGTCATTGGATTCTTAATCAAGTCTTTATACACATGTACATTTACTCACCCTAATTGTTGGTTTCAAATAGCGCTCATAGGAAACTGGTCCTCTGACATTAAAAAGTGAAAAGACCTGGTGCCAGTGTTAAAATTTCTTTGACCCTTGATAATGTGATGCATTAAAAAAATCTGCAAACTCTCATAATCCCCAGGTTCGTCTGATGCCAGAAATTTTCTACGGTATCCTATATGAAAAATACCAAAACCTACACTCATTGAAGGTAGTGTGGCATAACAAAATGGGGCATAGGCAAAAAGTTAATTTGCATGTTCTTCACAGATCTGAGATTAGCAAATAGTTAATAAATATGTCATCAAAGCTGTGGATAATTCACCATAGTAATGGAAATATTAGCAATTTTGCATTGAAGGGCACAATTAATGAACAATAAAAACTGTTTGTGTGCTCTTTTTATTATCTTTAGTAGTATAGTAAAGAAATGTTGTATGTATATTAAAGTAGTCTAAGTGCTGATAAGCCACAAAGGAAAGATTAAAAAGGTGACATAATAGGTAAAATATGTAACATTGTCATATTACTTTTATTTTTCATCTCCACATTTCATAATGCATTCAACTGTTTTGGGCTGTTTTCCCCTCCATTATATTGTGGGTGGGTGGGGTAAGACAAAGTGCCATTAATTCACAAAAAAGCACATTTTTTGTGAAAATGCCAAAATTCGTGTTATACATAAGTTGTTGATGTCAAATCAAGACAAAACAAAGCAAAATGGACTATTTGCGTAATGCATATAGAGATTATAGAAGGTATAAAGTAAATTCTTAGATTTTGAATTCGTAGAAATTTGGACGGCTTACACTAAAATTAACAAATGACACTGTTACCGGTTTTATTTTTACTTAATATTTTTCCATAAGCACAAGCATATGTGGGGGCAATTTTAATATAAATTTCATATGTTGACAAAAACTGAAACTGGCTAAAATTTAGAATCAAATTTGGTCAAAATGGTTAAAAGCTAAGAATTTTGTTGATGACGTCATACAAAAAGTAATAGCAAATTGTTTTTTGTAGAGTAATGTATACTATTTTGGTTAATACTTGAAAAGAAATTAATAAACATTATTTCAGGCGCAAATTTAGCTCGAATACAACAATCCTGAACGTATATGACTTCTTTTAGTTAGGATACCCCCCACTTTTAAACAAAAAATATTAAAATTCTAAGAAAAGTATTTTCCGGAACAGATTTTTGGAAAATATTTCGGGATAAATGCTGTAATACAGAACACTAACTTCATGCCAAATTTCATAAAAATCTGAGCGTGGGCACAACTATATGGGAATTTCTGATAGGGTGAAACACCCCCTTTCTCGAAATGAGCAATTTTTCTCCTATTCCTAAAATAACTCCAGTTATCTAAGGAACATTTATTCATTTTTCATGTCGTCTGATGACCGTTAACCTATACAGGGGAGCAGCTTGAGGCCCGGTAAGGAAATTGTGGTAGTACAGGTATGAGGAATGACAAGAATCCATGGTTAGGTGTTCCAGTCGCGCGATATGACCGTAGTAGTTTAAAGAGCCGTTAAACCCTAATCAATCAATCAATCAATCAATCAATTAATTGGTTTTGTGTCCATTGATGAGAATGGGTACAGATTGTACTTCGAGTTGAGCGGATATTCGACTTATGCGTTGTCGAGATGAACCCATTTCCACAAAGCGACGCTTTTTGGCGCCTATCAAGAGAAATGCTTGAGAAAACACACTGGAAAAATGAAGAAACTGTTTTTAACAAGTAATTTCTTCATTTTCCTCAATGATTTCTATCCCAAAATATTTTTTTGTAAATTACATCAACTTGAAACTGTGGTCTGCAACACCTCTCAAATTGGAACAGTCCAATATTTTGCCGTCTGGTATTTGGTTAGGAGTGTTAACTGAAATTGCAGACGACAAAATTCATGTTGATAGAATTCTCATTACAATTTGTGAAGATTATGGCACGTAAAATATTGAGGGAACAGTAAAAATGCTGGTCATCAGCGCTTATGCCTTTTTTCCTAGAAGGTTTTTACGAACCATGTCTATTGAGACGCCAAACCTAAAGATTTCATGCAATCGTGTCCAATAAAAACATGATTGTGAATAAATGTTTGGCCTCGCGGATAATTGTCAAGACACACGCATTGCGCGTGTGTCACAAGCATTTTGAGTCCGAATCACGCGCATACGATTACATTACCTTTAGCACATGCATTCTCAAAAAGAATATGAAGGAATAAAACTTGAATCATAAAATGATTATTTATTTCGGTAATTGATAAACTTATTCTCCTCAACACCTAGTATGGGCAAGGTAAGGCTAACAAGAGTCCAATTTTAGTGATTTAAATGTTCATTCCTGGCCCTCAGGCCGCTAACTTGAAATGTCACACTAGAGAAGGCCTTGGACTTCATTGGGGGATAAGAAATTGCTGATAATAAAAAGTAATCGTGTCTTTTATCCCATTACCACACAATGAAACCTTTTGATTCCCTACTAGATAATGGCTTTGGGAAACATTGTGGAAAATGAAGACAAATTGCATGGCACAGTGTATTAGTAATGACATCGAACACCGGCATCTTCGCTATGGCCACAATCATGTCTGCCAACACCTGCATGTGCACATTCAAACAAGGATGTCTCACGACCCCAACAAGAGAGTTCATCCAACCATATTGGACCGTCCCCGCTTCCGTAAAACGCTCCACGCTTAAACGAATGCGCACTGGAAAAGCCAAGCATCTTACATGCCAAATTAGCGTCCTTTATATCAAACTGGTCATCACAGACTGTACCCCAAGCGTTGTTGATAAACACCTCCAGTCGTCCAGCAATGGTATTCGCTGTCCTCGAAACATTGGCAAGACGCACTTCATTATTTCCAACGATTTTGTCCTGTAGAATGATGTGCGTGTTGGTCTTCAATTGGTCGAGGATTACATTAATGTCGTTGAATTTTGTGTCAATCTTATTACTAAGATCTTTTAATCGTGTTGATGTATCATCCACCGTATCTTTGATATCAGACACCATTCCAATGCTTTCTGACATGGTCTCCACTGTTGAAACCGTCTTTTTAGTACCTTTAGTTACATCACGCGACATTGCCTCAACTGAATTTGTAAGGCTTGATCCTAAATCTATCATAGCTTTATTCAAACCTTGCGTTAAGTCAGTTTTAAATGATTCGAATGTTTCTTCAAGTTCGTTGTTTGCCTTAACATGGCTAATCTTAAATTCACCAATAGCACCTCCAATCTCTTTAGCTAGGTGGTCAATCTCAGACTTCATCCTAGATGTAAACTTTCTGAGCACGGCTTTCTCTTCGGCAAATGCTCGCTTCAAACGACGATTCGCTAGTTCAAACCCTTGCGTTATATCAGACTGTTTGATTTGAGATTCGAGCTCTTTGTTCGCGTCTCCATTAAGCTCAGGCTCCCCATCCAATGCTGCTAGAGTATTGTCAAGAAGATTTGACAATCTTTGAAATTCGTCAGAGTTCTTTTTCATGTCTGCCCGCAGGTGCTTGATGTCCTGAAATAGAAAAGAGCTCGGCTTTAAAGGGACATTTCATTCCAATTTCAATTTTTTAAAGTATGTCTTGATGCCAAGATTGGTTATTCTAATGAGAATAAATACTATCAGTTTTTTAAGTTGTTGCCAATAAGCGAGAAACGCGCATTTAAAGTTGAGACATAATCGATAAATTGCATATAAATCCGAACTGTTGTCCACAACAATTTGTTCAATTTTAACACAAAAATATAAATTTCTCGTAAACGGCGCAATATTTTGGCTTGAAATTTTCAGAATTTTCATAAGGAAATATGCTCTTTCAGATAAAAATAAAAGTAAAATTTATAACAAAAAATTCTGATATGTCACTTTAAATTTGAATTAAAGCTTCCCTAAAAAGTGTTGAAAGTTGTTAATGCCTTTGTCGTTGAAATATAAGCGAACAGTTTCTACAGAAAACCGTGTGCGACTTTCCGACAATATCTACGTACACACACGTGCAGATAGACGGAGTGACGACAATATGATAAAAAATCCGCAGTAAACTTAAATTAACATCTGACAGACAAAAGTTAGGAATCATCTTCTATGACCCTGGCAAAACCAAAATCGGATATATTTACTGTAACCAAACTAAAAATAGTGTTTTATATGATTTTCGGTGACAAACACGTGAAATTTTGGTTGACTATAACGCAGGATTCTTATCGGATCAGAATAACAAAGAACACGGTGGATAATCACGTGATACAACAATTTCAGAAAATATTCATTAGTTTTGTTAATAGGCCTACAAGAGCGAACTAAATTCGGTTTTAAACAGAGAACGTGGACAAACGTCAAGCATACCATCGATAATGAATCCTCGAGTCCGGTCACCTTTTCCCTCAATATTTGTATAATTTCTTCTCCTCTTGCCACCATTATAATTTCATAATGAAATAAAAATAAAACACAAAACGCAATTCGTAAACACAACACCATGGTTATAGCTATTTGTTGCTAACTAAACTTAAACAATAAGAAATAGTTTTCACATGATTTCAGCCAGCGCAACAGATAAGATGGGCAGAAGACATTCTAACTTTTGTGTTACAAATCCGAACCCTATGTTGTGGGTACCCATTTGAATTGTCTCGACGAGACAATTCTTATGAGTACCCACAACATAGGGTTTGGTTTACATTTAGCGAAATAATCCATCTTGAAAAGTCATCACCCCCTCCTATATGGAACTCTGGTTACATCTACATCTTTCTCCGCAGATAACAAGAAATGCTTACTCTGTCGCAAAAAATGCAATTTTCCCACGAAATAAACGAAACAAACACGATAAACCCAAGGTTCTCTGGGACACTGGTGGTGAACTAAAACAATTTTCGCTACAACAAGGTATAGATATTTTGTGAGTTAAATGTTAAATGTGAGTTTATAGATTTTTTTCTGATGCCAATGAACTTGTTCTAAAAACAGATCGGGTTTACCGTTTTGTATTGACAAACCGTCGATGTTGTTATAAAATCTCGTAAATACGGCTTTATCGAAGCCGTAGTTACGAGATTTTATAACAACACCGACGGAATACATTGTTCGCGAAAAAACGTCCCTCGCTTTGGCCGAGTTCCCCAACAGTGCATTTGTAGAAGCCAATTCATTGTCGGAAAAAAATCACAAGTCTGTCACTAGAAAATGGATTTCTTTCAATAGAAATGTGAAAAAGTAGTATGGTTCTTTTTCGCCGATGCAATTTTATGCAATTGACATGGTAGCAATTACTTTTGTGCTAAAAATAGACCGGGTTCGCCGTTATGTATTGACAAACCGTCGGAGTTGTTATAAAATCTTGTAACTACGGCTTTATCGAAGCCGTAGTTACGAGATCTTATACCAACACCGACGGAATACATTGTTCGCGAAAAAACGTCCCTCGCTTTGGCCGAGTTCACCACCAGTGAACCTACAAAATCAAAATACAGTTGGCACTTGTAATGTCAAATTCGTGTGGATCGCAATATTTTATCAAGATATCCGAATAAGTAGGCCTGATCAGCATGTAAATTGGATCATTAATTACGCCGGAGAATCACGTGACACAGCAATTGCAAAAAATCTTCAATAATTCTCTTAATCCGTGGCCGATTTAGAAATGATTTGAGGAAGTTAAAGCGGAAATAAATCGTAAAGATAGGATTTGTGAAAAATATGGCACAGAAAACATTGAGACAAACGGAGAAACTGCTGGTTATCAGTAGTTTCTTCTTTTGTTTCAATGTCTTCCAAAGTCTATTCTATTAAGGACATCAAAACCAGGCCTTGTTTTTGGAAAGGGTTAACGCTGAGTGAGGGTTGAAAGTAATAAGTTACAAGAATAAAATCATAATAATATTATACAATTTCAAGATTTTATTTCTTAAACAGAACACCGAAGTCTTGAAATGAATTGAAGTGATATCCGCGACAAGTGGAAATTACACCTTTACCAAGCAAACTTGTTTTGACGCCTTTATCAAAAAACTTAGGAAAATAGTTACACAAAAGAGGAATATGCTAAAATAACCAGCATTTTCTCCTTTTGTCTAGATTTATAAATTATACATGGATCAGAATTTTATATACAATCTTTTTGCCGTCTGCAGTACACCACAAATAAGAACAGTTTATTTTTCTTGCTTGGGAAAGGGTTGAAATATAGTTATCTTTTTTACTATTCTTGAAACACCAAAACAAAGAGTGTAAATTACTTCACAAAAACATAAAAGAAGTATATGTAAAGGGTTGAACCCATTTTAAGATCGATATTTCAAATCCAATGATCCATATGTTGTGTCATTGGAATCATCTTGATGTTTCCAATGAGTATCAAAAACATGGGAATTGATCAACAAACAATGATATTGTGCTTTTTGAAAAGCCTAAACCACTGGTGGTGAACTCGGCCAAAGCGTGGGACGTTTTTTCGTGATCATTGTATTCCGTCGGTGTTGGTATAAAATATCGTAACTACGGCTTCGATGAAGCCGTAGTCACGAGATTTTGTAAAAACACCGACAGTTTGTCAATACATAACGGTACACCCGGTCTATTTTAGAACAAATTCATTGTTATTAGAAAAACCATCCAATCAGATCTTTAAACTCACATTTAAACGCAAAATATCTGTACCTTTTAGTGGCGAAAAACGTCCCTCGCTTTGGCCGAGTTCACCACCAGTGGTAATGGTCTTTCATTATTCCCACTGATCTGTTGTTACACTAGTCTTAAAAACATAATTTTATTTAAATTTACTACTACTCTGTTAAGCTATGTTAGTTTAACCATTTTCAAGCAAGTTCTGATGCTGACGTCTCTAATAACGTATGATTATGATACAATGTGACAGTAGGCCGTCCTCGAACACCCCTTGTCGAATAAAAGAGAGTCCCTAGGCTCTAAATATCCACCAAATAAATAAAACTAGCCACAGGTTGGGGCTTGAGAAGCAATAAATGACTGCAGTCTTTCAGAACCCAACTTACAATTACCTGTAATGGTTATCATAGATGTATTCAAGGATTTTAGACCAGGATCTATACATATACAGTCGATCTCATTCCTTTCTAGATATATATATACATGTACATATTGGAGCAATGCAAACGCTTCTGGGATACTCTTTAAATGATTATTTGACAGATCTATAAATTTTAACATTGGATTGTTGGTAAAGGCTAGATTGCTCACGAACCTGATATTGTTGTATTCCAAATACAAGTACTTAAGGCTAGATAATTTTTGAAAATCAGAATCCTCAATTGATGTAACATCGTTGTGACCGAGATATAGTCCTTGCAAGTCATTTATTCTATTGAGTGCATACGGAATGCGCGTAAGGTCATTGTTGTTTAGGTGTAAATGATTAATACGGCACGATGGGATATATTTGTCTTGTATGAATGGTATATTGTTGTATCCCAAATCGAGACTAGAAAAGAAAGATCCGTTTCGGAGAACATGTGGAAATTCAACTAGGCTATTATTTCGCAAAGATAAGAATTTCATTGAATCAATATGTAAATGACAGTCTTCGGTGCGTAGTTGATTTCCAGAAAGGTTATCATTATTGTCAAAGATTAAACGATGTAGCCCATTCAAATGACAGATAGCAACCGGAAGTTCTTCCAGGTGAGAGTTAATTATATGTAAAATCCCCAAATTGTCTTCAAACCCCTGGAATGCGTTATATGGAAGGTTCGAAAACGGTATATAATATAACTTCAGTGTTCTCAATTGTCTGAGATAATGCATCTCCACTGGCCATGATACAAAGTTAGATATGCTGATTGCAATATTTTCTAAAGACTTGCCGATTTGACTCATCACGTAAGAATCTAAATTGGCCAATGGATTTCCGTTCAAATCGAGATTGTATAACTTTTTCAAAGAAACCAATACCTTGGGTAACCATGCCAATTTGTTGTTTGTTAAGAGCAGGACATACACCTCGCTTTCAATGCCGTTAAAACAACCATCCTTTAAGTTTGAAATACTATTATTTCGAAGAGACAAAAGAATCATGGATGTGTTATCACTTGAGATATTAGCAAAGGCATTTTTCTGGATCACTGTTAAGTTATTGTTATCAAAGACAATACCAAATCTCAATCCTGACAAGTGGAACGTCTGGAACGTGTGTATGGACACTAGACTTCTATTGCCACAGTCGACAACATTCGGGGTACACGTGCATGTTGGTGGTGCGAAGCAGAGGTCTTGCAGAATGAATCCTGCAGTTCGACTGATGGTCGTTAAGGTGATGACTGAATATACCATTATCTGAAATCAAAGAACATTCAACTGAGATATAGAATAAGCCGGTAGGCCCTACTTATGCTATTTGAGCACAGCCCGGATGCAGATCAGTCTGAGCATGCGCGCAGTCAGATCAAACACCAAACTCCACACAGCGACAATGCCTTACATTATCACTGCAGGCATATAAATCACGTGACCATGGAAAATTTCACGTGATATCGTAAAGATGGCGGAAATTTATTTATATTTCTGAAATCATTTTTTAAAATCCAATTATATTTTTTATTTGGATTCATATCTGACACCTCATATTCTTAAAACATCACTTAAAGCATGTTTACTTTTTTAAATAATTAAAAAATAAAAACAAAAAAATCAATATTACCTGAGATCTCCCCAATTCAAATTCAGGGGAGATAACTGTGAAGGAGATTGATCAAACACAGGCGGTCATCACACTACTTTGTTGAGACATATATCGTCAGTGTAAATGCAGAACCTCGTATGTCGATTCTTGCGATTTTCGAAGTACAAACTTGTGTGCCCAGTTAAACAACCCATCATTAGAACCAAAGAGCCAGGGGTCAAATTTGAAAAGTGCTAGTAAATCCTAAATTGTGTTATATTTCCATTCCAAATACAAACGTAAGCAATTTGAACGGTTTAGATTTTTGAATTGATGCATGAATATGGAAATAGTTGACAAAAATGTTATAAATTACCTCCCTTGCATATGAATATAGAGTAAAAAGATATTTGTAACTTATTTTCTTCTTAAAGCATTATCTTGAAATCCGGCACGGTGAATCAACTTCTTTGAAGAGTATTTACAAGTGTGTGTAATTTGGTGCATGTCCCATGGCTAGAAAGTGGTGTTTTTAATGATGGGTCATAAACCTTATTACAATTCTCGCAAGTTTTGAGATATTTTTACTGATCAGTATTAATGAGACATTATTTTTGAACAGCATGTCAAAATTTCAAGTAAAACATTGGGAAAGGTTATTACATTTTCCCTCCCCTTTAAAATTTTCCAAAAACGAGAAACGAGGTTTTGCATTTACAACGACAATATGTGTATATATCTTTATTTGCTTTTGTCCAAAAACATACATAATTTTCTTAAATATTCGTTTGATTTTGTATTTTTCGCATCAAAAGTCCCGTCCAGGTACTCGCCATACACCTTTATTTATTTTTATTATAAGACACTCTCCCAATTTCTTGTCAAAAGTATACCGGTATGTCTTTCAGGAAATCGTCGCTTTTCAACGAAAACCTCGTAGGCCAAACTGCTGCGTGTTTTAAGCTGCAGTTACGAGGTTTTCGTTGAATAGCATCGGTATACAATTAAAAAAAAAACAGGTATGTTGTACACTCGCAAGATTTAAACCAACGCATATGAATTTTTTTTTTTTTTTTTTTTTTTTTTTTTTTTTTTTTTTTTAATTAACAAAACCTTTTTTCTTGTTAATGTACATGTATGTAAAATTTGGTTTATCTTCAAAAACTTTTTTATCAGTTGATTTTTCAAAATTCCAACACGTTCATCTAACGCGTGACGTCTGTTCACTTCCTCTGCTTCAAACCGAATTCAGGAGCGGAGGTGGTGCAGTGGTAACGCGCTGGACTTATAACACAGGGGTCGCTGGTTCGATCCCCCGCTTCTCCGGTCTTTCGGATGAGACTTAAAACCGAGGTCCCGTCTCCATATGACCTTAGCTGTTGAGTGGGACGTAAAACCCCATACAATCCAATCCAATTCAAACCGAATTCAAATCGATCCCGTATTTACAAAGTTATTGAAGATTTTCTGAAATTGTTGTGTCACGTGATTATCCACCGTGTATAATACCAATTGGGAACGATTTATATCCAGCTAACCGTGACGTAATTTCGGACAAACAATAGTATGTATATCCGTTTGTGATATTATAAAATCTCGCAACTACGGCTTGATTCAAGCCGTAGTTACGATATTTAATAACAACACCGGCGGTTATTCAAAACATAACGGTAAACCCTGTCTATTTTTAGCTCAAAATTCATTGCCATTACGTACCAACAGAGATCTTTTGTTGCGCTCCATTTTTTCTCACGGTTTCGTCTGAATGGTTGTTGTGGAATAGTTTATCTGTATCTAATTCGAGGGTTACTAAAATGGGCTGAGATCTGGAATAGATGCCACAAATTGTTATAGAAACCAAACTGGATCCATATCAACGTACAAATACGTGCGCAGTATGACCAATGACTATGTATGTAAATGCTTTTATGGTGGTCTTAACCCATTACCAGATGGCAAAAATTTAGACTTGTTCAATTTAAAAGCTGGTGCAGACGGCAAAATGGATATTAATCAAGGTTGTATTTGTGTACAAAAGAGCTCAGTAAATATTGAGACAAAAGGAGAAAGTGCTGGTTATCAGCACTTTCTTCTTTCGCCTCAATGTTTTCCCAAGTCTCGTCTATTAAGGACGTCAAACGCAGGTCTTGTTTGGGAAAGGGTGAAACAAGAGCTAAATTGCAGACCACACAATGAATATCAATCACGAAAAATTATTTGTACAATTTAGCGAAAAATATAGAGAAGAAATGAGAAAATGCTGATTTTCAGCATTTTTATGCTCCCCGAAAAAATTTCGGGGGAGCATATAGTCGCCATGCTGTCCTTCCGTCCGTCCGTCCGTCTGTCCGTCCGTCCGTCCTTCCGTCCGTCCGTCCACAGCCAGATCTCAGAAACCCTTGGACCAACTTCAATGAAACTTCACATGTGAACTCCTGGGGTCAATCCCCAGACACCTTTTTCTCCGTTTCTTAATTTGAGGCTGCGTCATGGGAAAAGGGGCCTTAATGTAAAAATTAGTTTTTCTATAATTTCTCTTTATCCAATGGGTAGAATTCATTGAAATTTTGTATGTATGTGATGAAAGAGATGTTCTAGACTATGTTCTATAAATAATGTGTGTACAAAAAATCCGTCATGGAAAAAGTGGGCTTACTGTATGATAGTTTTTTTTTGTGACAAACACTTATTCGGGGAGCATAATCCGTCTATGACGGCTCTGGCTTCTTTTGTCTGGATATTTTCTCAAACATTTCTTTTATGGACGTTGTTTGGGAAAAGGGTTAATACAGTAGATCTACATCCTGTGGTAACTGTAATGCAGCATATGGATCCTGATCATACTGTAAATGGTCAAAAGCTGATCGGGATCTATAAAGGTACCGAATGCCAAAAGGTTCGAAAATCAAGGTTCGGAACTTTTGTATACATAATAGGAAACGATTTTATCCAGTAAAACGTGACGTGATTTCGGACAAACAAATAGTATATATTTTATTTACCTTATGTTCTTCCAAATGAACACCTTTCTTCCTCAATTCTACTGTCACAAGTGCAGGTCTACTTATTCAATTTGAGATAGCATGATTTCCATATATGGATTGACCTTTCTGATAAGTAACAGGAACCGCTCGTGGTGTTCTACGAAACTTATCATCGCTTTTCAACAAAAAAGCTCGTAACTGCAGTTACGGATTTTTGTTGAAAAACAGCGTTATCCTAAAATACAAAATATCAACATGGCATAAATCAACCAAAATACCCCTAACAACAAAAAAGTTACCCCTAAAAGGGACCTTATCCGAACTCCAAAAACCCAAATTTTGACAAACGTGTCAGACCCATCACGGGTCAACCAGATCCCGTATGCGAAAAATGAATATAAATTTATAGTAAGATAGGGAAAACTTTCTAGATTTAGAAAACAACATAAAAGTGAAAAGTGTCGGCCATAGTCTGGCTGCACGGACTGCACAGACTTACTAGGGTCGATATTTTGCACACTTCCTATAAGGTCTCTTTTAGCGTGACGGTTCACATTAATGTGAAATTTCCAAAATTATTGTAAAAATTGTAATGGGATGATGTGTAAGTACACTATGGCCGATTTTTATTGGATATGGCTCGCGCCATCGTTGAAAACCAGCGCTCTCCTATCTATTAGATTCAACCCACCCACCCCATCCCCGTATTGTGTCAGCCTATCAAAATCTTTGTTTACTCGACACTGATTGGTCCGCTGTTTATCTGAAGATTTCCAAATGACTTGTGATGGTCCGACCACAGCGGAAATGACGTCAAATAGCTCGCACTAGCCTACTGGTTTTCGATTGGAGCAATAACTCGAGATATAGTCCCAATCGAAGTAAGCCTATGATTTTCGATCCAATTATATTCTGTTTTTATTCGGGAGACAGGGCGGAGCTTAGTAAACGGTTCATTCCATTTAAGCTTGGGGAGAAACAGCCTTCTCGATTAGCGGTAATTCGTCGGTATTGTTGCAAAACATTATAACTACAGCGTGAATCAATCTGTAGCTACGAGGTTTTATGACAACACATTTTGCAATCGCGCATTGTTTCAGTTTGAAATGTGTTCATGCTCGTGTCGCACGTTTTTTCTCTTCTATCAACCAAGGTATCGAGAAGTAAACTCGTCGAATAACCTCTTTACTTAGCCACACCCTGTCAGGTGAATAAAAACGGAATATAGCAGGCCTTATTGTCCGTAAATATTGACCTGAACCTGTTGAATATGCAATGAGAAATTGTGATGCGGAATAATCACTCTCCGACATATATTGACACGAAAAGCACGTGCAAAATACAAAGTCACAATGCTTATGGAAACGTTCGACTCTGTTTGACAGTGTATGCTTGCTGGCGAGTATTGATTATTCCGTGTCACAATTACTCATTACATATTCATCGGGTTCAGGTCAATATTTACTGACAATACTATCAATTATAATTGCTCCATAGAGTTCACTGTGGATAAATCACGTGACTTTTGGGAAGCGTTCACACTGAAAAAATCGCCAGCTTCAATGTTTGTCTTGTTTAACCCTTTCCCATACATCGACGCTTTTGGACGCCCCACAAAATAAAGGCTTTGGAAAACATTGTGGAAAATGAAGAAATTGCTCGCGACATTTCCCACAATGTTTTGTACCAAGAAAGGCCAAAAGATGCTATTTTTTTCCATGGAAATTGACGTCTGCAACACCTATGAGTTTGGACAAGTCGAAATTTTGTCGTTTGGCAATGGGTTAATTTCTTAGCTTATACTCAATGGATTTTGACGAGATAAAGGGCACCGTATGCGCATTTGAGAGGGCTATTCCCGGTTGTACCTCACCCTGCTTCAAATCAAGTGGTTTCTTCAAACATTAAAGCAAAAATGTTTTTCGGTGCACGTGAACGCGTCCCAGTTTTTTTTTTTTTTTTTTTTTTTTTTTTTTTTTGCTTCGAAAAACACTTTCTCTTGAACCACTAAATTCCGAGATATTTAAGGTATTCCATCCATCATTAGATCCCAAACGCTTCACGCAACTTCGGGCGTCATCCGGAGCAACGGAAATTGACGAGGGTATCTGGAACTGTATTGATTTTTATTGCTTTTAACCCTTTCATAAACCTGGTGTTGAAGTCTCTAATAGAACATGTTATGGAAAACATTTACTCAAAATAAGAAAATGCTGATAATCAGCATTTTCGTCTTTTGACTCAATGTTTGTGCTATATCATTCACGACATTAACTACTTTCAGTAATGTCCATTTTGTCGTTTGCAGAATTTTGAGAAAGGGGAAAGGACCCTTTTAAAGATCCTGGTTTGAATATATGACAAACAAAAAAACACACATAGAATTAACCCTTTCCCGCATAATGCCTTTTTTACTCACCACAAGACGGAGGCTTTGGAAAACAAATCATGAAAATTAAGGACTTGCTTGTGAAAAGCACGTTTCTTCATTTTCCACAATGTTTTCTTCCCAGAAAGATATAAAGCTGTAAAAATAATAGCTTATAGATATAAATTTCTTTCGTGAGCAATGCCCTTCTGCTTCATCTTTGAGTTTGGGCCAATCTAAAATTTTGGTCAAAGGCATCGAATAAAGACAAAAATAACCCTTTCCAGAACAAGCCCCCCGGATTGTTGTTACTATGATCTTACTAACCCAAAGAAGGTTGCATAAAAGCGCATAAAAAAATAAGAAATGTGTGTGTTACACCATTTTATTAGTTTTCCATGGTATAAACTGATACGAATTATGTCGTTTGAAACTCATTCCAATTTGGACTATGATAGTTTGTAAATGTAATAATAGAAGAAGATCGAAGCAGCTTACGTCTAACAAAATTGTCTAATTGACATCTATTTATGTAACCCGTAACGCTAAAATGGACCTTATGGTAAATGTGAAAAATAATGACCCAAGTCAGTCTGCGAAGTTCGCGCAGTTCGCGCAGACTGACCAGGGTCGATCCTTCAAGTCCTAATATTGATCTAATTTTCTCAATCCAGAAGGTTTTTCCTATCTTACAATAATGTCATTTTCCAAATACATCTCGATGACCTCTGCTTAATTTGACCCGTTTCTCGAGATTTTTTGTTTTATGCACTTCCCACAAACTCCCGTTTAGCGTGACGGGTCTTAAACGATTTAGGTATTACGTCAATCATTATCTACCAAACACTTCGTGCAACTTCGGACATATCCCTCGTCAATTTCCGTTGTCACAGATAATGTCCGGAAATTGGTGAGGGTAGGCCTATCCACATTAATTTTTCAATTCCCGATACCGTCGTCAGTTTCCGTTGCTACGGATCACGCCCGAATATACACGAAGTGTTTGGTATCTAATGATGGATGGGATACCTTAAGGTTTACGAACTGAGAATGAAAGCACCACTCTCTAGCCATACGAAAAGCACCAAATTACACACGCTTGTAAATACACTTCACATAAAGTGATTCACCAAGCCGGATTTCAAGATTATGCTTCAAGAAGAAAATGATTTACAAATATCATTTTACTCTTTGTTCATATGCAAGGGAGGTAATTTTGAACATTTTTGTCAAATATTTCAATAAGTATGCATTAATTCAAAATTCTAAACCATACAAAATGCTTATGTTTGTATCTGGAATGGAAATTTAACACAGTTTAGGAATTACTGGCACTTTTCAAATTTCGCCTCTGGCTCTGCATTTCATTCTCAGTTCGTAAACCTTAATTGCAGGTTGGAGGATTTGACGTAACAAACGATTTCAATGTTTCAGATCCGTATTTACAAGTTCAATCTATTCTCATGATTTGAGAAGTGTTCCATGTTCCAAAATCGAAATCGGAACAAGAACAGTCAATCTCATTTTGATCCAGATCTATCCAGAAAATACCTTTGAGGAATAAGAAAGCTTGTGGAATCGTCTTCAAGTTATTGTTTGAAAGATAAAGATTTCGTAAGTTTATATTGTTTACAAACGCTCGCTTACTAATGAAAAGAATTTGGTTGAAATCTAGACGCAACCCTCTGAGGCTGGTCATTTTTTCCAGATCTGTTTCTTCAATTGATGCTATACTATTGTTTCTCATGTAAAGATATTCTAAATCTTCGATGTTATTCAATGCATATGGTATTTGGATAAGTCGGTTGTGGTCAAGATATAAGTTTTTTATCATATACCTATGAATAATTGTGTCCTGTATTATTCGGATATTGTTGTAGCTTAAATCAACGTTCGGATAGAGCGTTCCGTTGCCAGGAAGGTTGGACAACTCCGGGAACTGTACCAAGCCATCGTTTTGAAAGGAAATGACATTAAGCTGAATGTGGTTAAAACAACTATCAACGTACAGAGTATTTCTCAAAATATTGTGGTTGTCATCAAATTGAAGACGATTTAACTTCTTCAAATCGCATATTGCAGTCGGAAGTTCTATTAGATTTGAGCTGTATATTAATAAAAAGGCTATGGTGTCTTCAACGCCTTGAAAAGCATTGTGCGGTAAACTTGTGAACGGAATTGAACGCAGCGTTAGCATTTGTAGCTGCCTAAGAAAATGAAGCTCGGTTGGCCATGAAGTAAAAAGATACAAACTTATATCTAGAGTCCAGAGATTTCTGCCAAGTACACTCATTGTATAAGAATCTAAGGATCTTAGAGGGTTACCGTCTAAGACCAAGTGACGTAATCTAGTTAGTGATCTCAAAGCGTGTGGTAGACTCGTTAACCTGTTATTGCTTAAAGTTATCTGAAACACACAACTTTCAATACCGCGGAAGCAACTGTCGGATAGTTCCGAAATCAAATTGTAGTGGAATCCGAGGTAAAAATTTGATTTGTTGAAACAGGGAATATTAGAAAATGCATCATCTTTGATAGATGTCAAGTTATTACGGTCCATGTCAAAACTTGAGACACGTGCGTTATTGTTGATTGCGTTGAATTTCGGCATGGTTACCAATTCCCGCCCGCTGCAGTTGACGGAATACTGAGTACACGTGCATGGTGCTGATACGATGCAGTTATCTTCTAGTAAAATTCCCGTGCTTTGGCCAACTGTCAAATACCAACACAAAGTTGGTACAAGAACCTACAAAATCAAAATACAGTTGGTACTTGTTATGTCGAAGTCTAGGGGGTCGGATTATCGAGATATCCGAGTAAGTAGGCTTAATCAGCTTGTGATTCGGATTATTACGGTGGACAATCACGTGACACAGCAATTGCAAAAATCTTTAATAATTCTCTTAATACGTGGCCTATTTAAAAATTATTCGAGGAAGTTAAAGCGGAAATACGCCAGGGCTGTTTGTGAGAGATCTTATTTTTAATGAGTTGATAAAAATGTAAATGGCGATCAAGTCCAATTTTATCAGCAGCCTGAAGCTTGGTTGCCAACTGCGGATCAAATCAACTCGATCGCTTACACTCCTCGATCAAACACGACCGGATGACTTGTCGATCTTTAATCGACCGGTCCTTACAGTCGATTTAATCGCGTGGACAGTTGGAGTAAATATCGAGATGCGATAGGAAATCACTCGGGTACAAGTCGAGGTGACCGATTACAGGTTTGGTGAAGGTCGAGCGAAAGATATTTCCTCGATCAAACTCGATTTCAAGACACGAATTACTCTCAATCATTTCGACCTCATACCTGATCAATACACGATTGATTCCAGATCAATTTTCTAATACACACGAGTATTTTCATTGTATAAAAAAAACAATCGAGAAGGAGTCCCGAGCGTTGCAGCTCGATCACCTCGACCACTCTCGATCACACATTTGCCCACTCAATTCGATCTGTACTCGATCGCTTGATCGGGCTTAATCGAGTTGGTCTGATCGGCAGTGGTAACCTAGCCTCACTTACCAAAAACGGATCCTTGAAGAAAATCATCTGTTTCATTGAAAGGTTGTCTTTCGAATTTTCGCGTCTATGCACTGCCAACCTTAAAAATTATTCAATGCATTTATAAATACGTGTATATTTGGACTGTTATTGTCCAGCAAGGTTAACCCGGGACAACTTAATTTTCGTGCGCAAAGTCCGTTAGTTGAGCGTCTTAACAAAACAAAGCCGAAGTGGGGTCATTACATATGCAGATGTCCCGGGTTAATCTTGCTGGACAATAACACAGTGAAGAATCACGCGACTCAACAATGTCAGAAAATCGTCAATATTTGTTTTAAAACATGACCAATTTCAATTCGGTTTGAAGAAGAGAAGATGTAAAAACATCAGGAATAAAGAGGGGCGAAGATCATTTAAAAAACAACTGATGAAAAGGTTATTGACGACCAATCAAAGATTTGGTTGGTTGTCAATAACTTTTTTTTCAGCGGATTCTTACGGACGGACGGGTGGACACAGTTTAAGAAACTACTTTCTTCGTAGTAGATCTTGTTCTTAAATCCACGAAAAAAATGAAAAAATGAACAACGAAAAAAATAATTTCTACATGACAAGGTGTTGCAGTTGACGAAATCGATGTTAGGCATGCAAAGACCAGACAATTTGTCTGATATATATTAGAACAAAAAAGATACGCAACCCCTATTTTTCATAATATTTTCGACAACATATGTTTTAATGGCTATTGAGTAGGCCTACATTTTAATATACCTGCATCCATAAGCATAAATATAGTATCATTTTCATCAGATGTCGTAAATTCATCACGTGATATACATAGTAAATTGTTGAAAACTGATTATCCACTGTCGTGTTTTCTAAATGATTAAGTACTATCATAACATTTTTTTTCAAACACAAGCTAAAGCATAGACAAAGAAGAGGCCAAAACGTTCATATACTTATCACTACCCTACGCATAGCATGGCTACGCCAAAACCAGCGCCAATCTGCAGTACGGACGTTGTTAGGTGAAAAATGTCAAAATGTTGTCGCAAGACATTGATGGGGGCAACAAATCGACACATTTTCGACTGTATACGCTGTTGGCTCTCAATGCGACCACAACCGATCGAGCACGGAGCGGACGTGCAAGAGATATGACGTCAAGGCAGGACCGTATCATCAAGCTTACCCCGCCTACGGGATAGGTTTAAGACTGTAACGGGGACCGCTAATAAATCGCATGGACTTCACAACATTCAAATATCGGACCAAACTGAACGAAACAGATTGTGTTTTTCGACCTTTATACACTTTTTTGGTCAAATTGTGATGACGCCCGGTGCAAACTGGGTGTTTTCGTATTAATGGACTTTACTACAAACACGATTTTGTGAACTTAACAAGGTGAAATGTTATTGCTTTAAAAGTATTACATTTTGTTTAAATCTAATTTGATATTTTTACGTAAGAAGGAATTGAAAAGGAAGTTGCGTTTCTTTTTTGTCTAGTATATATAGGGCCTAACAGAAAATGTTATTGTCCAAAAATGAGTAAATGGTAATTCTTCTTTTCTGCATAATTATGCTGTTCATTGATGAATTTATTTTCTACGGACATCCTGTTTAGACAATAGGATTAATAGATTATAATAAAGCTCTTTGTCTCACCTTTCTAAATTAAACGCTCCCTTATTGAAGTTTCTTGAATATGATAAAGTAGGCCTTACCTTTTTACCTTCTCATGAGAGATAAGACTACACCTCGACTTAACCTTTTCCCAGACAAAACCAGGGGCCTGTTTCATCAAACCATTTAAGTCGTATTTTTGACTTAAAAAACGTCCTAAATACATTTAAGTCGTAAGTCGCGTTTCATCAATGTCTAAAGACTTAGAAAGTTCCTACTTTTTTACTTAAATTTAAGACCAATATTTTGGTGACTTAAATCCGACTTTTTGACTTAAATTTTGTCTTATATGGTCTACAATTGATGACTGGCAACAACTTTACAATTTCTTTTGGAATCTATGGAAACGCATATGGTACACCCTGATAAAATGATAAAGTCGACTTCAGGTAAGTCGACTTGTCATGATAACAAAAGAAAATTAACTCTACCGGTTGTCTACGTAAACTAATCTTTCCGACATAAGTTAGTGCATCATTATTTTAAAATATGTCATGTCGACGTATGCTTTGTTATCTTATCCACATAATTTGTACATCGATCTTCCCTGACTTATCTAGTTTTAGTAGGCATGTTGACAAAAATCCTTTATTTCTTTCCTACATCAATATTTTTGTCAAAAAGAAACAAGTCGCATTCACGTGGTAATCAAGCATCTGGAATATATATTTCCACTACTTGAACATTTAATATCAGCTTTGCGTCATAACCTACGACGACAAAAAGCTGCTGTGTATACTGTTTCGTACCACCGACCCATACAGGTTCAGACATGTATGCCGTGCTCCACATCGACATCTTACCGGCACATGGTGGCATCTTAGTCCCCCACACAGATACACAGGAACGTATATTTATTTCTCTGGACACACCATTCATAAACATTAGCAAGTATCCAATGACCAAATTCTGAGATGTCCTAGGCAGCCTAATGAGATATCACTATCCCAGAAATAGACATGTTGTACAAGGCCAGCGAACTATGTATTCCAGACCCATTCAGTATAATATAAAATGTACTACGACGTGGACTATGACTGTAGAAGACTAGTATGCCTTTACTTTGTCAGTTAATTTTGAACTGATTTTCTGTGCCTACTGTAATCTGACTCTGTTGGAAATCATAGGGTGCCTTCCTGGGCTGGTGGCGAAATGCCTGTACTAGGAATCAGAGCTTACATTGGCTAGTGAGCTCATCATTGTGTGTGTACACCTCCCTTCTCCAGTGAAAATATATCCGTGTGGATGATGTGTTCGGATATTGGTGAGCCTATTCAGATATGATTGTGTGGGACTACGGTACCTCCTTGCACCAGTATACAGTCCCTAGACTAGGCTCCATTTGACTGAAACCTACTGATATGTGGGACTGATAACACAGAGCACCGTGAAGGTGCTAGTTGGGGAGCCTAGTCTCTTATCTGTATAGCTATGAGTGTGTGGAGAAGTGCGGTGTGTCGCCAGGTCTATGGGAATAGAATTGTGACTACTTGTGTGCTTTCTTGTGTACTTGTAGATATGAGTGTGGTATGCCAGACTGCTTTCTTGTGAGATAAGGGGATACTACTGTGGTAGACAAGTGTGTCATCCTGTGCCTATGGAAGAATGACTGTGTGGGGACTAGGGTTCCTCCTTGGAACTAGGGTGCACATCTTGAGCCTATTGGGAGATAACCACGTGGGGGATTTGAGTGTCCCCTGGGCTAGTGATGTGCGGAATATGGTTTATAACTGTACATGTCTGTGTGGGGGACTACGATGCCTCCCTGTGTCGGTAAGATGATATCGACTTCTGAACCTGTATGGATCGGTGGTAATATAGCCATGTCTGATATACATCCCTGGTAGGTACATGTCAGCGTTTGAAACTGGGTTATCTTTGGGCAACCAACCCACTATTGGCCAATATTAATTGTTCGGGACTGGGTAAACTTTCTCTGGGCTGTTGTGGATATGGCTGTGTGAGAATTTGTGATGTTTTGGTCAATACATATACTGAGCAAAAGTGAAAACGCTACACCTACTTTGCTTGTCATATTTCGTCTACATACAACAAGTAAAAAAATCAAATGAAAGTGTAACGCATTGTTCATTCACTTGGCTAAACCAAACACTAAAAGTTTTGTGGATTTTAATTACGAGGATGAAATACGGACACTTTTAATGTGACAGGGGTCCGTTTTTCAGGTGTACAATTTGAACGCAAATTTAACACAATTTCAACCTTCAGGAAATCCAAGCAGAAGAATGCAAACCATGCCGGACTGCACGGAATGGTAGTCTGACAAGTTACCAGTCAGGAAATGTAAAGAAGCTTGCATAAAAGTGTTTGAGCGTTTAAAAAATGGTGTTTGAAAAGCAGGATTTTCATCATGATCCAAGGCTTGAAAATTTTACAATGCAATCCCCATAGGAAATTCAAATCGCTATTGCATGGACATCTGGGACCCAAACCTAGTCGAAGAAAGGGTTCAAAAATCTTCTGTAAGACCTGCATGATGTTGCAAAAAAAACCCAATCGAAAACCGTGATAAATTTGTGAATAACAAACATTCCCTATTTGTTTATGTAAAAGGGAGGTAATTCGCAAAATCGACAGATTAGACCTTGATTTAAGAGTTTGCGACAAGAAATAAGTGAGATTTTAAGTGTTTTTTTGGCAACCTGGGCATGACCAATTTCGAAAAAATAATGAAGAGTTTTCTGCGCATGCGCATATGCGGCATTTCATGAAATTTGCTCTAAACACATTAAGGGCTGTAACTCTGACATTAAAGGAGACAAGGCAATGGAATTTCGACTAAACGATTGCTGAAAGCCTGGGAAATAACGTTAACATATAATTCATGCTATTAAGAGAGCCTGACACGAACCATCAAGCTTTTTTGGAAACTCAAAAATTTTCGATTTTCATTTTTTGACTTTAAACTGACCACAGTAATGAAACTAGACATATGATGCCATTCATTTTCATTTTTTTTCGTTTTTTCTATTTTTTTGGATTTTTTTTTGTTGTTGCCATGGATACTGAGGAAATGAAATGATTTTTCACGATTTTGAAGTAGATTTTATTTACATTTACCAATATACAACATACTTCAATACCTTAAATCATAATTCAATAACATATCAAATTTCAGAAAAGAATGTTTTTAAAACTTTAAACCTTATATTTATGTTGCTATGGTTACCAAAAGTTGACCTACTTTTCAATAATTCACAATTTTGAAAAATTGCCCTAATTTAAAATCGTTTTTTTAAAATCTGCAACCAGATACATATAAACCACGCAGTGTCTATTATTGAGGAAGAGTTCCTTTACAAGAATCATTAATAAAATTTTGCAGCACTCTGAAGGGAAATGTGTAAAAAATGCCCAAAAATCACAAATTTTGGAAAAAATGATAAATACCATTAATAGATTTAACCTTAAACATAGGCACAGTTTTGATCATTTTACCTAAAAAAACAGCATAAAAACAAATAATTAGGTTGAGAAACATGTTATAAGTACTTGGACATTTCCATAGCAACCGTTTTTATTCCCTAGCAACCGTTTCTTTTCCTTAGCAACATCATGAAAAATGGAATTTTAAGTAAAAAAATATTTCATTTTGACATATAAAATAGGTAATCTTGAAAATAAAATGACAATATCAATAATCTATAATGTATGAAATTTCACCACTGAAACATTTCAAAGGTTTAAAACATACAGGTATGTTGCTATGGAGACCACAAACAACACATATTCAGACTTTCTGGAATTTGAGAAAAAAACACTTGTATTATGACGATTATTTGTCAAAACTGCAACTAGATGAACATGAAACACTTAGTGTTTTATATTGGGGATAAGTATATTTACAAAAATCATCAATATAAATTTGAAGCATTTTTGGGGAAAATGTGGAAAAAATGCATGAAATATCGCGAATTTTGGGAAAATCATAAATATCAATACTGGAGTCAAACTCAATCATATGCACAACTATGAACTAATGTACTTCAAAAACAACAATTAAACAAATAATCATGTTGAGAAACAAGTTATAACTACTTTTGCATTACCATAGCAACCATTTTTATTCCTTAGCAACCGTTTCTTTCCCTTAGCAACATCATGAAAAATGGAATTTTTAAGTGACAAAATATTACATTCTGAAATATAAAATAGGTAATCTTGAAAATAAAATAAAAAATTATAGGGTTAAAAACATGTTTAAAGTACTTAGAAATTACCATAGCAACCATTTTCATTCCTTAGCAACCGTTTATTATGCTCCCCGAAAAAATTTCGGGGGAGCATATAGTCGCCACGCTGTCTGTCCGTCCGTGTGTCTGTCCGTCCGTCTGTCCATCCGTCCGTCCACAGCCATATCTCAGCAACCCTTGGACCAAATTCAATGAAACTTCACATGTGAACTCCCTGGGTCAATACCTAGGGACCTTTTTCTCCGTTTGTAAATTTAAGGCTGCGTCATGGAAAAAGGGGCCTTAGTGTAAAAATTAGTTTTTCTCTTATTTCTCTTCATCTAATGGGCAGAATTTAATGAAATTTTGTGCTCATGTAATAAATAGGATGTTCTAGACCATATTCTATAAATAATGTGTGTACAAAAAAGCTGTCATGGGAAAAGGGGGCTTAATGTATGATAGTTTTTATTTTGTGACAAACACTTATTCGGGGAGCATAATCCGTCTGTGACGGCTCTTGTTTCCCTTAGCAACAGCATTAAAATACGAATTTTGGTTAAAAATTAACTTCATTTTTGAGCATGAAAACTGAAAAAGAAACTTTGGAGAGGTTGTTTTTCCACTATATTTTTTTTTAAAATACTGAACAGTTTGAAAATTAATGGTTGCCGTGGTAACCCAAAGTTAACACTTTTTCCATTTTATCGTAAATTTAAAAAGAACCCTGATTTAGGACTCTTTTTTCATATCTGCATTTAGGTATACATTAAATGTTTACAAAGGAAGAGTCCTATTACAAGAATCAGAAATATAAAGTTCTGTAAACATTTTTTTGCTAAAAAAAATGAAAAGAATACATGAAAGATTCTGAATTTTTGGAAAAATGATGAATATCAATACTGCTAGTTAAAGGTTATCCTGAGCTCAGCATTGTTATTTTCATTGCAAAAGAAACAAATAAACAAATTATTATGTTGATAAACAAGTAACACATGCATGTTTATTACCATAGCAACTGATTTTATTCCTCAGCAACAGTTTTTCTCTCTTAGCAACAGAATTAAAAACATATTTTTAAGTAACAAAACACTTCATTTTAGCTCCACTGGCCGTCAGTCCAGCGGGCTATTGTCATGACGGTGTGTCCGTCGTGCGTCCGTCCGTAAACTTTTTCTTTAAAAATCTTCTTCTCAGAAACTACTGGATGGATTTCAAGCAAACTTCACAGGAATGATCATTGGGTGACCCTCTCTCAGATTCCTTCAAAGAATTTGGATTGAATCAGAATAACCTGAGTTATCTGCCCTTTAATGTCAAAAATAGCTGGTTTTGACTTTATTTGTACTCTTAAATCTACAAATATTGATCAATCAAGACAAAACTTTGACAGTATGATGGTGACTATAAGATTTTGCCTGTGTATAATTTTCAGCTTGATCTAAATTTTACATCATGAGTTATGTGCCCTTGAAATTGACAAAATTGCCATTTTCGGCTCTATTTTGACTTTGTTTTCACTCTAGCAACTACAAATATTGACCAATCAAGACAAACTTAGGACGGAATGTTGGTTACTATAAGATCTTACCTTGGTATAATTTTCAGCTTGGTCTTTAGTTTACATCATGAATTATGTGCCCTTGAAATTGACAAAATTGTCATTTTCGGTTCTATTTTGACTTTTTTTTACTCTAGCAACTACAAATATTGACTAACCAAGACAACTTGTATAGAATGTTGGTTATCATAAGATCTTGCCTCTGTAGAATTTTCAGCTTGATCTGAATTTTACATCATGAGTTGTGTGCCCTTGAAATTGACAAAATTGCCATTTTCGGCTCTATTTTGACTTTGTTTTCACTCTAGCAACTACAAATATTTGTTTTCACTCTAGCAACTACAAATATTATCAATTAAAACAAAACTAGGACAGAATATTGGAGACTAAAAGATCTTGCCGTGGTATAATTTTCAGCTTGATCTGAGATTTTTATCATTAGTTATGTGCCCTTGAAATTGACAAAACTGCCATTTTCGGCTTTATTTTCTCTTTGACAACCATTAGTATTTACTAATCAATACAGAACTTTCACAGAAACTTACTGACCGTACAATCCTATTTGCTTGTAATTTTCAGCTTGGTCATGCATTTGCTTGTTTGCGCAGCCTGAACCTTTGAAATTGCATTCAAGAAGACAAACAGTCAGGCCTGTGGAGCGCTTCCAGACCGCCAGGGCTGTCTAGTTTAACAAGAAATGTTTAATTAGCTTCTGAATGTTCATATATTTATCTACAATATACATACTTGAATTCATATACAATATTCTTGAATACATCACAAAAATATTTCAAAAATTTGTAACTTAACCCTTTTCCCAAACAAGACCTGGTTATGACGTCCCCAATAGAAATGGCTTGGGAAAACATTGACACAAAAGAAGAAACTGCTGATAACCAGCAGTTTCTCAGACATGGGGAAATCCGTCGGACAATCTGACATATCTGATAAAATTTTCCTCGGTCTGATGATTTTTTTGCTAATGTCAGTCCAAATGTCTGACACTCCTTTTGATCTGTCAAGACATTGAATGAGAGTTCTGTCTGACAAAATTTGATTCGGTCTGACAGATTATTCGGTACTGTCAGACTAAATGTCTGGCAAAGATTTCTGGTGTTCTCCAAGACTGGTTTCTCCTTTTGCCTCAATATTTTCTGTGCTATATTGTACAGTAATCCTTTCTTTAAATTAATCCATTTTGTTGTCCACATCATCTTTCAAATTGGACCACCCTAAAATTTTACCCTTTGGGAAAGGGTTAAACATATGTTGACAAGGTAACCATGTGTTATCCCCCCCCCCTTTCCAAAAGTTAGCAATTTGAAAAAAAATACCTTTGTCTTATGTCCATTTTATTAAAATAGTTAATTAAAAATTGTTATAGGATAAACAAACTATTTATATATTGTGCTTACAATTATTGAAGAGTCCCATAACAAAATGCTTTTTATCTAAAATGTTGAAAAATTGCCTAACAATCTTGATTTTTTTCAGAGACTTCATTATCATCATTACAAGATCCAAATTCAAAGAAATGTACATCTTTCAATAATTGTAATTGAATTTTTAGCAAAAAAATGTTTACAGAACTTTATATTTGTGATTCTTGTAATAGGACTCTTCCTTTGTAAACATTTAATGTATACTTAAATGCAGATATGAAAAAGAGTTCTAAATCAGGGTTCTTTTTAAATTTACGATTTAATGGAAAGAGTGTTAACTTTGGCTTACCATAGCAACCATTAATTTTCAAACTGTTCAACTTTTTTTTTAAAAAAAAAAAATATTTTATGGTGGAAAAAAACACTCCAAAGTTTCTTTTTCAGTTTTCATGCTCAAAAATGAAGTTAATTTTTAATCAAAATTCGTATTTTAATGCTGTTGCTAAGGGAAAGAAACGGTTGCTAAGGAATGAAAATGGTTGCTATGGTAATTCCTAAGTACTTTAAACATGTTTGTTAACCCTGTAATTTTTTATTTTATTTTCAAGATTACCTATTTTATATTTCAGAATGTAATATTTTGTCACTTTAAAATTCCATTTTTCATGATGTTGCTAAGGGAAAGAAACGGTTGCTAAGGAATAAAATGGTTGCTATGGTAATGCGAAAGTAGTTATAACTTGTTTCTCAACATGATTATTTGTTTAATTGTTGTTTTTGAAGTACATTAGCTCAAAGTTGTGCATATGATTGAGTTTGACTCCAGTATTGATATTTATGATTTTCCCAAAATTCGCGATATTTCATGCAATTTTTCCACATTTTCCCCAAAAATGCTTCAAATTTATATCGATGATTTTTGTTAATATACTTATCCCCAATATAAAACACTAAGTGTTTCATGTTCATCTAGTTGTAGTTTTGAAAAATAATCGTCATAATACAAGTGTTTTTTTTCTCAAATTCCAGAAAGTCTGAATATGTGTTGTTTGTGGTCTCCATAGCAACATACCTGTATGTTTTAAACCTTTGAAATGTTTCAGTGGTGAAATTTCATACATGATAGATTATTGATATTGTCATTTTATTTTCAAGATTACCTATTTTATATGTCAAAATGAAATATTTTTTTACTTAAAATTCCATTTTTATGATGTTGCTAAGGAAAAGAAACGGTTGCTAGGGAATAAAAACGGTTGCTATGGAAATGTCCAAGTACTTATAACATGTTTCTCAACCTAATTATTTGTTTTTATGCTGTTTTTTGAGGTAAAATGATCAAAACTGTGCCTATCTTTAAGGTTAAATCTATTAATGGTATTTATCATTTTTTTCCAAAATTTGTGATTTTTGGGCATTTTTTACACATTTCCCTTCAGAGTGCTGCAAAATTTTATTAATGATTCTTGTAAAGGAACTCTTCCTCAATAATAGACACTGCGTGGTTTATATGTATCTGGTTGCAGATTTTAAAAAAACGATTTTAAATTAGGGCAATTTTTCAAAATTGTGAATTATTGAAAAGTAGGTCAACTTTTGGTAACCATAGCAACATAAATATAAGGTGTAAAGTTTTAAAAACATTCTTTTCTGAAATTTGATATGTTATTGAATTATGATATAAGGTATTGAAGTATGTTGTATATTTGTAAATGTAAATAAAATCTACTTCAAAATCGTGAAAAATCATTTCATTTCCCCAGTATCCATGGCAACAACAAAAAAAATCCAAAAAAATAGAAAAAACGAAAAAAATTGAAAATGAATGGCATCATATGTCTAGTTTCATTACTGTGGTCAGTTTAAAGTAAAAAAATAAATATCGAAAATTTTTGAGTTTCCAAAAAAGCTTGATGGTTCGTGTCAGGCTCTCTTAATTCGATACTTTTCCAGAAATAAGAAATCTTGCAGAGTAGCGTTTTCACTTTTGTTCAGTATATATGCCAGTGTGTCGAATTGAAGTAAAAATCAATATAAAGACAAAAGTCAACATAATTTGATAAGTCGACATGGGAACTAACACCTAATATGATAATGTCAGTTTTCAATGACATGAATATATTGTCATGATCTGTACTTGTCGTCTAAAACAAAAAATGACAAGGCAGTTAAATCCGACATCTCGACCTATAGCAAGTCATAAAGCCATAAACAACGAGCATAGT
This sequence comes from Fragum sueziense, assembly GCA_963680895.1. Classification (NCBI taxonomy): domain Eukaryota; kingdom Metazoa; phylum Mollusca; class Bivalvia; order Cardiida; family Cardiidae; genus Fragum; species Fragum sueziense. Next base: position 62,091 of record CAVMGG010000055.1, read on the forward strand.
CAACATAGCGGTTTTTACAAAATACGTTATTATGTGGTTATGTCGTTTTATTTTAAGACGACAAGTCGAGTTCTGTTATTGAGTAATGATCAGATTAAGACAACAAATCGTGTTCTGTTAATACGTCATGATCAAATTATCATATTATTCTTTAAACTTTATGACAACTTGGTGTGATCATGTCGTCCTATAAGCACACATCTTCGCATCCAATGACATCATCAAGGTGTACCATATACGTTTCCATAGATAAGTGGGCATGGGAACTAACACCTAATATGATAATGTCAGTTTTCAATGACATGAATATAATTGTCATGATCTGTACTTGTCGTCTAAAACAAAAAATGACAAGGCAGTTAAATCCGACATCTCGACCTATAGCAAGTCATAAAGCCATAAACAACGAGCATAGTCAACATAGCAGTTTTTACAAAATACGTTATTATGTAGTCATGTCGTTTTATTTTAAGACGACAAGTCGAGTTCTGTTATTGAGTAATGATCAGATTAAGACAACAAATCGTGTTCTGTTAATACGTCATGATCAAATTATCATATTATTCTTTAAATTTTATGACAACTTGGTGTGATCATGTCGTCCTATAAGCACACATCTTCGCATCCAATGACATCATCAGGGTGTACCATATACGTTTCCATACTAACTTGATATAACGTTAAAGAGTTGGTGGGTTCGAAGCGGTGTAATTATGGAAACGTATATGGTACACCCTGATGATGTCATTGGATGCGAAGATGTGTGCTTATAGGACGACATGATCACACCAAGTTGTCATAAAATTTAAAGAATAATATGATAATTTGATCATGACGTATTAACAGAACACGATTTGTTGTCTTAATCTGATCATTACTCAATAACAGAACTCGACTTGTCGTCTTAAAATAAAACGACATAACTACATAATAACGTATTTTGTAAAAACTGCTATGTTGACTATGCTCGTTGTTTATGGCTTTATGACTTGCTATAGGTCGCGATGTCGGATTTAACTGCCTTGTCATTTTTTGTTTTAGACGACAAGTACAGATCATGACAATATATTCATGTCATTGAAAACTGACATTATCATATTAGGTGTTAGTTCCCATGTCGACTTATGTCAAATTATGTTGACTTTTGTCTTTATATTGATTCATAACTCAAAAAGTATGTAAGGTACAATCATGAAACTTTACAGGTGGATAGATTTCATTATGGAGAGGTGCAGTGCACAAGAACTGTAACTCTGCCGATCATATTCTTGGAGTTATTGCCCTTTGTTGATTTTCAAACTTGATTATTGTCCGGAGCATAACTCAAAAAGTATGTAAGGTAGAATCATGAAATTTTACAGGTGGATAGATTTCATTATGGAGAGGTGCAGTGCACAAGAACCGTAACTCTGCCGATCAAATTTTTTCAGTTATTGCCCTTTGTTGATTTTATAACTTGATTCTTGTCCGGAGCACAACTCAAAAAATATGTAAGGTAGAATCATGAAACTTTACAGGTGAATAGATTTTATTATGGAGAGGTGCAGTGCACAAGAACCGTAACTCTGCCAATCAAATTTTTGGAGTTATTGCCCTTTGTTGATTTTTACACTTAATTCTTAATCTTGCCTATATCTCATGTCCTTTTACACATACAGCCTTGATATCTCACACATAGATGCCTCCTATCAACATCGTTCACATTTAACCATGATCTTGGACCTTGTGACCTTGACCTTGGAGTTTGACCTACTTTAAAAAAAATAAACCCGGCATACATCTCATGACCTTTTACAAATACAGCCTTGATATTTCACACATGGACACATCTTACCAAGACCTTTCACAATTGACCATGACCTTGGACTTTGTGACCTTGACCTTGGAGTCTGACCTACTCTTAAAAAACTTTAACCTGGCCGATATATCATGTCCTTTTACACATACAGCCTTGATATTTGACACATGGAAACCTCTGACCAAGACCTATCACATACGACTATGACCTTCGACCATGTGGCCTTGACCTTGAAGTTTGACCTACTTCTAAAAAAATTAAACTGGGCCTATATCTTATGTGCTATTACACATACAGCCTTGATATTTGACAAATGGACACCTACGACCAAGACCTTTCACATTTGACCATGACCTTGGACCTTGTGACCTTGACCTTGGTGTTTGACCTACTTAAATAATACATTAACGTTGTCTATATTTCATGTCATTTTACATATACAGCCTTGATATTTCACACATGGTCACTTCCAACCAAGATATTTAACTTTTGACCATGACCTTGGACCTTGACCTTGGAGTTTGACCTACTTTTAAAAAACTTAAACTATGCCTATATCTCATGTCCTGTTACCTATACAGTCTCAATATTTTACACATGGACACCTCCTACCAATACCTTGCACATTTGACCATGACCTTGGCCTGTGTGACCTTGACCTTTGATTTTGTACATACTTTTAGAAATCTTTAACCTAGCCTTTATCTTATGTCCTATTACACCTACAGCCTTGATATTTCACACATAGACACCTCCTACCAAGACCTTTCACATTTGACCATGACCTTGAATATTGCAACCTTGACCTTGGAGTTTGAACTACTTTTAAAAAGACTGAAACCAGACATATATATCATGTCCTTTTACACCTACAGCCTTGATATTTCACACATGGACACCTCCAACCAAGACCTTTCACATTTGACCATGAACTTAACCTTGGGATTTGGCCTACTTTTAAAAACTTTAACCTGGCCTATGTTTCATTTTACTTTTACATATACAGCTTTGATATTTCACACATAGACACCTCCTACCAAGACTTTTCATATTTGACCATGACCTTGGACCTTGTTAACTTGACCTTGGACTTTGACCTACATCAAATGTAGGCCCTAAAAGGGGCATATATGTTTTACAAACATCTCTTGTTTTCATATGGTAGCTTCTATTTGAGTAAAATTTGACATGAAAACATTGCACGTATATTCTACTAATGTCCAAACTTTTACAAAGATATTCCATAAAACAAAGAAATTATAGTCATTTGAACAAGCCTAGTAGGGGTGGGGGGAGCAGTCCGTTGACACTCGCACAGCAGCTTTTTGTCGTCGTAGGTTATGACGCAAAGCTGATATTAAATGTTCAAGTAGTGGAAATATATCTTCCAGATGCTTGATTACCACGTGAATGCGACTTGTTTCTTTTTGACAAAAATATTGATGTAGGAAAGAAATAAAGGATTTTTGTCAATCGATGTACAAATTATGTAAATAAGATGACAAAGCATACGTCGACATGACATATTTTAAAATAATGATGCACTAACTTATGTCGGAAAGATTAGTTTACGTAGACAACCGGTAGAGTTAATTTTCTTTTGTTATCATGACAAGTCGACTTACCTGAAGTCGACTTTATCATTTTATCAGGGTGTACCATATGCGTTTCCATACTTATCAAATTATGTTGACTTTTGTCTTTATATTGATTCATAACTCAAAAAGTATGTAAGGTACAATCATGAAACTTTACAGGTGGATAGATTTCATTATGGAGAGGTGCAGTGCACAAGAACCGTAACTCTACTGATCATATTTTTTGAGTTATTGCCCTTTGTTGATTTTCAAACTTGATTCTTGTCCGGAGCATAACTCAAAAAGTATGTAAGGTAGAATTATGAAACTTTACAGGTGAATAGATCTCATTATGGAGAGGTGCAGTGCACAAGAACTGTAACTCTGCTGATCATATTTTTGGAGTTATTGCCCTTTGTTGATTTTCAAACTTGATTATTGTCCGGAGCATAACTCAAAAAGTATGTGAGGTAGAATCATGAAACTTTACAGGTGGATAGATTTTATTATGGAGAGGTGCAGTGCACAAGAACCGTAACTCTGCCGATCAATTTTTTTCAGTTATTGCCCTTTGTTGATTTTATAACTTGATTCTTGTCCGGAGCACAACTCAAAAAATATGTAAGGTAGAATCATGAAACTTTACAGGTGAATAGATTTTATTATGGAGAGGTGCAGTGCAAAGAACCGTAACTCTGCCAATCAAATTTTTGGAGTTATTGCCCTTTGTTGATTTTTACACTTAATTCTTAATCTTGCCTATATCTCATGTCCTTTTACACATACAGCCTTGATATCTCACACATAGATGCCTCCTATCAACATCGTTCACATTTAACCATGATCTTGGACCTTGTGACCTTGACCTTGGAGTTTGACCTACTTTAAAAAAAAATAAACCCGGCATATATCTCATGACCTTTTACAAATACAGCCTTGATATTTCACACATGGACACATCTTACCAAGACCTTTCACAATTGACCATGACCTTGGACTTTGTGACCTTGACCTTGGAGTCTGACCTACTTTTAAAAAACTTTAACCTGGCCGATATATCATGTCCTTTTACACATACAGCCTTGATATTTGACACATGGAAACCTCTGACCAAGACCTATCACATACGACTATGACCTTCGACCATGTGGCCTTGACCTTGAAGTTTGACCTACGTTTAAAAAAAATAAACTGGGCCTATATCTTATGTGCTATTACACATACAGCCTTGATATTTGACATATGGCCACCTACGACCAAGACCTTTCACATTTGACCATGACCTTGGACCTTGTGACCTTGACCTTGGTGTTTGACCTACTTAAATAATACATTAACGTTGTCTATATTTCATGTCATTTTACATATACAGCCTTGATATTTCACACATGGTCACTTCCAACCAAGATATTTCACTTTTGACCATGACCTTGGACCTTGACCTTGGAGTTTGACCTACTTTTAAAAATCTTAAACTAGGCCTATATCTCATGTCCTGTTACCTATACAGTCTCAATATTTTACACATGGACACCTCCTACCAATACCTTGCACATTTGACCATGACCTTGGCCTGTGTGACCTTGACCTTTGATTTTTACATACTTTTAGAAATCTTTAACCTAGCCTTTATCTTATGTCCTATTACACCTACAGCCTTGATATTTCACACATAGACACCTCCTACCAAGACCTTTCACATTTGACCATGACCTTGAATATTGCAACCTTGACCTTGGAGTTTTAACTACTTTTAAAAAGACTGAAACCAGACATATATATCATGTCCTTTTACACCTACAGCCTTGATATTTCACACATGGACACCTCCAACCAAGACCTTTCACATTTGACCATGACCTTAACCTTGGCATTTGGCCTACTTTTAAAAACTTTAACCTGGCCTATGTTTCATTTTACTTTTACATATACAGCTTTGATATTTCACACATAGACACCTCCTACCAAGACTTTTCATATTTGATCATGACCTTGGACCTTGTTAACTTGACCTTGGACTTTTACCTACATCAAATGTAGGCCCTAAAGGGGGCATATATGTTTTACAAACATCTCTTGTTTTCATATGGTAGCTTCTATTTGGTTTAAATTTGAAATGAAATCATTGCACGTATATTCTACTAATGTCCAAACTTTTACAAAGATATTCCATAAAACAAAGAAATTATAGTCATTTGAACAAGCCTAGTAGGGGTGGGGGAGCAGTCCGTTGACACTCGCACAGCAGCTTTTTGTCGTCGTAGGTTATGACGCAAAGCTGATATTAAATGTTCAAGTAGTGGAAATATATATTCCAGATGCTTGATTACCATGTGAATGCGACTTGTTTCTTTTTGACAAAAATATTTATGTAGGAAAGAAATAAAGGATTTTTGTCAATCGATGTACAAATTATGTGGATAAGATGACAAAGCATACGTCGACATGACATATTTTAAAATAATGATGCACTAACTTATGTCGGAAAGATTAGTTTACGTAGACAACCGGTAGAGTTAATTTTCTTTTGTTATCATGACAAGTCGACTTACCTGAATTCGACTTTATCATTTTATCAGGGTGTACCATATGCGTTTCCATAAGTTAGACCTCCTTATGACGTTCTAGATAAAGACACCTTCGACAACATAGAGAAAAAAGAAGAAAATGATGCATTTTATCATTTATTTAAAAATGTTTTGTACTATGATTATGTCCAAACTCCATCAGCATCCATTTTGTCAGAGACTGGGCTCACTTTATCTGAGTATGAACAAGGGCACACATTGCTAAGAGATATAAACAAAACGAATATTATACGTAAATATGAGTCTTTTTTCTGTCTTTTAGATGAATAAGAAATGTGACATCTGTTAAGTCGTAATTCAACGTCTGATGATGGACATTCAATCATGGATAGAAAACAGGACAAAAAGAGGAAATGAATGATCCTTGATGCTTTTTATGTAAGTCTTTGACACTTGACGATGGTCAAATTCAAGTATATGCCCTTACTGCTAAAAGTTAGAATCCCAGACTGGTCAGTTAAAATGATAGCTGGATCAGTATAATATGAAACAGACAGGTTAGAAATACACGTATTTGACACAAACAGAAGTTGCTTACACTCAAAATTCCCGTGGCATGCAAATGTATTTGTATGACTCAGCTTTTAAAACCAAAAGAAATAAATTATTTGCTTTAAACATCTTAAACCCGCTTCATTTACCCCCCCCCCCCCCCCCCCAAGAGAAAAGAACAGAACAAAACAAACCACCATTATTTACTCCTTTAAACCCTGTGTCTCATTACACACTGCCGCTCACTCGAAATGTCCCGAGTTCGATAACCGGCCGCGGCAAATGCCCTCTCTGACAAAATTTCACCCATCAATGGTTTGATATTGTGAACCTATGTGGGCGAGTAGCTGGGGGCTCGGTTAGGTTGTTGTGGTAGTACTGGTATGAGAAACAAAAGGAATCCATGATTAGGTGCTCCAGTCTCCGCGGTGTGACTAAAGCAGTTGAAAACGGCGTAAAACCCCAATAAATTTATTAGAAAAATAAATTGTGTCATTCCTCTTAAAGACAACTTCAATAACATTGAGGGAAAGGAAATTGCTGCACTTTCTCACTTTTTGATAAATACATATTCTGTGCTATTATTCATTAACATTTTGTCGTCTGCTTTAGCTTATACAGGTTCTATCATTGGCAGAACTTTACATTATCCCACGGAACGTTAGACTTTTGTCTGAGGATGGACAATGACAACGTATTCAACATCATCAAACTAGCCATTAACAAATACTGATTATATTGTTTATTTTATGATTGTAGTCCCTGTAGAGTCCACTTTCAGCATAATAAAATGTCGTACATGTATACCGAATTAATAAATTTTCTGGGAGATGTTAAAACGTCAAAAGTGACTACAACGAAAAAAGTTGTTTGCTTTCTCAAATTTCATTTACAAGAAAAATGGCATTATTATTTTGAACAAAAATCTGTCATAAAAAGTAAAAAGCATTTTCCAATTCTTGTTTTGTTCGGGAGTAGGTCTTTCATAATATCTTTCCATTCTGGCTTCCCTAGTGTATGGACTTTTTTGCAGAATTATTTTGCTTTGGGGAGTAGGATTAATTTTCATACGCCCGTCGAAGACGGGACGTATTATGGGATCACCCGTGATGTCCGGCGTCCGGCGTCCGGGCGTCCGGGCGTCCGGCGGCGTCCACTTCTTTGTCCGGAGCATAACCACTGTGTTGTAAGTTGTACGTTAGATTTGTGTAGTTTGTACGGAAGTTTTGTGTGGTCAATCAAAGATGGCGTCGGGGGAATATCGTTAGAGGTAGGTGTCTTAGTTTTTCGTCGATAATTTCCTTAAATGGCCGTATCTTGTCTTGATACTGATATCATTGTACATGAGAAATGTATACCTATTCACGGTGCTATATAGCCAAGTACCAGTGTTGTCCTATCGTACTCAGTCGTTGTGCAAAGACAGCCCAACACGGAAAACTTTTTTCGAAGCGAGAAAGTTGCCCTTTTAAGGATGATTACATAGTAAACAGCGAACTAGGGAACAAACTATTGCTCTAACTTGGATGTTTTTAACATGCTCTTTTCTATGGTTACCGTTATTTTACACACAACTGTCTAGAATGACCACAAACGCTGTGTTTACTAAATGGCCAAACAACGGTGTAGTCACAGTGAAAATATGCAGACACAACGGTGCAGTTTCTGTGTTATCTGTACGGTGTAGTTATTATTTTCACAACAAATTGTGAACGGTGTAGACTTGGTATGTTGTATAGGGCGAATTAGCTCTAACAGATAGCAGATCATCTGTTTTATCTCCCTCAAATACTTTGGTCTTAGAAAACTCAGATGAAAATGCCGCCATCCTCAAAGTAAATGAAAACACAAATTAAGAAAATATGTTTTCTCTTTTCTTCATTCTCCTAAGCCTTAAACATTTAAATGTATGTTTGATTTAATTTCGGGAGACATTTTTGTTATTTGTGATTGAATAAACATCTGACGGAAATGATAATCAAAAGGAATACCATCACAAAATATCAAATAAGACATACGATAACCGTCATTTTGAAGCCATGTTAAGTGCAACGGCAAATTTCTTGTTCATCCGTTCATTTGATTTGTAGATTCGAAATTTCGGCTCTGGCTTTGAATTTTTCTTTGTAACTGTTTTAATTGGTTATTACAATCAATTATTGTAATTAATGAAATAATTTCAACTCATGGAGTATGATAATTATTGATCGAAATGTATCTTGTTTTCAAATTGACCCCTCATTGAAAAGTCTGATTTTACCCAAAAATAAAGGATTCAATCAACAAAACATAAATTATAAATAACAAAACATAAATTATAGATTTGTGTCATAAACATTTGGGCCTTTTTTTTCGTCTTGTTCGACTTAAGTAAATAAGTCTTGAAAATAGAATTCTGGAACTGCAAAATTCATTTTGGAATTTCATACGTAATGAACTTCTTCTTCAGGACTGACATTTTTCTGACCAAGATTTTTTGGGCTCACTCATAAAATGTAACCATTTGCAATGAAAAAGACAATATTCTATTCGCCAAAACCGTTTGACTATTGGAGTAAAACGCATTGAAGTACTACCAAGACAGTGTAACTTACACACATCCATAAATAAATGAAATGCAATGTTTTCCATCGAGAGCCGACCTTCATTGACCAAAATAAACAAATACCAAGTTGATCAACGCTTCTCAATGACTTAATCACATCTGGGAACAAACTGTTCATTTCAGCCATTGTGTTCATGTTCTCGTGGGGAAAGAGAAGAGACCCTATCCGTTTCATCTGTTTTAGCACGTCCAATGGAAATATCAGGAATTAAGGTCGGGGCTTTTTGAACGACTTTATGGGGTGTTGAACTTCGTCATTTTTTATGTTCAGGACTCATGCATTCAAAACCGGGGATATCATCGATAGAAAGAATCTTGTTAACTACAAAATCCTTTTTTCTACGTCGATGAGGTCTATCTTGTGTATTCTATGCTCGCAAATGGGGATGATGTCCTAGTCTGACTTCTTGATAATATCAGGAATAATACTAAAGTTTTCAAATCTTTTTGACCTGTCTGATCATTGATCTCCCCCGCCCTGCACACTTTTAATATCTGACTGGAATGGTCCTGTTCCGAATGCTTCACAACATTTTCGAAACTCCCTTCGAAATGACAGTAGTAATAGGTGAACAGCATGGAACTGAAAATAAAGAAAAAAATAAAACGGACGCCAGCAGATTCTTGGTAATTTCTACTATTTGACCCTTACGGAATTGCTTTGACAAATAGCAAGGAAACTAGATTCTGATATATTTTGATTAAAGTATATTTTGTAGACATATTGTCACCTTCTTTGCTGCAAAGCATTTACAAGTCAGTCACATAAAAAATTATTAACTTAATTGTTGAAGAATTTCGGTAGTAATTGTAAAACATGATTCTCAGCCGTGAAAACGTTATCATTAAACATAAAAATATTATCATTCCAGAAATGATAAGTTCTGTATTACTTCAAGTCTACACCGTTCACAATTGCATTATGTCTACACCGTTCACAATTTGTTATGAAAATATAACCACACCGTACATAAAACACAGAAACTGCACCGTTGTGTCTGCATATTTTCACTCTGACTACACCGTTGTCTGGCCATTTAATAAACACGGTGTTTGTGGTCATTCTAGACATTTTTGTGTAAAATAACAGTAACCATAGAAAAGAGCATGTTAAAGACATCCAAGTAAGAGCAATAGTTTGTTCCCTAGTTCGCTGATTACTATGTAATCATCCTTAAAAGGGCAACTTTCTCGCTTCGAAAAAAGTTTTCCGTGTTGGGCTGTCTTTGCACAACGACTGAGTACGATAGGACAACACTGGTACTTTGATATATAGAACCGTTGATAGGTATACATTTCCCCTGTATAATGATATCAGTATCAAGGCAAGATACGACCGTTTAAGAAATTTATCAATGAAAAACTAAGACACCTACCTCTCATGCTGTATTGTTGTCGCCATCTTTGAATGACTACACATCCCTAACGTACAACTTACATCACAGTGATAACTCTGTCACCTTAAGTCCGATTGACTTAAAACTTGGCCGTTATATTCTTCTCATCATTATATTACGGAGTGCAGTGCACAAGAACCATAACTCTACCTGGCTTATTTTTTGATTTATTGCCCTTTGTTGTTTTTCAAACTTGAATCTTGCCCGGAGTATATCTCTAAAAGTATAATAGCTAGGATCATGAAACTTCATGGGTGTATAGATCTCACAAAGGGGGAGTGCAGTGCACAAGAACCATAACTCTACCTGGCTTATTTTTTGAGTTATTGCCCTTTGTTGTTTTCCATACTTGAATCTTGTCCGGAGTATATCTCTTAAAGTATAATAGCTAGGATCATGAAACTTCAGGGGTGTATAGATCTTACCAAGGGAAGTGCAGTGCACAAGAACCATAACTCTACCTGGCTTATTTTTTGAGATATTGCCCTTTGTTGTTTTTCATACTTGAATCTTGTCCGGAGTATATCTCTTAAAGTATAATAGCTAGGATCATGAAACTTCATGGGTGTATAGATCTCACCGAGGGGGAGTGCAGTGCACAAGAACCATAACTCTACCTGGCTTATTTTTTGAGTTATTGCCCTTTGTTGTTTTTCACACTTGAATCTTGTCCGGAGTATATCTCTTAAAGTATAATAGCTATGATCATGAAACTTCAGGGGTGTATAGATCTCACAAAGGGAGAGTGCAGTGCACAAGAACCATAACTCTACCTGGCTTATTTTTTGAGTTATTGTCCTTGGTTGTTTTTCATACTTGAATCTTGTCCGGAGTATATATCTAAAAGTATAATTGCTAGGATCATGAAACTTCAGGGGTGTATAGATCTCACAAAGGGAGAGTGCAGTGCACAAGAATCATAACTCTACCTGGCCTATTTTTTGAGTTATTACCCTTTGCTGTTTTCATACTAGAATCTTGTCCGGAGTATATCTCTAAAAGTAAAATAGCTAGGATCATGAAACTTCATGGGTGTATAGATCTCACCAAGGGGGAGTGCAGTGCACAAGAACCATGATTCTAGCTGGCCTATGTTTTGAGTTATTGCCCTTTGTTATTTTTCATACTTCATTTTTGTCCAGGGCATATCTGGAAAAGTATCATAGCTAGGACCATGAAACTTTTAC
>CAVMGG010000056.1:0-5000 GCA_963680895.1 Fragum sueziense
AGTCAGTCAGTCAGTCAGTCAGTCAGTCAGTCAGTCAGTCAGTTAGTCAGTCAGTCAGTCAGTCAGTTAGTCAGTTAGTCAGCTACTCAGTCAGTCAGTCAGTCAGTCAGTCAGTCAGTCAGTCAGTCAGTCAGTCAGTCAGTCAGTCAGTCAGTCAGTCAGTCAGTCAGTCAGTCAGTCAGTCAGTCAGTCAGTCAGTCAGTCAGTCAGTCTGCCAGTAGGTCAGCCAGTCAGTCAGTAGGTCATTCTGTCAGTCTGTGGGTCAGCCAGTCCGTCATTAGGTCATTCAGCAGTCATAAGGTCAGTCAGTCAGTCAGTCAGTCAGTCAGCTAGTCAGTCAGCTAGTCAGCTAGTTAGTCAGCTAGTCACTCAGTCTGTCAGACAGCTAGTCACTCAGTAGGTTGGTCAGTCAGTCGGTCTTACCGTCGGTCGGTCAGTCAGTCACTCAGTCTGTCAGACAGCTAGTCACTCAGTCTGTCAGACATCTACTCACTCAGTCAGTCAGTATGTCAGCCAGTCAGTCAGTCAGTAAATCAGTCAGTCAGTCACAGTCAGTGAGTCAGTCACAGTAAGTGAGTCAGTCACAGTCAGTGAGTCAGTCAGTGAGTCAGTCACAGTCAGTGAGTCAGTCTGTGAGTCAGTCAGTCATTCAGTCAGTAGGTCAGTCAGTCTGTCTCTCAGTCAGTAGGTCAGTCTGTCAGTAGGTCTTTCAGTAGGTCAGTCATTTGGTCGATCGATCAGTCAGTCAGTTAGTCAGTCTGCCAGTAGGTCAGCCAGTCAGTCAGTAGGTCATTCTGTCAGTCAGTGGGTCAGCCAGTCCGTCATTAGGTCATTCAGCAGTCACTAGGTCAGCCAATCTGTAAGTCAGTCAGTTAGTTGGTCAGTCAGCTAATCACTCAGACTGTAAGACAGCTAGTCACTCAGTCTGTCAGACAGCTAGTCACCCAGTCAGTCAGTCAGACAGCTAGTCACTCAGTCTGTCAGACAGCTAGTCACTCAGTCAGTCAGTAGGTCAGCCAGTCAGTCAGTCAGTAGGTCAACCAGTTAGCAGGTCAAGAGATCAGTCAGTCAGTCAGTAGATCAGCCAGTCAGTCAGTAGGTCAATTTGTCATTCAGTGGGTCAGTCAGTCTGTCTTTAGGTCATCAAGTCTGTCAGTCAGCCAGTCACTCAGTAGGTCAGTCAGTTGCTCAGCCTGTCATTCACTGAGCCAGTCAGTCAGTCACTGAGTCAGTCAGTCTGTCGGTGGGTGGGTCAGTCACTGAGTCAGTCAGTCTGTCGGTGGGTGGGTCGGTCTGTGGGTGGGTCGGTCTGTGGGTGGGTGAGTCGGTCGGTCGGTCGGTCGGTCGGTCGGTCGGTCGGTCGGGTCGGGTCGGGTCGGGTCGGGTCGGGTCGGGTCGGGTCGGGTCGGGTCGGGTCGGGTCGGGTCGGGTCGGGTCGGGTCGGTCGGTCGGTCGGTCGGTCGGTCGGTCGGTCGGTCGGTCGGTCGGTCGGTCTGTCGGTCGGTCGGTCGGTCGGTCGGTCGGTCGGTCGGTCGGTCGGTCGGTCAGTCAGTCAGTCAGTCAGTCAGTCAGTCAGTCAGTCAGTCAGTCAGTCAGTCAGTCAGTCAGTCAGTTAGTCAGTCAGTCAGTCAGTCAGTTAGTCAGTTAGTCAGTTAGTCAGTCAGTCAGTCAGTCAGTCAGTCAGTCAGTCAGTCAGTCAGTCAGTCAGTCAGTCAGTCAGTCAGTCAGTCAGTCAGTCAGTCAGTCAGTCAGTCAGTCAGTCAGTCAGTCAGTCAGTCAGTCTGCCAGTAGGTCAGCCAGTCAGTCAGTAGGTCATTCTGTCAGTCTGTGGGTCAGCCAGTCCGTCATTAGGTCATTCAGCAGTCATAAGGTCAGTCAGTCAGTCAAGCTAGTCAGCTAGTTAGTCAGCTAGTCACTCAGTCTGTCAGACAGCTAGTCACTCAGTAGGTTGGTCAGTCAGTCGGTCTTACCGTCGGTCGGTCAGTCAGTCACTCAGTCTGTCAGACAGCTAGTCACTCAGTCTGTCAGACATCTACTCACTCAGTCAGTCAGTATGTCAGCCAGTCAGTCAGTCAGTAAATCAGTCAGTCAGTCACAGTCAGTGAGTCAGTCACAGTAAGAGAGTCAGTCACAGTCAGTGAGTCAGTCAGTGAGTCAGTCACAGTCAGTGAGTCAGTCTGTGAGTCAGTCAGTCATTCAGTCAGTAGGTCAGTCTGTCTCTCAGTCAGTAGGTCAGTCTGTCAGTAGGTCTTTCAGTAGGTCAGTCATTTGGTCGATCGATCAGTCAGTCAGTTAGTCAGTCTGCCAGTAGGTCAGCCAGTCAGTCAGTAGGTTCATTTCTTGTCAGTCAGTGGGTCAGCCAGTCCGTCATTAGGACACTTCAGCAGTCACTAGGTCAGCCAATCTGTAAAGTCAGTCAGTTAGTTGGTCAGTCAGCTAATCACTCAGACTGTAAGACAGCTAGTCACTCAGTCTGTCAGACAGCTAGTCACCCAGTCAGTCAGTCAGACAGCTAGTCACTCAGTCTGTCAGGACAGCTAGTCCTACTCAGTCAGTCAGTAGGTCAGCCAGTCAGTCAGCCAGTAGGTCAACCAGTTAGCAGGTCAAGAGATCAGTCAGTCAGTCAGTAGATCAGCCAGTCAGTCCAGTAGGTCAATTTGTCATTCAGTGGGTCAGTCAGTCTGTCTTTAGGTCATCAAGTCTGTCAGTCAGCCAGTCACTCAGTAGGTCAGTCAGTTGCTCAGCCTGTCATTCACTGAGCAAGTCAGTCAGTCACTGAGTCAGTCGTCGTGTCGGTGGGTGGGTCAGTCACTGAGTCAGTCAGTCTGTCGGTGGGTGGGTCGGTTGCTGGGTGGGTGGTCGTGGTGGGTCAGTCGGTCGGTGGTCGGTCGGTCGGTCGGTCGCGGTCGGTCGGTCGGTCGGTCGGTCGGGTCGGGTTCGGGTCGGGATCGGGTCGGGTCGGGTCGGGTCGGGTCGGGGTCGGGTCGTGTCGGGTCGGGTCGGGCTCGGGTCGGGTCGGGTCGGGCTGGGTCGGTCGGTCGGTCGGTCGGTCGGTCGGTCGGCAGCTCGGTCGTCCGGTCGTCGGTCGGTCGCGGGTCGGTCTGCTCGGTCGGTCGGTCAGTAGTCAGTCAGTCAGTCAGTCAGTCAGTCCGTTCAGTCACAGACAGTCAGTTCAGTAGTCAGTCAGTCCTTCAGTTAGTCAGTTAGTCAGCTACCTCAGTCAGTCAGTCAGCGAGTCAGTAGACGTCAGTCAGTCAGTCAGTCCAGTCAGTCAGTCAGTCAGTCAGTCAGTCAGTCATCGTCAGTCAGTCAGTCATCATCAGTCAGTCAGTCCGTTGCTCAGTAGGTCAGTCCAAGTCAGTCAAGTAGGTCATTCTGTCAGTCTGTCAGTCTGTGGGTCAGCCAGTCCGTCATTAGGTCATTCAGCAGTCCTAAGGTCAGTCAGTCAGTCAGTCAGTCAGTCAGCTAGTCAGTCAGCTAGTCAGCTAGTTAGTCAGCTAGTCACTCAGTCTGTCAGACAGCTAGTCACTCAGTAGATGGTCAGTCAGTCGGTCTTACCGTCGGTCGGTGTCAGTCATCACGCGTCTGTCAGACAGCTAGTCACTCAGTCTGTCAGACATCTACTCACTCAGTCAGTCAGTATGTCAGCCAGTCAGTCCAGTCAGTAAATCAGTCAGTCAGTCACAGTCAGTGAGTCAGTCACAGTAAGTGAGTCAGTCACAGTCAGTGAGTCAGTCAGTGAGTCAGTCACAGTCAGTGAGTCAGTCTGTGAGTCAGTCAGTCATTCAGTCAGTAGGTCAGTCAGTCTGTCTCTCAGTCAGTAGGGTCAGTCCTGTCAGTAGGCTCTTTCAGTAGGTCAGTCATTTGGTCGATCGATCAGTCAGTCAGTTAGTCAGTCTGCCAGTAGGTCAGCCAGTCAGTCAGTAGGTCATTCTGTCAGTCAGTATGTCAGCCAGTCAGTCAGTCAGTAAATCAGTCAGTCAGTCACAGTCAGTGAGTCGATCACAGTCAGTGAGTCAGTCACAGTAAGTGAGGTCAGTCACAGTCAGTGAGTCAGTCAGTGAGTCAGTCACAGTCAGTGAGTCAGTCTGTGAGTCAGTCAGTCCATTCAGTCAGTAGGTCAGTCAGTCTGTCTCTCAGTCAGTAGGTCAGTCTGTCAGTAGGTCTTTCAGTAGGTCAGTCCATTTGGTCGATCGATCAGTCAGTCAGTTAGTCAGTTCTGCAGTAGGTCAGCCAGTCAGTCAGTAGGTCATTCTGTCAGTCAGTGGGTCAGCCAGTCCGTCCATTAGGTCATTCAGCAGTCACTAGGTCAGCCAATCTGTAAGTCAGTCAGTTAGTTGGTCAGTCAGCTAATCACTCAGACTGTAAGACAGCTAGTCACTCAGTCTGTCAGACAGCTAGTCACCCAGTCAGTCAGTCAGACAGCTAGTCACTCAGTCTGTCAGACAGCTAGTCACTCAGTCAGTCAGTAGGTCAGCCAGTCAGTCAGTCAGTAGGTCAACAGTTAGCAGGTCAAGAGATCAGTCAGTCAGTCAGTAGATCAGCCAGTCAGTCAGTCAATTTGTCATTCAGTGGGTCAGTCAGTCTGTCTTTAGGTCATCAAGTCTGTCAGTCAGCCAGTCACTCAGTAGGTCAGTCAGTTGCTCAGCCTGTCATTCACTGAGCCAGTCAGTCAGTCACTGAGTCAGTCAGTCTGTCGGTGGGTGGGTCAGTCACTGAGTCAGTCAGTCTGTCGGTGGGTGGGTCGGTCTGTGGGTGGGTCGGTCTGTGGGTGGGTCAGTCGGTCGGTCGGTCGGTCGGTCGGTCGGTCGGGTCGGGTCGGGTCGGGTCGGGTCGGGTCGGGTCGGGTCGGGTCGGGTCGGGTCGGGTCGGGTCGGTCGGTCGGTCGGTCGGTCGGTCGGTTGGTCGGTCGGTCGGTCGGTCGGTCGGTCGGTCGGTCGGTCGGTCGGTCAGTCAGTCAGTCAGTCAGTCAGTCAGTCAGTCAGTCAGTCAGTCAGTCA
>CAVMGG010000056.1:7500-10000 GCA_963680895.1 Fragum sueziense
AGTCAGTTAGTCAGTTAGTCAGCTACTCAGTCAGTCAGTCAGTCAGTCAGTCAGTCAGTCAGTCAGTCAGTCAGTCAGTCAGTCAGTCAGTCAGTCAGTCAGTCAGTCAGTCAGCCAGTCAGTCAGTAGGTCATTCTGTCAGTCTGTGGGTCAGCCAGTCCGTCATTAGGTCATTCAGCAGTCATAAGGTCAGTCAGTCAGTCAGTCAGTCAGCTAGTCAGTCAGCTAGTCAGCTAGTTAGTCAGCTAGTCACTCAGTCTGTCAGACAGCTAGTCACTCAGTAGGTTGGTCAGTCAGTCGGTCTTACCGTCGGTCGGTCAGTCAGTCACTCAGTCTGTCAGACAGCTAGTCACTCAGTCTGTCAGACATCTACTCACTCAGTCAGTCAGTATGTCAGCCAGTCAGTCAGTCAGTAAATCAGTCAGTCAGTCACAGTCAGTGAGTCAGTCACAGTCAGTGAGTCAGTCTGTGAGTCAGTCAGTCATTCAGTCAGTAGGTCAGTCAGTCTGTCTCTCAGTCAGTAGGTCAGTCTGTCAGTAGGTCTTTCAGTAGGTCAGTCATTTGGTCGATCGATCAGTCAGTCAGTTAGTCAGTCTGCCAGTAGGTCAGCCAGTCAGTCAGTAGGTCATTCTGTCAGTCAGTGGGTCAGCCAGTCCGTCATTAGGTCATTCAGCAGTCACTAGGTCAGCCAATCTGTAAGTCAGTCAGTTAGTTGGTCAGTCAGCTAATCACTCAGACTGTAAGACAGCTAGTCACTCAGTCTGTCAGACAGCTAGTCACCCAGTCAGTCAGTCAGACAGCTAGTCACTCAGTCTGTCAGACAGCTAGTCACTCAGTCAGTCAGTAGGTCAGCCAGTCAGTCAGTCAGTAGGTCAACCAGTTAGCAGGTCAAGAGATCAGTCAGTCAGTCAGTAGATCAGCCAGTCAGTCAGTAGGTCAATTTGTCATTCAGTGGGTCAGTCAGTCTGTCTTTAGGTCATCAAGTCTGTCAGTCAGCCAGTCACTCAGTAGGTCAGTCAGTTGCTCAGCCTGTCATTCACTGAGCCAGTCAGTTAGTCACTGAGTCAGTCAGTCTGTCGGTGGGTGGGTCAGTCACTGAGTCAGTCAGTCTGTCGGTGGGTGGGTCGGTCTGTGGGTGGGTCGGTCTGTGGGTGGGTCAGTCGGTCGGTCGGTCGGTCGGTCGGTCGGTCAGTTGGTCGGTCGGTCGGTCGGGTCGGGTCGGGTCGGGTCGGGTCGGGTCGGGTCGGGTCGGGTCGGGTCGGGTCGGGTCGGGTCGGGTCGGTCGGTCGGTCGGTCGGTCGGTCGGTCGGTCGGTCGGTCGGTCGGTCGGTCGGTCGGTCGGTCGGTCGGTCGGTCGGTCGGTCAGTCAGTCAGTCAGTCAGTCAGTCAGTCAGTCAGTCAGTCAGTCAGTTAGTCAGTCAGTCAGTCAGTCAGTTAGTCAGTTAGTCAGCTACTCAGTCAGTCAGTCAGTCAGTCAGTCAGTCAGTCAGTCAGTCAGTCAGTCAGTCAGTCAGTCAGTCAGTCAGTCAGTCAGTCAGTCAGTCAGTCAGTCAGTCAGTCAGTCAGTCAGTCAGTCAGTTTGCCAGTAGGTCAGCCAGTCAGTCAGTAGGTCATTCTGTCAGTCTGTGGGTCAGCCAGTCCGTCATTAGGTCATTCAGCAGTCATAAGGTCAGTCAGTCAGTCAGTCAGTCAGTCAGTCAGCTAGTCAGTCAGCTAGTCAGCTAGTTAGTCAGCTAGTCACTCAGTCTGTCAGACAGCTAGTCACTCAGTAGGTTGGTCAGTCAGTCGGTCTTACCGTCGGTCGGTCAGTCAGTCACTCAGTCTGTCAGACAGCTAGTCACTCAGTCTGTCAGACATCTACTCACTCAGTCAGTCAGTATGTCAGCCAGTCAGTCAGTCAGTAAATCAGTCAGTCAGTCACAGTCAGTGAGTCAGTCACAGTAAGTGAGTCAGTCACAGTCAGTGAGTCAGTCAGTGAGTCAGTCACAGTCAGTGAGTCAGTCTGTGAGTCAGTCAGTCATTCAGTCAGTAGGTCAGTCAGTCTGTCTCTCAGTCAGTAGGTCAGTCTGTCAGTAGGTCTTTCAGTAGGTCAGTCATTTGGTCGATCGATCAGTCAGTCAGTTAGTCAGTCTGCCAGTAGGTCAGCCAGTCAGTCAGTAGGTCATTCTGTCAGTCAGTGGGTCAGCCAGTCCGTCATTAGGTCATTCAGCAGTCACTAGGTCAGCCAATCTGTAAGTCAGTCAGTTAGTTGGTCAGTCAGCTAATCACTCAGACTGTAAGACAACTAGTCACTCAGTCTGTCAGACAGCTAGTCACCCAGTCAGTCAGTCAGACAGCTAGTCACTCAGTCTGTCAGACAGCTAGTCACTCAGTCAGTCAGTAGGTCAGCCAGTCAGTCAGTCAGTAGGTCAACCAGTTAGCAGGTCAAGAGATCAGTCAGTCAGTCAGTAGATCAGCCAGTCAGTCAGTAGGTCAATTTGTCATTCAGTGGGTCAGTCAG
>CAVMGG010000056.1:15000-16222 GCA_963680895.1 Fragum sueziense
GGGTCGGGTCGGGTCGGGTCGGGTCGGGTCGGGTCGGGTCGGTCGGTCGGTCGGTCGGTCGGTCGGTCGGTCGGTCGGTCGGTCGGTCGGTCGGTCGGTAGGTCGGTCGGTCGGTCGGTCAGTCAGTCAGTCAGTCAGTCAGTCAGTCAGTCAGTCAGTCAGTCAGTCAGTCAGTTAGTCAGTCAGTCAGTCAGTCAGTTAGTCAGTTAGTCAGCTACTCTGTCAGTCAGTCAGTCAGTCAGTCAGTCAGTCAGTCAGTCAGTCAGTCAGTCAGTCAGTCAGTCAGTCAGTCAGTCAGTCAGTCAGTCAGTCAGTCAGTTAGTCAGTCAGTCAGTCAGTCAGTCAGTCAGTCTGCCAGTCAGTCTGCCAGTAGGTCAGCCAGTCAGTCAGTAGGTCATTCTGTCAGTCTGTGGGTCAGCCAGTCCGTCATTAGGTCATTCAGCAGTCATAAGGTCAGTCAGTCAGTCAGTCAGTCAGTCAGTCAGCTAGTCAGTCAGCTAGTCAGCTAGTTAGTCAGCTAGTCACTCAGTCT
Organism: Fragum sueziense; assembly: GCA_963680895.1. Lineage (NCBI taxonomy): Eukaryota > Metazoa > Mollusca > Bivalvia > Cardiida > Cardiidae > Fragum > Fragum sueziense. Next base: position 15,533 of record CAVMGG010000056.1, read on the forward strand.
GTCAGACAGCTAGTCACTCAGTAGGTTGGTCAGTCAGTCGGTCTTACCGTCGGTCGGTCAGTCAGTCACTCAGTCTGTCAGACAGCTAGTCACTCAGTCTGTCAGACATCTACTCACTCAGTCAGTCAGTATGTCAGCCAGTCAGTCAGTCAGTAAATCAGTCAGTCAGTCACAGTCAGTGAGTCAGTCACAGTAAGTGAGTCAGTCACAGTCAGTGAGTCAGTCAGTGAGTCAGTCACAGTCAGTGAGTCAGTCTGTGAGTCAGTCAGTCATTCAGTCAGTAGGTCAGTCAGTCTGTCTCTCAGTCAGTAGGTCAGTCTGTCAGTAGGTCTTTCAGTAGGTCAGTCATTTGGTCGATCGATCAGTCAGTCAGTTAGTCAGTCTGCCAGTAGGTCAGCCAGTCAGTCAGTAGGTCATTCTGTCAGTCAGTGGGTCAGCCAGTCCGTCATTAGGTCATTCAGCAGTCACTAGGTCAGCCAATCTGTAAGTCAGTCAGTTAGTTGGTCAGTCAGCTAATCACTCAGACTGTAAGACAGCTAGTCACTCAGTCTGTCAGACAGCTAGTCACCCAGTCAGTCAGTCAGACAGCTAGTCACTCAGTCTGTCAGACAGCTAGTCACTCAGTCAGTCAGTAGGTCAGCAAGTCAGTCAGTCAGTAGGTCAACCAGTTAGCAGGTCAAGAGATCAGTC
>CAVMGG010000057.1:0-48371 GCA_963680895.1 Fragum sueziense
TCATCGAGTATTATCTCTAATGCACAGGCAGCGTATTTATTCGTTTCTAGTCGTTTGACAATTGCTGACATTGACCTAGTTTTGAGATTTTGTCTACCTCACCTTAGATCGCGAATTACGCAGTAGTGCTTTAGGGATGCGAGTTACGAGTATTCTAGCTCAATTCCTTAACATACATACTGACGAAAGATGTAGTATTTACCTTATGACAAAGCTTTAAATCCCATATTTTAGTGTTTTATCCACATGCATGCCCTCCCCGCTTCATTAGCGGCGGCCATTTTGAATGTTTACTGATAGTGCATTGTGGGAAATGTCAAACTTGTCATTCCGCGTTCGTTTGGTGTTCTAAGCCTTAGCCTTCAACTAAAAGTCAAATCTAGTCATAAAACTTAATTATTTCAATATTCCAAAGTAGGTATTCGCCATTTAAGGGATTTTTCTTCTTAAATTCATTATTTTCGAGTGAACTTTCATTCATGTTTAAGGAGTTTGAGCAGTATTTTTGTCAGTCGGGTGAACGCCGTAAAAGCGCACAGAAAATCTTGTGCACCGCACAACATTTCTTGTGCACTCTTACCGCGCAACAAATCTTGCGCATTTTACTATAGAAAGCGCACAGGATTTCCTGTGCGCTATTTTCCAGCGCACACGAAAGCTTGTGCACCGCACAGAAAAGTTTGTGCACTGGCATTTACTATAAATACCCCGACAAATCTCATTTTGTCATCTCCCAAATTTTGATTTTTTCGGAAGCAAACTCCACGACGGTCGTTAACGCATTTTTTGATAATAATAAAAGGTTAGGATTATTTATTTGAACGACTATTTTGAGAAAAGGAGTTTTATTAAATATTTGATTATTTTACATTGACTTACGAGTTTCATTTAGTTTTAAAAGCCTATTTATCCCGGGAGATCGCCTTAGTTAAATTTTAGTCAACCCTACCAACAACATAGCCAGCGCGCTACATTTCATGGTGACAGAGAGGTGGAATCTAATTTAATATTCAGATTCAGAGATCCGAACAGAGTTTCCGAGCAGACTGGTGGTGAAAACTGACAGATCTACAGTGGGAAGAGGACTTACAGAATTGACAGTTTTACATAGATCATTCCACTACAGAGTTACAGCATTATAGCTTCAAGATGACAGATCCTGTACAAGTAGACAGCGAAATTTCCTTTCATCACAGAGCTTCACAGATCAGTGAGTCACAGAGCAGGCACAGTGTTGATCAAGACCAGCCAGATCCAGTTACAGATTACAGATCAGGTTACAGTACACACCAAGACCAAGTTGCTACATCCAGCTTACAACAGGAAGGAACAGAGGAGCTTGTAGCTGTCATGACTAACCTTATACAGGTTTTATCTGACAGGGAGGCTGCAACAAACCATACAGGTGGCAGCGACATAGATTCGCGGACCCCCAGACAGGGATGTTCTGAAGATAGCGCTACAAGAGGCACCTATGGGCCTATACACCATCACCCTAGCACCGACTTCGACAGATCGGAATGCGACAGAAACCAGAGTAGCAACCAAGCAGATGACCACCACCTCCCGGCAGACTACAACGTAGAGAACAGACTTAGCAGACCCCTGCCAGCCAGAAGCACATATGCAAGTAGAAGCCAATGTTACCCTCTAACCAAGATGCAACCCTTTACCGGGGAGAACGAATGGTCAACTTGGATTGCGCAGTTTGAAGCCATTTCAAGAAGAAACGGGTTAAATGAAAGGGAGATGATGGACCAGATTTTACCCAGATTAGATGGACAAGCAGCACAGTTCGTGTTCACACAACTTCACCCGTCGGTACTAGAAAACTACCAGTTGCTGAAAGAGGAGATGAATAGCAGATTCAAGGCGATAGAAACAGCCCGCTCTTTTGCTTCGAAATTTAGTAGAAGGTCACAGCAGCAGAACGAGACATTAGAGGAATATGCGTCGGACTTGAGACGGTTGTATGACAAGGCACATGGCTACCGCAGCAGAAGGGCTAGAGATGAGGACCTTGTGCGGAGATTCTTAGACGGACTGTCAGATGAGGACTTGAGTTTCGAAATAGAATTCCACAAGGAGCCAACAACACTAGACGAGGCGGTGTTTTACGCAGTTAATTATCAACAAATAAAAGGTGTCGTTCGCAGGGACCGAAGAAGCCGATTTCAAACCAGGAGAGCTGCAAATGACCGAGAACTTCAGAACTCAGAGCCAGAACAGACCGTAACAACCCGGCCGAGTATAGAAAAGACAGATCATGAAGAAGAGAAAACTATGCTAAGGGAGATAATAACAATGTTGAGCCAATTCGGGGAAGAGATGCAAGAAAGAAAACGGAAAGAACGCAGGCAATGTTACAACTGTCAAAGAGAAGGTCACTTTGCAAGAAACTGCCCGTTGAACAAGTCCAACCAAGGCCAGACAGATAGGGGACCGAGGCAAGATGTTAGGCGAGAAGCGCGCAGCAATCCTTTAAACGGGAACGGGTCGAGCCGAATGGCCGCAGCAAGACCCCAGTAAACACGGAAAACGGCCAGCAGATGAATCGTGAACGAGTGCAGGAGCGACACACAATAAGGAGGCGGAAACCATTCAGTGATGGAGTCTATGTTAAAGGAACAGTAGAAGGGAAGGATCTGTATTTTACAGCAGACACAGGAGCCACTAAAACAGTACTATCTGAGAAGTTCTACAGAAGCATTCCACAAGATAAAAGACCAACCTTAACCAAAACAGCTTGTTTAACAGGTGCGGGAGGCTTACCTTTGAAGGAGTATGGAAAGGCACTTTTCGACATACAGCTGGGTCCAATTTCATTCCAGCGGGAACTCATAGTAGCGGACATCGAAGACGAGGGCCTGCTAGGTGTAGACATCCTTCAAGATGATGAAGAGGGCCCAGCCGACATCCTTTTGAGCAAGGGAAAGATCATACTGAGAGGGAAAGAAATAGACTGCATACAGATTGGAAAACGAAACAGTGTGAGAAAAGTAGCAGTGGCTGACCTGGTAGTTATACCGCCCCAAAGCGAGTCATTGATCGATGTCTATATTGAGAGAACAGAAGCAGACGACTTGAATCCAAATCCGAATTTCCTCATAGAACCTACAGAACATTTTAAAGAGACCTACCCCCTCCAGATGGCGTCGGTTCTAGTGGACATCAATAGTGGAGTTACAAGTAAAGTCCGCCTGCTAAACCCATTTCCGACTTCGGTTACCATCCATCAAGACTCAGTTATTGGACAGGCAGAGCAAATCGATAAGATCCAGACCACAGTTCTAGATGAAGAAAGTCCAAGACAGAGATCAGACAATGCATCAGTAAGGCGAGTCGACGCGTCACAGACTAGACCAGAACAGAATTTAGAACCAAAGGCAAAAATCAAGCAAACCGACAGAGAAGTCCCAGAACATCTCACAGATCTCTTCAGCAGGGCTACTACAGGGAGAAGTGATCATGAGAAGAATATACTAGCCGGTCTTCTAAGTGAATATCAGGACAGTTTCTCCAAAGACGAATGGGATTTGGGCCTCACTCACCTTGCGGAACACTCCATAAATACAGGCGATGCAGTACCCATCAAGCAGCCGCCGAGGAGAGTCCCAATGGCGTATGCAAAGGAGGAAAAGAAAGCTATACAAGATCTACTCGAGAAGGGCGTGATAAGGAAAAGCACATCACCTTGGGCCAGTCCAATAGTCCTGGTACGGAAGAAGAACGGAAGCGTGAGACCTTGCGTTGACTACCGACGTGTAAACAACCTGGTGAAGCCAGACGGATTTCCACTCCCCCGAATTCAGGATTGTCTAGACGCAGTGGCTGGGGCTACGTTGTTCAGTACCTTCGACTTGACCAGTGGCTATTTCCAAATCCCGTTGAAGGAAAGTGACATTCCGAAAAGCGCCTTCGTATGCAAATTTGGCCAATTTGAGATGCTACGAATGCCCTTTGGTTTAAATAATTCGGCCAGTACCTTCCAACGCACAATGGAGCTTGTTCTCCAAGGCCTACAATGGGAAACTTGTTTGATATATATTGATGATATCATTGTTTTCAGCACAGACTTTGACGAGCATATCCGCAGGGTGAAGGAAGTTTTGAGTCGGCTCCAAGCAGCAGGTCTAAAACTACGTCCAGAGAAGTGTGAGATGCTGAAAGAAGAAGTTACCTTCCTTGGTCATGTGGTCTCTGCCGCTGGCATAAAGCCAAATCCGGTCAACATCGCGAAAGTTGTTGAATGGCCCGCTCCCAAAAATGCGAAACAAGTTAAGCAATTCGTAGCGCTAGGGTCGTATTACCGAAGGTTTGTCCCAGATTTTGCCAAGATAGCCCGGCCGATGGTAGATCTGACGCGCAAGGGACAAGAATTTGTATGGTCTGAGTCGTGCCAAGAATCGTTCGAAAAGCTGAAGAGCCTTCTTGTCGGTTCCGAAATCATGGGCTACCCCCTCGAGAGCGGAGGCAGTTTCATACTGGACGTAGACGCATCAGATTGCGGTATAGGCGGCGTGTTACAGCAGATGCAAGGGGGACGCGAGCGAGTCATTGCGTACGCAAGTCGCGCGTTAAACAAAGCAGAAAAAAATTACTGCATTAGCGAAAAAGAGCTTCTCGCGATACGGTACTTTATCGAATATTTTAGACAATACCTCCTGGGAAGACGATTTTTAGTCAGAAGCGACCACCAAGCCCTGGTTTGGTTATACAGCCTGAAAGAACCTAGGGGAAAGATTGCCAGGTGGATCGAGATACTATCACACTACGACTTCGCCATTGAGTACAGACCAGGACGAAAGCAGGGACATTGTGATGCATTGTCCAGGTGCGAGAACCCAAAGGAGTGTGACTGCCCCTATGAAGACATGAACGAACCATTAAAGTGTGGTCCCTGCAAGAAATGCATGAAACGTGCCCAAGACATGTGCCATTCCAGGCTGCTCGGTGAGTCCAGTGACGTGGCAACATCGGCGGTCCGGGCGGTTACTGAACCAAGACCAGGTCCATCGACGGAACAGAACGAAGGTCCTAGTTTGCCCGAAGAGGTGATGGCAAGTGGTAGAAGTGCAGCTGACCTAGCCAGAATGCAAGCCGAAGACCCCCACATCGGTCCCATATACCGTGCCCAAGTCAACAAGGTCAAACCTAGTACCAGCAGCATGTTAACAGAAAGTCCAGCTACCAGACATTATTGGATTGTGTGGGATTCCTTGGTATTACAGAACGGCATTCTATACAAGAAGGCACCGAAGAAAAACGGCTGTGGAGACTATCACCAGTGCCTGGTACCAGCGGCATTGAGGGCCGACCTTCTATTCCAGTACCACGACTCAGTAATTTCTGGGCATTTAGGGTGCAAGAAGACCTACGGGAAGTTACGACAGCAATTCTTCTGGTTTGGGATGAAGACAGATGTTAGACTGCACATCCGACAGTGTGACACATGCGCCTCGTTGAAGAAACCAGCAAAGGCCCCTAAAGCTCCACTCGGGACCATAAGAGCAGGTGCACCGTGGGATGTCGTAGCAACAGATTATATAGGACCTTTCCCTGTAACGAAAAGGCAGAACAAGTTTATCCTAGTGTTGTCGGACTACTTCACCAAATACGTAGAGATAATAGCAGTTCCAGATCAGACCGCCGAGACATGCGCATCAACCATCCTAAATGAGTTCATCGCAAGATGGGGTTGTCCGCTGTCTATATTGAGCGATCAAGGGAGGAACTACGAAAGCAAGATATTCCACGAACTATGCAAGATGCTCAAGATACGCAAGATACGGACCAGTCCGCACAATCCAAAGTGCAACGGGCAAGTCGAGAGATTTAACAGAACCCTGAAGAGGATGATTAGGGCCTATCTCTGCGACGAACAAGATGACTGGGATTTGAACCTAGGATGCCTGGCCAGCGCATATCGATCATCTCCAAATGAAAGCACCCAACTGACTCCAAACCTGCTAGCCATGGGTCGTGAAGTGCGTCTCCCCGCAGAAGTTGTGTTTGGCAGTTCCACGGATCAAGATCAGGCGGATGTCTCCAATTACGGCAGATATGTTGCTGGTCTGCGATCCAAGATGCAGCGAGCGCATGAAGTAGCCCGTGAACACCTGAAAACAGCTGCAAAGAGAAACAAGAGCATTTATGATGTGAATACAGTGCAGAACAACTACAAGGCAGGTGATGCAGTATGGATCCTGTCCGAGAGCAGATCCTTGGGAAGTGCCCACAGACTAGGAAAAACTTACCATGGACCTTATATGGTGACGAGAAACATCAACAACATCAACTTCGAGATCCAGACGGAACAGGCTGAGAAGAAGAAGAAAGTTGTCCACCATGACAAGCTGAAACTTTATGAGGGAAAGAAGACACCTGCCTGGATCACAGAAGCTAGGAGGAAGGTGGCTACACAAAACTAATACAGATACAGAAGGAAAAGTTATAATGTACTTCTGGTCAAAATTGTTAAAATTTGTTAATTTGTATGCTAAATATTTAATGTTCTACAAATATTATGTATGTACTTGTACCTATTAATCAACAAAACCAATTTAAAGAAAACCACAGGAATTGTTAAGAGTAGGCAAAGATTTTAGCTGTTATCTGAGTATAAGATTTAGGTAACGACGACGATGACAACAACAACAACAACAACAGCAGAGCAATGGGTGTAACGAGGTGTTGATGAGCAAGGGCAGAGTGAGAGCAGGCTATCGGGAATGCAACCAGAGAGCAGACGAATGGAATCGTATGGGCATATCCAGAAGGAATATCGGTTAAGATTATGAGCAGTTTATAGAGTACAGAGATGGAGATGTAGCGAATAAAGATAGCAAAGTGATGAAAAGCTTGGGTTATTTGTCTGGTTTAGATTCCAATATTGCCTCACTGTCCCGCATTGTGATTATGATTTGCATTACGAAAAGTTGCACCCTTTCTGTCATCTGCACTATTTACTTTTAAGCGAAACTAGATGATTATTATAACGGACTTACTCAAATGGCTTCCACCATGTATTTTCAGAATGGCTGAAAAAAAGAGAAGAGCCTACCAGTGCCTGAGATGCCTGCATAGAAGTAATACGACGTACGTTGAGGCAAAGTACCGAGTAGAAGCTCATATCCTGAAACTACACCTGGGATTGGACGAGGTTCCTTTCTATTGTAAATTATGTCTGTTTCGGTGTTTTAAGAGGGAGGACCTAGAACAGCATGTCACAACGTTCCCGAGACATCGGCTGATGCTGCAGGAGAAGGGGCTTGCTGACAGCCGGGACATGTTGGTCCAGAATCCGAACGCCCACCAGATTGATGAGAGGGATATGGTGGCCTTGTCCCCCGAACAGTCGCACCAGCACTGGATGGCGAAGAGGAAGAAGCCTGACATCCTGGCGTTGGCCCTCCACCAAGCGTGTCCCGACGGTATCATGACGGAGTCACCAACGACGAGCCCACAGACGACAGCGGCTGGAAACCTGGGACTAGGATCGCCGCTCATACAGCAGCTGCAGCTGTTCCAGAAGTTCCAGGAGTTCCAGCAGCTGTTGGGCGCAGGAACCACTACTCAGCTTCCTGGTGCTACAGTCGCTGTCCCGCCACCGATGAGGCCCGTCAGGACGGCCACGGTGACTTCCGGTGCGTTGCTGGAAGAAGAGGAGCAGACCGCGCGTCCAACAGCCCAGCCAACAGAGGCGACCACTATCGAACCGACGACGACGACGTCTCCTACACCGCCGACAACTGCCACCAGGCCCAACATTAACCAAGCCAGCGAAGTCTCGCCATCCCATAGTGTAACAACGTTCGGAACAGACGCTGGAGTCCTGGTGCATGATGAGCTGGACTACGAGGATGATGTGGAGGAAGACGTTATGGCCGACGTCCTTCCCGGCAAGACCCCATCCTCTGTAGAAGTAGCAGAGACACCAACAAAACAGGATGAGGAACACAAGGACGGCGATGTCAGGCAGTTGTTGGTGGAACTGAAGAGAAGTACAGAACGGAACACCATGGCGATCCAGCAGCAAGAAGAGAAAGTGGTTCAACTGGCTTCCACCATGATGGAGCTTATAAGGGTGCTGAAGGAACAGAAGCCGAAGGCCGACAAAAGGACACAGACTGAAGAACCACCCAGAAAGACACAGACCGAAGAACCACCAAGAAAGACACAGACAGAGGAACCATCCAGGAAGAGACAAGCCGACAGCGACAGACGCTACAACACAGACCGACAACACGACTCACGGAGGTATAACAACTACCAAGAAGAGAAGAGGAGGCGAGAGGACAGACACGACAACCGATGGAGGCGATGAATAACCAACCTTTAATTTCTACTGAACACTAATGGACGTTTGACAATACTACTACTAATGACTACGTTGTACTAATCCTGCTACACTACAACAACACTACATCTATTTTATCAACTATTTAATGCAACGTATAACCGCACAAAATCCATTTCGATAAAGACGTTACTGGTTCAACAATTCTACATCATCGCAACATTTCATCTATTTTATCAACTATTTAGTGCAATGTATAACTGCACTAAATCCATTTTGACGAAGACGTTACTGGTTCAACGATTCTACATCATCGCAACATTTCATCTATTTTATCAACTGTTTAGTGCAACGTATAACTGTACTAAATCCATTTCAACGTAGACGCAACTGGCTCACCGGTTCCACATCACCACAACATTACTTCTATCGTATGAACTATTTAGTGCAACGTATAACTGCACTAAATCCATTTGGACAGAGACGTTATTGGATCAATCGTTCCTTGGAGAATAGAACATTATAACATTACTTCTATCGTATGAACTATTTAGTGCAACGTATAACTGCACTAAATCCATTTGGACAGAGACGTTATCGGTTTAATCGTTCCTTGGAGAATAGAACATTATAACATTACATCTATCGTATGAACTATTTAGTGCAACGTATAACTGCACTAAATCCATTTGGACGGAGACGTTTTGGCTCGTTGGGTTTACGATTATTGGCGTTTTGGGTCGCTCGTCTATATGACGAGTCCGCACACATCGATCTAGGGCCAGTGCTGTGCGGAAAAGTCGCTCACTATGAAGGCGGTAGTGAGTCCACAAATTTCTATTTTCTATCCACTATCCCTGATGAGTCATTTGTGGGTTCAGATGAGATGTTACAGAACTAACGACAGACTACGCGAGAAGGACGATGACGATACAGACTATATTCGAAGATGTTACCATTACTATATATTAATATTCAGTGACATTTAAGGTTAATTTAAAAAAAGTGCTTAATTAATTGAACGAACAGTGTTAGGTCTTAATTTTAGTGAAAGTGTTTGGACGTTCTCCATTTGTTAACACCGTGAATTTGGACGCTAATTTATCAAGTGTATTGTGTTAATTTTTTCATTCATTGGTGTTAGCAGGAGCTTTAACACTTTAAGAGGGGGGTAATGTAAGGGCCAGGTTAGCGGACTGGCAGTTTGACGACTGATCCAAGCAATTTTAGTAATTTTCCTTTGACCATAATGATTTATAGTCACTGTTTGTGCCTTAGACTATGATACCACGAGTCATCGAGTATTATCTCTAATGCACAGGCAGCGTATTTATTCGTTTCTAGTCGTTTGACAATTGCTGACATTGACCTAGTTTTGAGATTTTGTCTACCTCACCTTAGATCGCGAATTACGCAGTAGTGCTTTAGGGATGCGAGTTACGAGTATTCTAGCTCAATTCCTTAACATACATACTGACGAAAGATGTAGTATTTACCTTATGACAAAGCTTTAAATCCCATATTTTAGTGTTTTATCCACATGCATGCCCTCCCCGCTTCATTAGCGGCGGCCATTTTGAATGTTTACTGATAGTGCATTGTGGGAAATGTCAAACTTGTCATTCCGCGTTCGTTTGGTGTTCTAAGCCTTAGCCTTCAACTAAAAGTCAAATCTAGTCATAAAACTTAATTATTTCAATATTCCAAAGTAGGTATTCGCCATTTAAGGGATTTTTCTTCTTAAATTCATTATTTTCGAGTGAACTTTCATTCATGTTTAAGGAGTTTGAGCAGTATTTTTGTCAGTCGGGTGAACGCCGTAAAAGCGCACAGAAAATCTTGTGCACCGCACAACATTTCTTGTGCACTCTTACCGCGCAACAAATCTTGCGCATTTTACTATAGAAAGCGCACAGGATTTCCTGTGCGCTATTTTCCAGCGCACACGAAAGCTTGTGCACCGCACAGAAAAGTTTGTGCACTGGCATTTACTATAAATACCCCGACAAATCTCATTTTGTCATCTCCCAAATTTTGATTTTTTCGGAAGCAAACTCCACGACGGTCGTTAACGCATTTTTTGATAATAATAAAAGGTTAGGATTATTTATTTGAACGACTATTTTGAGAAAAGGAGTTTTATTAAATATTTGATTATTTTACATTGACTTACGAGTTTCATTTAGTTTTAAAAGCCTATTTATCCCGGGAGATCGCCTTAGTTAAATTTTAGTCAACCCTACCAACAACATAGCCAGCGCGCTACATTTCATGGTGGCAGAGGTGGGATAATGTGATAGCCATCTCCAGCTATCCCTTACCCATGGTTACCCCCTTAGGACCGGTCAGTTCCTTGCCTAGAGTTGATGACTTCGGGGCGAAGTCATAGTAGTAGGGAGGAGTGTGACGGTTAAAGTTAGGTAATGTGGCAGGCAATATGCTAATGAGATTGCCTGGCCAGAGAAAAACGTGAAAAAGTTGGACTACATATAGAAACATCAGCCCATTTAGGGTTGAGGATCCTTTTCTCTGAATGGACTGTTTGTTGTCTGTATGTAGCCATGCATCTCGGAACGTTACAATTGGTGGCAGCGGTGGGATAATGTGATAGCCATCTCCAGCTATCCCTTACCCATGGTTACCCCCTTAGGACCGGTCAGTTCCTTGCCTAGAGTTGATGACTTCGGGGCGAAGTCATAGTAGTAGGGAGGAGTGTGACGGTTAAAGGGAGGTAATGTGGCAGGCAATATGCTAATGAGATTGCCTGGCCAGAGAAAAACGTGAAAAAGTTGGACTACATATAGAAACATCAGCCCATTTAGGGTTGAGGATCCTTTTCTCTGAATGGACTGGTTGTTCTCTGTATGTAGCCATGCACCTCGGAACGTTACAACGTCAATCTGTGGCGATTTTACGGAAATTGACAATCTTTATTTTCTTGAAAATCATCCAAGTAACAATGTAAAGAAAAGCAAACAAAACTTTTAAAACAACCAAGTTTGGCAGATCTTTTATAAAACACCTTAATTTAATGATTTTCTTCCAATATACGGTGAAATCAACTGTCCAGCTTGGTAGCCTTTACGGAAAAATGCCCATTTTCTCAAAAATGCCCATTTTTAGCTCGACTTTTCGAAGAAAATGAGAGCTTATACTGTCACCCGGGCGTTGGCGTCGGCGTTGGCGTTGCAACCAAGGTTAATGTTTTTTCAAACATCAATAACTTCCATACTATCAAAGGGATTCAACCCAAACTTGGAATACTTATTTACCATCACACCCTCTACCTCACTACTAGGGCCCATAACCCTGGCTCCACTATATTTGGAGTTATGCCCCCTTTATACTAAGCAACTTAGAAAGTCGAGCGCGCTGTCTTCGGACAGCTCTTGTCTTGTGTGCGCAACTCCTACAGATTCAACCAGAATTCAATCAAACTAGCGACAATGAATCTCTATCGTGTCTGGTTGTGCAAACAAAATTTGTATAACTTTTTGTGTTTGAATTATCTGCCCTTGAATTGAAAAAGATGGCCAATTTACTGACAAGCCCCTCTCGGGCGTATATGCGCCGATCTTCAAAGCTCTTGTTGATTTTGTAATAGGCTTATTACAATTAATTGTAATACTGTAAAAGTGTTACGAATTAGAACTTAAGAATTGTGTATGATAATGTTCAGTTAATAGAGATTTGCATCTATTAATCAATATTTCAGGGCCATCTGGGTATCATCATTGCATATCTACTGCCTGACTGTATGGTAAGTTTTTACAGAATTTCATCTTTTCTCTCAATGTATTCTTTGCTTTAAAAAAAATGTGTTACAGTGTAAATCCAATTTAAACTTATGGTTTAGGCTTTCCCAGACAACTTAGTTTTACTCGGGTCTTATTTCAAGGTCTCTGCAAAATCACATTTTGTGTCACATTGTGGCACAGAAAAGATGGAGTCAAAGAGAGAAAATGCTGGTTATCAGCATTTTCTTCCTTTGCCTCAATGTTTCCCCAAGGTTTTATGCCCCCCCCTGTCTGTCTGTCCAAAAACTTAATATTTGCCTTTTTCATGGACATTTGCTATGTGTTTGTATATGAAATATGGTGTCAGGGCCCATGTTATCAATGATCTTTTGACCATGTTGGATGGGAATTGAAAATGATGAATTTGTTATATTGATATTAGAAATACATGCCCCAGGCCCGGTTTCTCGAAAATACTTAAGTAATTCTCATGCTTAAATCTGAGCACCATGCTCATATTGCATGAAATCCACGTGAACTTCAATCAAATACCCTTCAATAGAGTATTCCTTTGAAGTTTAGCATGTTCTTAAGTATGTATGTAATTAATTTTTTTCGAGAAACCGGGCTAGGGGTTTGTTAGCTCACCTGAGCGCGAAGTGCTCAAGGTGAGCTATTGTGGTCGCTTTTTGTCCGTCGGCGTCTGTCCGTCCGTCCGTCTGTCCACAATTTGTTGTTAACACTCTAGCATCCACAAATATTGACCAATCTTAATCAAACTTCAACAAAACATGTATGACCATAAGTTCTCGAATGAGTTCGATTTTGGGTCAGATCGGACCAGGAAGTCAGGAGTTATGTGCCCTTGAACGTCAAAAATAGCTACTTTTTAATTTGTTAACACTCTAGCATCTACAAATATTGACCAAACTTAAACAAAAGATGTATGACCATAAGTTCTCGGATGAGTTCGATTTTGGGTCAGATCGGACCAGGAAGTCAGGAGTTATGTGCCCTTGAACGTCAAAAATAGCTACTTTTTAATTTGTTAACACTCTAGCATCTACAAATATTGACCAATCTTAATCAAACTTCAACAAAACATGTATGACCATAAGTTCTCGGATGAGTTCGATTTTGGGTCAGATCGGACCAGGAAGTCAGGAGTTATGTGCCCTTGAACGTCAAAAATAGCTACTTTTTAATTTGTTAACACTCTAGCATCTACAAATATTGACCAATCTTAAACAAACTTATACAAAACATGTATGACTATAAGTTCTAGGATGAGTTTGATTTTGGGTCAGATCGAACCAGGAAGTCAGGAGTTATGTGCCCTTGAATGTCAAAAATAGCTACTTTTTAATTTGTTAACACTCTAGCATCTACAAATATTGATCAATCAAGACAAAACTTGGACATAATGTTTGAGACCATAAGATCTCGGATGAGTTCAACTTTCAGTCTGATCTGATCAGAAAGACAAGAGTTATGTGCCCTTGAAATTGACAAAATTGCCATTTTATGCTGTTTTCGACCTTGTTTACCCTCTAGAATTTACAATTATGAATCAATCAAGACAAAACTTAGACACAATGTTTGGGACCATAAGATCTTTGAGGAGTACGATTTTCAGTCTGATCTTTTTCAGAAAGTTGAGAGTTACGTGCCCTTGAATTTGACAAAATTGCCTTTTTAGGCTGTTTTTGACCTTGTTTACACTCTAGAATCTACAAATATGAATCAATCAAGACAAAACTTGGACACAATGTTGGGGATTAAAAGATCTTTGGTCATTTCGATTTTCAGTTTGATCTGATCAGAAAGTCGAGATTTACTTGCCCTTGAATTTGACAAAATTGCCTTTTTCGGCTGTTTTCGACCTTGTTTACACTCTAAAATTTACAATTATTAATCAATCAAGACAAAACTTGGACACAATGTTGGGCACCATAAGATCTCGGATGAGTTCGATTTTCACAACATTATTGACCATAAGTTCGTTTTCAGTCTTAAAGTCGTAAATATTAATTGAATTGAACAAAATTGTGGCTCATAAATTGGTTCAGGTGAGCGATACAGGACCATCATGGTCCTCTTGTTTTGGCAAGTGTTGAATCCAACTCAGTCAATCAATTGCTCTTATTTCTAGGTATACATGATAGAGAACAATGAAGAATCTTTGAGAAGAGCGACAGATAGGATACAGAAATTGGGCTTGCAAAATGTTGTACTTAACCAGGGCCCTTTAATTAACCCTTTCCCAAACGGCATGAATTTAGGGAGGTTTAAAAAGAAAGCTGCTAAAGGCGACAATATGTGTTACTTACGGTGAAATTTGTGAATGATACAGCTAAAAAAATATTGAGGTAAAAGGAGAAAATGCTGATCATCAGCATTTTCTTCTTTTGCCTCAATGTTTTCCTAACTTGCTTTTTACTGTTTGGGAAGTCAAGACCAGGTCTTGTTTGGGAAGGTTTAAGGGTTAATTTTGTGATTGATTTATTTGTTTCTAGGTATATATGATAGAGAACAATGAAGAATCTTTGAGAAGAGCGACAGACAGGATACAGAAGCTGGGCTTGCAAAATGTTGTCCTCTATCAGGTATATTAACACTTTACCAAATAAGAAATATTCAGACTGGTCCAATTCGACAGGAGTTGAAGACAAACTAATTGATATCAAAGTAAGAAAATGTTTATGTTATAGCATAGAAAATATTGAGGGAAAAGGAGAGATTCATTATTTTGTCCCATTGTTTTCCCATACTATTTCTCCCAAGGATGTCAAAACCAGGTCTTCTAAAAAGATCAATATGAAAATTGGCATTGTCGTTATAATTATTGTTTCAGAAACAAAATTAACATTGCTCATATTGTCATAGTACAAACGTTTTAATGTCTATACAGAAATTAATTGTATGGAAAAATAAAAATAACACAAAAATTTGTTAAAAAAAGCTACATGTAACAAAATTGAATTGATACATTTAAGCTTGGATCTAGAAAAAGGCCTTTATAGCATTTGAAAAACAATGTTTGTTCTAGATCTTGCTGGGGGCCAGGTGGTAGAGTTGGTAAGGTCTTACTTTTATTAATACAGGGTTATGGGTTTGAACTCTGGCCCGGCCAAATCCTTTCTGACATTTGTCTCCCTGCAATGGGTGAGAATCATCAAAGTTAGAGAGAGCTGCTGGATGCTTGGATTGGAAATTGGGATAATAATGGTGAGGGAAATATCTGGAATCTACTGTTAGGTGCTCTGACTGCTGCAACATGATAAGCAGTTCATATAGGCATTAAACCCCAAATCAATCAATCATTCATTTTTAGCTCACCTGAGCACGAAGTGCTCGAGGTGAGCTATTGTGATCGCTTTTTGTCCGTCGTCCGTCCGTCTGTCCATCTGTCCGTCTGTCCACAATTTGGTGTTTACACTCTAGCATCCACAAATATTAGTCAATCTTGACCAAACTTTGTCAAAACAAGTATGGTCATAAGTTCTCGGATGAGTTCGATTATGGGCCAGATCGGACCAGAAAGTGTGGAGTTATCTGCCCCTGAATGACGAAAAATGCTGTTTTTAACTTTGTTTACACTCTAGCATCTACAATTATTGCCCAATCAATACAAAACTTGGATATAATATTGGAGACTATAGGATCTTGGATGAGTTTGATTTTCAGTCAGTTCAGATGAAAAAGTCAAAAGTTATGTGCCCTTGAATTTTTCAAAATTGCCGTTTTCGACCGTTTTCGACCTTGTTTACACTCTAGAATCTACAATTATTGACCAATCAAGACAAATCTTGAACACAATGATGGAGACCATAAGATCTCAGATGAGTTTAATTTTCAGTCTGATTAGACGAGAAAGTGGAGAGTTATGTGCCCTTGAATTTGACAAAATTGTTGTTTTTGACTGTTTTCGACCTTGTTTACACTCTAGAATCTACAATTATTGACCAATCAAGACAAATCTTGGACACAATGTTTGAGACCATAAGATCTTGGATGAGTTTGATTTTCAGTGTGATCTGACAAAAAAGACTAGATTTATGTGCCCTTGAATTTGATAAAATTGTCATTTTCGGCTGTTTTCGACATTGTTTATACTCTAGAATCTACATTTATTAATCAATCAAGACAAAACTTGGGCACAATGTTGGAGATCATAAGATCTCGGATGAGTTGAATTTTCAATCGGATAAGACAAGAAAGTCGAGACTTATGTGCCCTTGAATTTGACAAAATTGTCGTTTTTGACTGTTTTCGACCTTGTTTACACTCTAGAATTTTCAATTATTGTCCAATCAAGACAAATCTTGGACACAATGTTTGAGACCATAAGATCTTGGATGAGTGTGATTTTCAGTGTGATCTGACCAGAAAGAAGAGAGTTAGGTGCCCTTGAATTTGACAAAATTGTCGTTTTTGACTGTTTTCGACCTTTTTTACACTCTAGAATCTACAATTATTGACCAATCAAGACAAATCTTGGACACAATGTTTGAGACCATGAGATTTCGGATGAGTTCGATTTTCAGTGTGATCTGACAAAAAAGACAAGAGTTACGTGCCCTTGAATTTGATAAAATTGTCATTTTCGGCTGTTTTCGACATTGTTTACACTCTAGAATCTACATTTATCAATCAATCAAGACAAAACTTGGACACAATGTTAGAGATCATAAGATCTCAGATGACTAGAATTTTCAATCTGATAAGACAAGAAAGTCCAGACTTATGTGCCCTTGAATTTGACAAAATTGTCGTTTTTGACTGTTTTCAACCTTGTTTACACTCTAGAATTTTCAATTATTGTCCAATCAAGACAAATCTTGGACACAATGTTTGAGAGGATAAGATTTCGGATGAGTTTGATTTTTAGTGTGATATGACCAGAAAGACGAGAGTTATGTGCCCTTGAATTTGATAAAATTGTCTTTTTCGGCTGTTTTCGACCTTGTTTACACTCTAGAATCTACAATTATCAATCAATCAAGACAAAACTTGGACACAATGTTTTGGACCATAATATGTCGGATGAGTTTGATTTTCAGTCTGATCCGATCAGAAAGTTGAGAGTTATGTGCCCTTGAATTTTAACAAAATAGCCGTTTCTGGCTGTTTTTCGATCTTGTTTACACTCTAGAATCTTCAATTATTGACCAATCAAGACAAATCTTGGACACTATGTTGGAGACCATAATATCTTGGATGAGGTAGATTTTCAGTCTGATGTGATCAGAAAGTCGAGAATTGTGTGCCCTTGAATTTGAAAAAATTACCGTCTTTGGCTGTTTTCGACCTTGTTTATACTCTAGAATCTGTGATTATTTATCAATCAAGAAAATCCTGGACACAATGTTTGGCACCATAAGATCTCAGATGAGTTTGATTTTCACAAAGTTATTGACTATAAGTTAGTTTTCAGTCTTACAGTCATAAATGTTTATTGAATTGAACAAAAGTGTTGCTCATATCATTTTGGTTCAGGTGAGCGATATAGGACCATCATGGTCCTCTTGTCTGTCTTTCAGTGCAATATAGACTACTTCAAGGGCCATTTCGATGTTGGTGTGTGTTTACATGCGTGTGGAGTTGCCACTGACATGGTATTACAACAATGTATAGACAGAAAGGCTTCATTTGTCCTGTGTCCATGCTGTTATGGTAGCATACAGAATACACATTTGATCTCTTACCCACGTAGTAAGCTGTATAGAAATGGAGGGTTCTCGGATAAGGTAAAGTATTGGTCCTATATTATGATTATTCAAGCTGTAGTTACGAGGTTTTGTCCTCCCACTATAAATGTCCTGATCAGACTGTACTGTTTGTCATGTGTCCTTGCTGTTATGGCAGCATACAGAATACACACTTGATATCATATCCTTGTAGTCAACAAGGTAAAGAATATATTGTCAGTGGGACATTAAAAACTTGTAACTACAGCTTTAAATAGCTATAGTTACTAGGTTTTGATCTTTCATTAACAATATTCTGATCAGAACGACAGTTTGTCCGGTGTCCATGCTGTTATGGCAGTATAGTACAGACCACACACTTGATATCATACCCCTGTAGTCAACTGTATAGAAATGGGGGATTCTCAGATAATGTAAAACATAGACCAGATTGTACATTTTGTCTTTAGTGTTAACCTATTCCAATTTCAAAGCTTCTGTAGATGGCATAATGGCTGTTGAAAAAGAATGAATTCTCCACAAATTTAACACAGAAAATATTAGGACAAAAGGAGAAAATTCTGATGATAGCAGTTTCTTCTTATGCCTCAATATTTTCCTTACCTTTCGTTCAATATTGAAGTCAAATATACATCCTTGAAAAATACATGTAAAAGGCTCAATTTTCGATGAAAAGTACTATATTGAGTTATTGCCCCAGAATTGACATTTTTGACAAGCAATTGTCCAGACAAATAAGTAAAGTAGTGTTGGGATTTTTATGCTCCCCGAAAAAATTTCGGGGGAGCATATAGCCGCCATGCTGTCCTTCCATGTGTCCGTACGTCCGTCCGTCCACAGCCATATCTCAGCAACCCTTGGACCAAATTCAATGAAACTTCACATGTGAACTCCCTGGCATAATCCCTAGGGACCTTTTTCTCGGTTTTAAAATTTGAGGCTGTGTCATGGAAAAAGGGGTTTTAATGTAAAAATTAGATTTTCTCTAATTTCTCTTCATCCAATGGGCAGAATTTAATGAAATTTTGTGCTTATGTGATAAATGAGATGTTCTAGACCATATTCTATAAATAATGTGTGTACAAAAATTCCGTCATGGGAAAAGGGGGCTTAATGTATGATAGTTTTTATTTTGTGACAAACACTTATTCAGGGAGCATAATCCGTCTGTGACGGCTCTTGTTGTCACCTTACCTAATTCCAGGATGTGATATTACTTGGCCATGCTGCGGATCAAACAGAATTCAATATAGAACTACAAACACAAGGTATGGTGGAAAATCATTTCCCAAACAACAAAAACTTTGATTATCTCTAATTTGATAAATACTGCTGATGACAAAATAGCTGTTGCTAAAGATAGAATGTGTGTCTAATATGGCACAGAAAATATTTAGGCAAAAGCAGAAACTGCTGGTTTTCCCAATACTTTGCTACATCTATTGGATGCATTAAAATCTGGACTTGTTTTGAAAAGGTTTCACAATTAGCAAACTATTCTATTTCAACTAGAGGAACAAAATAGATCTAATTGTAAAATACAAAATTGTATTACCCTTTCTCACTAACCCATTCCCAAACGACAAAATTTTGGGCTGTTCCAAATTCAAAGACATTGCAGGCGACAATTTAAAGTGAACGAAATAAAAATATTTTGGTCTTTTGGGGTTGAAAACATCGTGGAAAATGAAGAAATTGCTTGTCACAAAAAATTCCTTAATTTTCCACATTGTTTTCCAAAAGCTTCATTTATTGGGACATCAAAAAGTGTCATAATGTGGGAATGGTTAGTTTCTCTACAGTATTTTTTTTGCAATTTTTCAGAAACCTTCATCTAGCGGGGAAATAAAAAAGCGTCATTATGTGGAACTAGGTTAAAATCTTGCTGCTGTATTATTTCAGGTCGTCACTGTATGAACTTGGTGGATACAGACAGAAGTAATCTAGCCAAGGAACACGGATATGATGTAACATTGTGTTCGTTAAAGCCTCTGACATGTACGCCTAAAAATAACCTTCTGATTGGAAGAGCTCCGTCTTGATACGTAATTACATTAATAGTCTATGTATTGTGTTTGCAGATTGACATGATTGAGCGTTACCTCTATTAGCATGGTAAAACTCAATCATGTCAATCTGCAAACATAATACTTTGAATGAATTTGGTAATCTAGCTAAGGAACATGGATATGATGTGACACTTTGTTCTTTACAACCTCTTACTTGCACCCCGAAAAATAACCTTCTGATTGGAAGAGCTCCGTCTTGATAATTAATTACATTTCTAGTCTAAAAACTTCGAATGAATTTGAAACCTAGCTGAGGAACACGGACATATGTGACACTATGTTCTTTACAAGGTTCAAGTTAAAAAAAAAATGTATTCTATTTTGACAGAAAACTTTGTGGTAAATGAAGAAATTGCTTATCACAAGCAATTTCTTCATTTTCAACAAAGCTTTCCAAAGTCATTATCTTATGAGGACTCAAAAGAGCCAGTGTTGTAATGGGTTAAAACCTCTTACATGAAGGACATGGATATGACGCAACAATATTAGCCTAAAAACAATTTGCTAATTGGACGAGCACAATAATTTTTATTGTGGTAGTCTGATAATATTTTAGATATGCAATAATGCTTTAAAGTGACATTTCAGAATTTTTTGTCATAAATTTTACTTTTACTTTTATCTGAAAGAGCATATTTCCTTATGAAAATTCTGAAAATTTCAAGCCAAAATATTGCGCCGTTTACGAGAAATTTATATTTTTGTGTTATAATTGAACAAATTGTTGTGGACAACAGTTCGGATTTATATGCAATTTATTGATTATGTCTCAACTTTAAATGTGTGTTTCTCGCTTATTGGAATCAACTTAAAAAAAAACTAATAGTATTTATACTCGTTAGAATAACCAATCTTGGCATCAAGACATACTTTAAAATATTGAAATTGGAATGAAATGTCCCTTTAAAAATGTATAAAACTAGCCTTTATCAGAGGGTCTTGAACTTTAATTTTTAGTGAAAAACATATCCTTATTGTGTTTTGGTTTTTGATCAATCTTTGACTTTCAAAGCGGTGTCAATTTTAAAGTAATACATGTATTAAAATTTTACGAGAAAAGATTCTTTGTTGTTACACATCTCTTACAACGGGTCGTAGCCATGACCAAAGAACAGTTGGTAGCACAACTGCCTCTCATTCGAGGGGTCCTAGATGTGATTCCCGACGGCTGCAAATACTTTCTCTGACAAAATGTCACCAATCAATGATTAGATTGTGAACCTATGTGGGGGAGCAGCTGGAGGCCCGGTTTGGGTGTTGTGGTAGTACTGGTATGAGAAACAACAGGAATCTATGGTTATGTGATCCAGCCGCCACGATATATCCATAGCAGTTTAAAACAGCGTAAAACCCCAATAAACATACAATGAGTCATATGTGCTCCTGCAAGCGATTTGCATCTAAAATTTAGGCATAGTAAAGCTTTGCATGCATGTTCTACGCAAGTGCAAAGTACTTCTTTGGTGGATGCAAAATGGACGTAGCAAAGAATTGACCAAATGCCAGCTGTAAATCAAAAACGTTGATAAGCCAATGGACAATCAGAAAATGCCACACCCCAATTATTTGTCTTAAATTCTTCGTTGCATGTGATATTGTATCGATCTATCGACTGACGATCAAACCAATCAACATGCCAATAGCAATGAATTTTGTGCTAAAAATAGACTGTGTTTACCTTTATTTATTGATTAACTGTCAGTGTTGTTACAAAATTTCGTAATTGAATCAAGCCGTAGTTACGAGATTTTATAACAACACCTACGATATACTATTGTTTGTCCAAAATTACGTCACTGTTAACTTGATAAAATCGTTCCATATTGACCAGACAATTCTTCTCTACGACCATTCTGTGTCTTTTAGAAAGCCAGGAGCACACAAGAGCCTTTCTTATTACCCGTCACGTCACGTGTCCTTGTAAATCATGAGTCTTCAGAGAATTTTGTAGATCTCCGAAAATGCACAATTTATTAAGACACACAACGAGTTGTTAGAGAGGTTTTTATTTTGTCTACATTTCTAGCAAGCCAGGACTAATGTCACATTTCCCAAACAGTGACTTCTCTGATGTGGGTATAGAAAACTACCAGAAAAGGAGTACATGCTCAGCTGATATCATTCATTACTAAGGCATGCAGACTATCTAAATGAAGAAGTTCATCGTATGTTAGCACTGTGTTCTGCAAGTCCTGTCAATTCAATAATTCATTTCAATAAAGGTAATAGCTATGAATTTTGTGCTAAAAATAGACTGGATTAACGATTATGTATTGATAAACAATTGATGCCATTATAAAATCTCGTAAATATGGCTTGATTCAAGCTTTAGTTACGGGATTTATAACAACTTACGAAAAGATATTGTTTGTCCAAAGTTACGTCACGGTTAGAAGGATAAAATCGTTCCCAATTGTTGGTGAATGGGATAATGCCATTCTCCGCATTTCAGCTATAATTTGGCAGCTGATGCAACTAACCATGTGTCCATGGCAATTGTTGCTCCAACATAAACATAGCATCAAATCCGGACAACCAGCTACTTATCCCATATGCAGAATACGATTCGTGATTCAAATGACTCGTCATATGTCCGAAAGGATCCAGTGTAACTGATAAGAGGGTAAAAGGCATTCTAAATTTATTTAAAATCCAAACCCTATGTTGAGGGTACTCATTGAAATCATCTCAACGAGATGCTTTCAATGAGTACCCATAACAAAGGGTTTGATGAACAAAGAACGAAATACATGAATTTCATTTTGAAAAGTCTTTATCCACTCTTATCTGAGCCAATGATCCATGGATTGATAGTTTTCATTGTTATTTACCAAGCTCGCTGGGTTTGGCTTTTGAATTGACACTTTCCAAAACAACTGGTTTGATATCCCCAATAAGATAAGCTTGAGAAAACATCGAGACAAAAGAACAGCATTTCATCTTTTTACCTCAATATTTTCCTTGGTTTTATACACAAAATGCCTCTTTAACATTCATTTTGTCACCCACTGCAGCTTTCAAATCGGTCCAATATATACCAGTAGTTATTTATGCATCAAGTTGCAGTTTTCTGTGAGGCGATACCTGCGGTCTGGAGACGAGGAACACTTTAAGAAAATTTCATCCAAATCCAATAATAAATGTAAGATGTGGACAAGCCCAGATGATAAAATATGTCTACCTTTGGCAGCGTAATTATAACTATACTCCTCACAAAAAGTTAAGCAACAAAGATTCTTTTCTTTCTCAAATGTGTTTTATCACAACTAATGATCTATGTTTTATACAATACAAAGTTGGGATCTTATTACACAAATTACGTCAAATGATTGGGAAAATCATCAAACAATAATAAAGTTACAGACCCTTGAAAACCGTCCCGACGAAACAATGGTGCAAAACGCCACTCGCCAGCAGTTCAGAATGTGTAAAAAGTTGTTTTCCGACCACTTCAGTCCATGATAGAGCATCAAGTACCTGGTATGGTCCCTACGATCCTCAACACAAGCCCGAACACACCTTGGCATCAAGCAGATTCGTCTGTCTAATGTCTGTTGTGGAATAATCCTCCATTCTGTCTGCAAGACCTGTTGCAGTTCATCAAGTGTCTGTGGGCGAACATGCTGACTATAGACACGCCCAAAGAGAATGTCCCATGTATGTTCTATCGGATTTAGGTCAAGAAACTGAGCAGGCCAGTCTATATATCTGATGTTGTTGGTCCACAGAACTTCAGTCACAATACCAGAACGATGGGGACGGGCATTACCATACATTAACATAACATTTGGACCTGTTTACTGTGCCAGAAGGATGATGACAGGCGTGATGATCACGTTCATGTACCTTACACCAGTCATTGAACCTCGTCTGATGACAACCAGCTCTGTTCTGTGGTAAACACTGATGCCTCTCCAGACCGTCAAACTCCCATGTCCATACTGGTCGTTTTCAGCGATGTTACAGTCGGCAAACCGTTCATTACCGTTTCTCAACACACGTGTCATGCCATCATTAGAATCAAGACAGAACCTTGACGAGTCCGTTAAGAGTTTGTGACGCCAACAAGTGACCCTCAGTTTCGATAATGATGTGCAAATATTAAATTTTGCCGTCGATGTTTTGGGGGAAGTTGGATCCGTTTAAGTGGTATCCTGGACCTTAGACCTTCTGTGTAAAGCATGTTCCTCACGGTTTGGGCGGAGACTGTTTCCTGACACCATCTGAAGGTCATTTTGCAGCCATCTGACCGTTGTAAGCCAGTTCCTACGGACTAAGATTGCAACTCTACAGTCTTCACAAGGTGTTGAACTCTTAGACGACATGAACGTGGTCTCTCTGTCATCATACCAGTTTGATTGTATCTGGTTATTGCTCTTGAGACAATACTGCGATGAAAATTAAAATGAATGGCAGCAGCAGTCTTGGTTACCCCACCCTGTAGCATTCCAACAATTTGAGCCACTTCAATTGGAGTCAAAGGACGTCTTGGCACGATTCAAATGTTGATGACACCAAAGTTGTCAAAGGACCTCTACTGATAAGGCGAGAAATCTCCCTAAAAGGCTCAAATGGAAAAGTCATTTTTCAAAACATGCAAATTGATTATTATTTCGAAATGTATTGTTAGATATGTATCTAAATCATATGAAAACTGATTTTGTACGATAAAACGATTCGACAGGTACAGATAACTCTTGGTTTCTGTACCTACCCCAAAAATTACATTTTCTTACCCCACCGTTATTCATTAAACCAGATTTAAGTTTTCTTTAGTTTTATAAGCAAAAAATTTTTTTGTGAATGTAAGAACAATTGGTGTTCAAATCATAAACCATTTTTCGATTTGTCCTTAATGCGCATGCGCATCATTTAAACAAGTTTAAAGGCGAAATCTTCCCGCCAAAATTATGGCATATGGTATATGAGTACTATTTTTAGTATAAAAGTATGTTCCCCCCCCCGTGACCCAGCAAATCCTTTTTACCAAGGAAGCCTATGATCCAGTTACACAACATATGTCAATTAGAAGCTGGGTCAAGGGGGGGAACGATGTTAGCCAGCCTTGGGAAGGAAGGTATGCCTCGGTTTTTGGCGGGAAAGTGCGCGTTTAAAGTTGTTTCAATGGTGCGCATGCGCAATACGGACAAAAACAAAGCTGTCATATAATGTCAACACCATTTATCCCTGTATCTGTAGAAAATAAATTGCAAATAAAAATAAAAGAATCTTCATTTTACCTCTTTGAATACCGGTAGTGTAAGAAAACGAAACCATTTAGGTGGGTACTAAAATCAAGAGTTATCTGCACCTATAGAACTTTTAAAATGACATAAAAATCGGTGTTTATTTCCTTTATTTGTCTACCTAACCATAAAGCTTAATCTTGTTTCTCAATTTTTTAGTTTTGAGAATTGACCAGTCGAGCGGAGCCTTTTAGGGAGAATTCTCGCCTTATCCGTAGAGGTCCTTTACGCGTTTTAAGCACATACAGAGCTAATGCCAAGTTTGAAAATCTGTATATGCGACACATTTTGTATGCATGTTTTGGGGGTGAGTGAGTTCTAATCCCGTGATAGCTGTTTTTGGAGACGATAACATTGGGTATTCTTTTAAGTGTGTTAAAGCATAGATATGGCTGTCCAAATAACAAATCTGTGCAACAATTTCCGCGTTTATAAAAAGAATATTGAGAGAATTACTTTTGTTGCTTAACTTTTTGTGAGGAGTATATGTTTAATTACCAGACGGAAGAAGTTAAGACATGTCCACATTGATATTGCAGAAAATAATTTCCAAGTAAATGGAATTCTACATGTTTGGTGTTTTTAGGAAGAAAACATTGTGGGAAATAAAGAAATTGCTTGCAACAAGCAATTTCTTCATTTTCTATAATGTTTTCCTAATCTTTTAACTCTTGGGGCATCAAGAGGCGTCACTGTGAAGAATTGGAATGAAGATTGGTGTCTCCACGGTGGAATAACTGAAAAGACAATACTCTAATATAGTACATGAGGATTTATTGCGTTTCTTTTGAAGCATTTTCTTTCATACCTAACAATCATACAAACCTTACAAAAATGTTCTATTCTTTCATTCATGATACTAACAAAGAGAATTAATATTTCTCATTACCATTTTATAAACCAAATTTATACTTTTCCTTACAAAAATGTTTTCCTTATCAAAAAATACACCAATATTACATTTCATGTTATCTTCTAACAGACAGCAAAATTAAGAAATTTCTGTTACTATAACAAACCCTTTCCCAAACAAGACTGGGGTATGCTTTCTCATTTGATAGTCACAGAAAAACATTCAGACAAAAGAAGAAACTACTTTTACCTCAATAGTTTCAGCGCTATATACTCACTGTCTTGTAGGCCAAGATAAAACACATCCAAGATCTGGAAAAAGGTCCTTTATAGTATTTGTGAATAACGTGGATCCAGATCAGCCTGTGCATCCTTGTTGTTCTATGATAGCTCCCTCATTACAAGTGACAACTGACAGAGAGCACCATGGGTTCTGATCAGGCTGCTAGAATGTACAGGTTGATCTAGACATATGACAAATGCTATACATGTACTTTTATTTCGCTGCTTTTCAACCAAAACCTCGTAACTGCAGCTTGTTTAAAGCTGCAGTTACAAGGTTTTCATTGAAAAGTGATTATTTTCTACATTCCGGCTCAAATCTGTTCTTCATAATTATCAAAACTATTCAACATTCATTACATACAGTATTTACATGCATTCAAGAGCAAAGAAGCAAAAGTTTATCATATAAATTAAAATATGGCAATATCAAAAAGAGGTTGTTCTTTAACGTGAAGAAAATTCAAACAGATATTGGTTACATCAATGAATGATTTCCCTCCATTGACTATTTACAAAACAAATGGCATTTTGATGTCCTTTTACACACAGATAAACAAATTAAATCTTTCCCAAAAAAGTCCTAGTTTTGACCTTCCCAGAAAAAATATTTTGGGAAAACATTGAGGGAAAAGACGAAATTGGTGAAAATCAGCAACTTCTCCTCTCCCTCAATATTTTCTGTGATAAAACTACTTTTAAATTTGCATGGATGAAATTGAGCCATTTGGGAAAGAGTTAATCTTTACCATGGTAATCCCTAGATTTTTATCTGCTGTAACAGGCAGTACATGTATTGACTATAAGCCTAGTCACTCACAACTACACAGCCACATCATGTCCAAAATTATGCTTCATGTGCCACTGTTTCAGACATGATATGGCAATGATTAGGCAGAAAATGTGTGTGTGACCGTGTCTTAAGATCAACCCAAATATACATGAAGACTGATCTTTAGTCTATACCAAAATGCTAATCCATAGCTACAGATGAGACTTAAAGAGAGGGTATTAACTATTCAGAATGTGATATTTCATTAATTGTTTAACCCTTTCCCTAACAAAATTTTAGTGCAGTCCAATTTGAAAGTTGTTGCAGACGACAAAAAAGACAGTTAAAAAGAAAGGACTTGTGTATAATATAGCTAAGAAAATATTGAGACAAAAGGAGAAACTGCTGTTTATCAGCAGTTTCTCCTTTTGTTTCCATGTTTTCCTAAGCCTTTTCTTTCAGGGACGTCAAAACCAGGGCCCCGTATTACTAAACTTCTTACGATCAAGTTTTTGTGTAAACTGTGTAACAAGACATCTGATTGCACGAGAAATCCGACTGAGCCAATCAGGGCTCTTGTTACTAGTAATTATGCAAAAATCAAACGTACGATCGTTAGTAATACGGGCCCCAGGTCTTGTTTGAGAAAGGGTTAGCAAACCCTGTGTTGTGGGTATTCATTTGAATCGTCTCTTCGAGGCGATTCAAATGAGTACCCACAACATAGGGTTTGGATTTTATTTGTAATAACAAACAGGGTTCTCCGCAGAATATTTTGAAGCCGTAGTGGCATTGGTAAACCTTGCAACACATTGTGTACATGCAAATAATTGTGAATAAAAACATAATGGGAAAAGAAGACATTGCTCAATTTGAGCAATTTCTTCTTTTCCCATAATGATTTTATACAGGATTAGTACTTTTTAGTTTAAAAGAATGCCCCATTTATCAGTTTTTGACATGAAATACGGTACCTCTAAATGTCTCTCTTTGATGACCATTGTGAAGAAATTAAGCTGTGGGGTAATTTTTAAGCTGTAGTGGCATTACACTGATTTCCATGAAGCAGTAGTGGGGCCGATACAGCTTATTGGGCTGGGGAGAACACTGACAAATTAAGAATGCCTTTACCCCCTCATATCTGTTGCTCTGCTAATCATATTTGAGTTAAAGCTCTTCATAAATGACCTGGCAGAGCATCGCTAGCTATTTCCTAGAGATGCCCTGCCAGGTCATATTTATATATCTTGATTTATACAGGGGATAAAAACAAACATAATTGGCCATAACAGACCATCCTCATAATTGTCTCAATTATTATGACATGCACACAACATCTAATAAGGTATTCTATTTACATCACTAATTTACAACAAATAAAATCTATCTTTGACAAAAACTGTGAGTATGTCAAGAAATTATTTCATTTACTTTAAGTAAAAAGCTAACATGTATGTACAGTAAAACCAAATTTTCTTGAGACTGAGAGCGACACAGACCTGCGTTTACATCTTTAAACCAATCAGCTTGTTCGATTTATGCAGTTTAAAAATGTGCATGTAATAAGACAAACTGTTGCTAGCTTTTAATCCTTTCCCAAACGATTTCACAGCCAGACAATTTTGAAGAACCAGAATAAATTGCTAATCACCAGTATTTACTCCATGTTCCTCAAATTTTCCACCCCGAAGGCATAGTCCCTGGACTAGGCTCCATTTGAATGAAACCGACTGAGATGTGGGACTGATAACACAGAGCACCGTGAAGGTGCTAGTTGGGGAGCCTCGTCTCCTATCTGGACAATTTTTATTCAGGGGGTGTGATTAATTTTGTTGTCTGCAAAGACTTTAAATTTGGACTCCAAATTTTGTTGTTTGGTTAAAGAGATGAATATGAGCCTGTGTCATTCTCAATCTGTTTTGTCCTCACTGTATTTTTGTTCATCATTCAATATAAATGAGCATGGAAATGTACATTATGAAATACAGAAAATCACAAAAAATATGAAAAGACTTGGGCAAATTGTACCATGAATATGTACAGCATGTCACTGCTTTACAATGAAAACCTCGTAACTGCAGCTTGTTGTAAGCTGCAGTTACGAGGTTTTCGATGAAAAGTGACTTTGCACTAAATGCACTTTTGCTGACTCACTCATTCCCACACAATGACACTTTTTGTAGAACAAACATTGGAAAACACTGTTGAGAAAGAAGAAATTCTTTTTGACAAGCTATTTCTTTATTTCCCACAATGCTTTCTATCCAGAAAAGCCAAAAATGTAAAATTTCATTCACTTGAAATCACATCTTCGCAAGCCAAGGGTGACATCTACGACGTAACGTCGTTTCTGTATTCACCCTTGGCGTATTTAGTCCGATTTTCTTGGTCTCCTGGAAAGCGTTTTCATTGGTTCCAGCGAGGTCTCGCTGGAACCAATAAGATTGTCGACTGACACATTTGTTATGAGTAACCAAATCATGACAACGGGCGGGAAAAAGCATTGTATTTGCAACTCAAAAACGCGAAGATGGGCGATTTTTCCTAAGAATTTCACTGCAATAGACAGGAATTATCTAACTTTAATCGACGAATTATTATACTTTCGACAATTCAACCAAAAAAGCAGCTAACTTTTACATAATCCGCATGACGTTTGACGCGAAAGACAACGCGCGTTAATGACGTCATCAAAAATGGACGTAAACAACCAGCAGAACAATCGCTAGGCGGCGCTTCACGATTTCAAGAAAATCGGACTAAATCCGCCAAGGGTGAATACAAACGTAGGTGGGTTCAACCTTGGCTAGCGAAGATGTTGAAATCATTGCCTGAATAAACTTTGAATTTGGACCAGTCTGAAATTTTGCAGTCCGGTAATTGGCTATACACAAGTTTTCCTCTGTTGTGCAAAAACAGTATTTGGTTCCACAATGTATAAATACAGATACATAACAATCAGTTTGTAACATGCAAACTTTAGAATTGGGAACAACATTCTATATTTTGACATGCCAAAGAGACAAATGTTGGGAAACATTGCAGGAAAATAAGAAATATTCTGATGACAATCATTTTCCAATTTTCTGTCCTGTCACTTACAAACTGTTGTCAAATGGATTGTTCATTATCTTGAGAATCTCTAAATAGCATAATGATTCTGGGCCCCATTTCATGCATTTACATTAGTTTTATATTAACCCTTTCCCAACAGCAAAATTTTAGGGTGAACCACAAATGACAACATGGATGTTATTGAAGATAAGATTTGTGGAAAATATGGCATAGAAAATATTGAGACAAAAGGAGAAACTGCTGGTTATCAGCACTTTCTTCTTTTGTCTCAATGTTTTCCCAAGCCTTTTCTGATAGGGACGTCAAAAGCAGGTCTTGTTTGGGAAAGTGTTAATAGCCCAAAGTTTACTCTACAGCATACTGTACAGTACCGCCCTGGTTCACGATGGCCTGTGTTACCTCATTCGGATCGTTCGTCTGTACGATAATAATCGTCTCCTGGCCCTCCTGACCTTGTACCGTCTGTAGCGTCTGGTACTGATGACCTTCCCCACCCACCACCGCGTACTGCCCCTCGGACACGGCCACGTATGTCTGTCCGTCCTCGCCCTCGATCTGTCCGAGCTCCTCCCCTTCAACTTCCTCCCCTTCCTCATCCTCCCCTCCGTCGCCACCTTGCATCTCCTGTTTAATGTACGCCTCTTCGTCATCGTCCTCATATTCAATCTCATATTTACGTATAATCGCTTGTGCAGCCTCCCCGGCGGACACGTGAACCTTCCCGATGTGTTCGAGCAGCATTTTCTTGCGTTTGAACGTCTCCTGACACATGTCACACTGGTACGGGCTGAGTTTCTTGTGTACGAGCTGTATGTGTGACATGAGGTTTGACTTGTTGTTGAAGCATCGTCCACAGTCGTGACATTTGTGGGGCTTCTCACCTGTAAGGATTAACATATAACGATTAAAAAACAATAAACTGGAAAAACATTGAGGCAAAAGAAGAAAATGCTGGTAACCAGCATTTTCTCCTTTTGCCTCAATATTTTCCCAAGCTGTATTTGACACAAATCCTATCTTTATCAGCGTCCATATTGTCGTCTGCAGTAAAGTAATTTGCTAGAATAAGTAACTAATGATATTTCCGTAAACAAACATGATTCATATTCACACGAAAATACTGTTAATCCCAGGCACATGAGGGCTTTATCTAACTAGAACAAGAATATTCAGGTACTGATACGTTCATTTTCAGCTTTCTTTAGATGCGTCAATGGAATTCTTTATTTATTCTTTTCATTTATCTAGAGATCTAAGTGGTTTCATACTCAGTTTTACTAGACATGAAACTGAAAGTACTTAAATGTTTATTGTTTTAACAGACATCAAAAGCACGAGCTTGTATTATCAATGATCTTACAACCATAATTTTGTGAAAACTAACAAAACATCTGATTGCACAAGAAATCGGATTGTGCATATTAGGTTTGTTGTTACAAGTAATTACGTGAAAAATAAATGAGCCAGGATCACGAAAAATGTCCCTTAAGGCTTTTGAGCCCAACAAAGATCCAGATCAGCCTGTGCATATGCACAGTCTGATCAGGATCAATGTTGTTCTCAAATAGCTTCTTCATGACCTGTAGTAACGTAAAGAAAGCAGCATGGATCAATATTAGACTGCTTTTGACAACAGCCTGCACTTGGAACTCAATTATTTAACAAGAGCTGTCCGAAGACAGCGCGCTCGACTTTCTAAGTTGCTTAGTATAAAGGGGACATAACTCCAAATATAGTGGAGCCAGGGTCATGGGCCCTGGTAGTAAGGTAGAGGGCAAGATGGTGAATAAGTATTCCAAGTTTGGGTTGAATCCCTTTGATAGTATGGAAGTTATTGATGTTTGAAAAAACTTTAACCTTTCTTGCAACGCCAACACCCGGGTGACAGTATAAGCTCTCATTTTCTTCGAAAAGTCGGGCTAAAAAACGGTCGTTATTGGGCCCCTTCCCCCTCTTTGACGAATATACTTTTTTCCCCCAACTTCAAGTCTTCAAATATATTTTCCCCTCCTGGAACTAATTTTTTTTTGTTGCAAAGAAAAATCCTAATCATATTTAGATTTTAGGCATCTCTTACAGTTCTAATGGTTGTTTGAATGGCCCATTATAATGTACAAGCAAGGTAAATGCATTTATAACCCTGTATTCGAGAGTATAAGCGGGTAATGAAATTTCCCCTTTTTGGGCGTTCAAGCGCAAAATTTACCCCACCTATGGGCCCTGACCCCCTTCCCCAAAAATAAACAAGATGTGTTTGTGAAACACAAATGCCCCCAAAATAGCCATTTTTCTAAAATGTTAAGTTTTCGTAGAGTAAAGGGTTGATAAGGGCTAACGGATGACCTTGAGGAAGGTCAAATTGCTTGGAACAGATAGATATCATTGAAAGGAAGTTGCATACCAAATTTCAGCTTTGTATGTCAAATAGTTTTGGAGAAAAGGCAAAGGTTAAGTTTTCAGGTTAAGTTTTCGGACAGACGGACGGACAGACAGACAGACAGACATGAGTAAAACAATATGCCCCCGATCTCTCAATACAGGGGCATAAATTTGCCTACCTGTGTGAATCAGCATGTGACGATCCACGTGGTACTTCTTCGTGAACCGCTTCTCACACACCGAACATATAAAGATCTTCTGGTTCGGCGACTTCCACCCCTCGTGAACGCGCTTCGTGTGACCGATCAGGGCTCCAAGGGTCTTGAAGGCGGCCTTGCAGGTGTTACAGAGATACTGCCTCGTGTGTAGATGCATTCCCTTTATATGCGTGTTAAGGTTACCGCGGAATGCCGACGAGTAATCACAGTGCGGACACTTGTACGGGCGACGGCCGGAATGGACAGTCCTCATGTGGGAGCTCATCCCAGTCTTCAGGACCACCTTGCCGCAGATTGGGCACGGAATCTGCATGCGGTTCTGTTGATGGAGCTCCATATGACGCTTCAGATTCTTGGAGACTTTCCCACATTCTGGGCACGCCTCTCCCTCCTCATTATCCCCCATGGTGGAGACCTTCATGATCCTCTCCCTCCACTTGGCGTTTCTGATCTCTTCTTCAAAGTCCGGCTCATCTCTGTGCTTGGTCTTGATATGCTTCACCAGACCTATAAATGCTTTATCACAGAATGGACATTTCAGGGCCTCTTCTGCATTACGTTTAAACGATCTCCTCCTGTGATCCATATCCTCAAACAAACCGAACGCTTCGTCCTTGTGTCGACGTCGACCACTCTCATCCAGCTCAAAATCATCATCTTCCGCATCCAAAGGTCCGAACTTCTTTTTCTTCAATCTTGGATCAGTCTGTGTCATGACTGTACGTTTACCAGGAGTTTCAGAGAATGTGACCACTTCTACAAAGTTCTCCATTTCTGGTACTTCTATTGGTGTTTGTGTGGAGAATGTCTTCATGACAGGGGACTCCTGCGTGACAACCACCTGCGGTGTGTGGGGTGTTTGTGGCGTGTGGGGTGTTTGGGGGACACTCCTCACAGGAGGGGATTGTTGTTCCTCCTCGAACGAGTAGGGATCATTCTCAACATCATTTTGTATGTTAGCCTCGCTGTTCTGCATGCTGACCTCATTATTGTGTATGTTAACCTCGTTCTTGTCACGGTAAATCAGGGGATCTTCTTCATCCTCATCCTCATGGTGATATTCATCTTCTTCCTCTTCTTCAATCAATTCTACATCTGCCTCCATCTTCACGTTTGCGACGGTGGCCGTTGACGTTGTCGGTATTTCCTCCTCCATCCTCGCACGTTTAACATTAACATCCTCCTCCTGGACCTCCTCCACTCCTTCCTCCGACTTCCTCGGTCGTCCACGCTTCTTCGGTGTTGCCGACACTGTTGGTTTTGGTGTTGGTTTGTTTCGGTGTATAACAACCTCCTCCTCATCGTCTTCGTCCATTTCTTCATCGTAGTCAATCTCTACTTTAGGAGTTGCTGCTTTCTTCCCTCTACCTCGACCTTTCTTAGGAGATTCTACTGGTGTCTCTTTCTTGCCCTTGCCTCTACCTCTTCCTGGTTTCGGTGTTGTTTCAACTTCAGCCTCTTCCGTAGCTTTCCTACCCCTGCCTCGTCTTGTGGGTGTTTTAGTTGGACTTTCTTCTTCTTCTTCCTCCTCTTCCTCTACAATTTCTTCCTCTTCTTCTACCTCCTGCTTTTTACCTCTGCCTCTTCCTTTCTTTGCTGATTTTGGTCTGCCCCGTTTGGGCGTCGGAATCTCTTCTTGTTCCTCACCTAGATCATCTTCTTCATCAGCTTCAGCAAGAATTTCTTGTTTTTTACCTCGACCACCCCTCCTGCGACCTTTTGGACTTGGCATGTCATCTGCAATCTCTTCAGTATCTTTAACAGGTGCCCCCTTAATTGGTTCTTCAGCTTCAATTACTGGAGCATCTTCCTCCTGATTAATCTGTATTTCTTCAATATCTCTCTCTTCCTCTAACTGTGGAGGAGACATGGACCTCTCCTGACTTGGCGACTTCGGTAAAACATTCGCAACAGTGACCCTTTCACCCGACTTTACCTCCGATGTTGTTATTTCAACCGCAACCTGGGCGGGAGCTATTTCGATCTGTTTATCGTCTACTTCAGTCCCCCCATTGCCCTCCAGTGGTGTGTAGTTCTCCGGTACAATTATAGCCTCCTGGACAGCTACTTCAACAGTTTTCTGTGTCTCATCTATAGGGGCTGATACCGTCTCAATGGTTATCTGTGAAATTGATAAACTAATCAATCACCAGGCATATGACAAAATTTTAGACTGGTTCAAATTCAAAGAAGTTTACTAAGACAACAATTTAATGTGAACAAAATTCTACTTTTTTGTCTTTTGGGGTAGAAAACATTGTGGGAAATCAATAAATTGCTTGACACATGAAACTTCTTCATTTTCCACAATGTTTCCTTAATCCATTTTCCTGTCAAAAAGCATTGTATAAATGTGAAAGAAGGTTAAAAGAAGATTCCTCAGCTTATTTCAAACTTGTCATGCAAAATGAAACTTTTCCCAAACAAACCCTGGCTTTGAACTCTCAGAACAAAAAGGCTTGAAGGCATGGAAAGGAAAGAAGCAGATTTTTTTACATGGCTTTTAGAAAATTTTTGAAGTTTACAGTTTCAGGTTTAGTTACCTCAGCTGTGACAATCAAGATAATTGTTTTATGGATGAAACGGAAGTTATATCAACAGCACAGTATTTGTGCACTAGAGAAAACCCTGATCAAGCCTAAAAGCACACTTAACCCTTTCCAAAACAAGACCTGTTTCGACAGCTCTAATAGAAAGGGCTTTAGAAAACATTGAGACAAAAGAAGAAAATGCTGGTTATCAGCATTTTCATTTTTTGCCTCAATATTTTCAGTGCTATATTTTACATTAAAAGTCCACTCCTATCCAGTCTTTATCTTAATTTTGTTGCCTGCACCTACTTTCAAATTGGGCCACCCTTAGATTGAGTTGTTTGGGAAAGGGTTAGACCCCAGTGTTGGTTTGTAATAGAAGCATTTACCTGTTCAGGATTGATGGTTTCATACTGGTTGACAACTGTAGTCTCAGTTTCATACACTGAAAAATGCAACAGTATTTATTTATTTTACACAAAAGTAATTGCTTAATTAACATGTTTAAAAATTTTCAGTCCAAACTTATTAAGTTTTCACGTTAAATTGCTAGTTGAGGGTAGATAAGAGTTAACTCTTTCCCAAACAACAAGATGTGATCCAATTTGAAAGCTGCTGCAGACAACAAAATGAATGTTGATAACAAGCAAATTCGTTGAATTGATATCCCCCGCCGAACATATTTTCATTGTCAATAAAGTTGCACGGAAACGAATATAATGTATATATGTATATGGCTTCAACAGAACGAATATCACTCTGTATGTATATGGCTTCAACAGAACGAATATCACTCTGTATGTATATGGCTAAAACAGTCAGGGGCAGTAACTCTAAATTCGGCGGTCGAACCGGGTAACCCCGACAATATGCGCATTTCCTCATTGTAGTAAAGCTGTGTGCCAAGTTTCATCGAAATCCGGTCTACAGTTTTCAAGAAATAGCGCGGAAACGAATATCACTCTGTATATGTATATGGCTTAAACAGTCAGGGGCAGTAACTCTGAATTCGATGGTCGAACCCGGTAACCCCGACGATATGCACATGTCCTCATTGTAGTGAAGCTGTGAGCCAAGTTTCATTGAAATCCAGTCTATAGTTTTCAAGAAATAGCGCGGAAACGAATATCACTCTGTATGTATATGGCTAAAACAGTCAGGGGCAGTAACTCTAAATTCGGCGGTCAAACCGGGTAACCCCGACGATATGCGCATGTCCACTTTGTAGTGAAGCCGTGTGCTAAGTTTCATCGAAATCCGGTCTACAGTTTTCAAGAAATAGCGCGGAAACGAATATCACTCTGTATATGTATATGGCTTAAACAGTCAGGGGCAGTAACTCTTAATTCGACGGTGGAACCGGGTAACCCCAACGATATGCGCATGTCCTCATTGCAGTGAATCTGTGTGCCAAGTTTCATCGAAATCCGGTCTACAGTTTTCAAGAAATAGCGCGGAAACGAATATCACTCTGTATATGTATATGGCTTAAACAGTCAGGGGCAGTAACTCTGAATTCGATGGTCGAACCCGGTAACCCCGACGATATGCACATGTCCTCATTGTAGTGAAGCTGTGAGCCAAGTTTCATTGAAATCCAGTCTATAGTTTTCAAGAAATAGCGCGGAAACGAATATCACTCTGTATGTATATGGCTAAAACAGTCAGGGGCAGTAACTCTAAATTCGGCGGTCGAACCGGATATCCCAGACAATATGCGCATGTCCACTTTGTAGTGAAGCCGTGTGCCAAGTTTCATCGAAATCCGGTCTACAGTTTTCAAGAAATAGCGCGGAAACGAATATCACTCTGTATATGTATATGGCTTAAACAGTCAGGGGCAGTAACTCTTAATTCGACGGTCGAACCGGGTAACCCCGACGATATGCGCATGTCCTCATTGTAGTAAAGCTGTGTGCCAAGTTTCATTGAAATCCGGTTTATAGTTTTCAAGAAATAGCGCGGAAACGAATGTCGGACGGACGGACGGACGGAAGGACGGACGGACGGACATGGCAAAAACAATATCCCCCCCCGAAAATTTTTTTCGGCGGGGGATAAAAATGAGATTTGTGTATGACATAGCTCAGAAAATATTGAGACAAGAGGACCATGATGGTCCTAAATCGCTCACCTGAATCAAGATGACAAGAGTGATTATGGCAATTTTGTCAAATTCAAAGGCATGAAACTTATAAGGACTTTCTGTTTGGAAACAGTTAAGAAATAATTTTGTTCCAATCGGTCCTGTAAGGTTGGGTATGAATTAGCACAATTGTTGAGTTAGTTAATTTTCAACAATTATTTCATGATTTCGCAATATACAACATAGGGCTAATTTTCAAAGCATACTGATCTGTTAGAGATTGATCATTTATGATAGGCTCAATTAACAAGATTTTGTCTGTGATTGATAGAAAAAAGTGAAAGATTACCATCTGATAAGCTAAGGCTAATCCCTTATTTGTTTACATAAGATAAACATGGGGCCAGCCTGAGAGCAACAGATAAGGGAAATAGAAAATTGGCCCAATGGTTTATTCTTAAAGAATTTTCTTATGATTTCTGTAAGTCTGATAAGCCCTTCCTCCCTGCCATGCCCACATTTTTTGACCAATGGAAAAATTTGTGAACACATTTTGAAAAGAGTAACTCAAGGAACATTCCAGTAAAGTCTGGTTCAATTGGGCACAATGGTTGATTTTTAAAGAATTTTCTTATGATTTCTTTAAGTCAGATAAGCCCCTTCCTCCCTGCCACACCCACATTTTTTGACGAATCAAAAATCCGCGAAAAAGTTTTGAGAAGGGTCACTCAAGGAACCTTCCAGCAAAGTCTGCTTCAATTGGGCACAATGGTTGATTTTTAAAGAATTTTCTTATGATTTCTCTAAGTCTAATAAACCCCTTTCTCCCTGCCACAGTCACAGTTTTTTACAAATGAAAAAAACTGTGAACAAATTTTGAAAAGAGAGACTCAAAGAACATTCCTGCAAAGTCTGCTTAAAATTGGCCCATTGGTTGATTTTTAAAGAATTTTCTTATGATTTCTCTAAGTCTGATAAGCCCCTTTCTCCCTGCCAAGGCCACAATTTTTTACAAATAAAAAGATTTGTGGTCAAAATTTGAAAAGAATGACCCAAGGTACATTCCTGCAAGGTCTGGTTCAAATTGGCCCAATGGTTGATTTTTAAAGAATTTTCTTATGATTTCTCTAAGTCTAATAAGCCCCTTTATCCCTGCCACAGCCATGTTTTTTTTTTTTTCAAATGTAAAATTTCTGAACAAATTTTGAAAAGAATGACTTAAGGCACATTCCTGCCAAGTATGGTTCAAATTGGCCCAATGGTTGATTTTTAGAGAATTTTCTTCTGATTTCTCCAAGTCTGATAAGCCCCTTTATCCCTGCCATGGCCACAATTTTTGAAAAATGAAAAAAATTGTGAACAAATTTTGACAAGAATGACTCAAGGCACATTCCTGCAAAGTATGGTTTAAATTGGCCCAATGGTTGATTTTTAAAGAATTTTCTAATGATTTCTCTAAGTCTAATAAGCCCCTTTCTCCCTGCCACGGCCACATTTTTTGACAAATATAAAAATTTGTGAACAAATTTTGAAAAGAGTGACTCAAGGAATATTCCTGCTGAGTTTGGTTCAATTGGGCCCAATGGTTGATTTTTAAAGAATTTTCTTATGATTTCTAGTCTGATAAGCCCCTTTCTGCCTGCCACGCCCACATTTTTTGACAAATCAAAAATTCACGAACAAGTTTTGAAAAGTATCACACAAGGAACATTCCTGCCAAGTTTGGTCAAAATTGGTCCAATGGTTTAGGAGGAGAAGATGTTGAAAGAAATTGTGAACGGACGGACAGACGGACGGACGGACGGACAGACGGACGGACAGACGGACAGACGGACGGACGACGGACAAAAAGCGACCACAATAGCTCACCTTGAGCACTTCGTGCTCAGGTGAGCTAATAAAAGGAAAAACTGCTGATAATCAGCTGTTTCCCTTTTGTCACAATGTTTTTCCAAGCTTCTCTTATTAGGGGCGTCAAAACCAGGTCTTGTTTGGGAAAGTGTTAAAGGATGATTTTTAGGGAGATCATACTGCATGGAACATTGAAAGAACGCTATAAAGTAAATTTGTACTTAGTATATGTAATACTTGTCCAGAAAATGTCAATGTCAAGCTTCAGACAGATGGCCAAAGGAAAACAATACGCCCTGTTCAATACCAGGCATAGAAATGCTGATAACCATCATTTTCTCCTTTTCCTTCAATATTTTCTATACTGTAATTCACAAAAAGTTATGCTATCTTTACAAACATCTCCATGTCTTCTGCTGTAGCTTTCAAATTGAAACAGTATAAAATTATAATGTTTGGGAAAGTTTTTAGCCCATAACCTGACTAAGAAATTCAAGAATGGTCCAAATTCAATGATGTTGCAGACCAAAATTTACAAAGATAATTTTCATTTATTGTGTTGAACACATTTTGGAAAATGAAGAAATTGCTTGTGACAAGCAATTTCTTTATTTTCAACAGTGCTTTGCATGCCTTTATCATGTGATCTGTCCAAGCCTCATTGTGCAAGAATGTATCAAATCAAAGGAGCTTACCTTGTTGGTCTGTAAACAAGTCTTGACTTCCATTCTGTTCAAGAAAGGCCTGCAAAGGAAACAAAACAATTTAACCCTTTCCCAAACAACAAAATTTTAGGGTGATCCTCTTCTAAAATTGCCACAAATGACAAAATGGGAGTTATCAAAGATAGAATTTGTGTAAATTATGGGATAGAAAATATTGAGACAAAAGGAGAAACTGCTGGTTACCAGCAGTTTCTTCTTTTGTTTCAATGTTTTCTCAAGCCTTTTCTATTTTGGACGTCAAAACCAGGTCTTGTTTGGGAAAGGGTTAAGCTGGGGTCTGGAAAATTAGAGCTTCCGGGAATGGCACATGTACACTCAAAAGGGGCCTTGTTAGTCTAAGGGAAATTCCCTCAGACTAGCAAAGCCTCTTTTGGGCATGCATGTGCCATTCTATGAAGCTCCCGGAAATAGACAACAATCTCATGGTTAATATTTACAGAACATGAACCTTTTTCCAACTGTACTTATATAGATGTATAGTACGGTGCGTTGTGTAATTCTGCTTGATGTAAGTGAAAGAGGTTTAAATCAAATGGATTCGTAAAAAGGATAAGTAGACATCACCAAAAAAGTTTGATGGACAGCCGTGGGCCTTAAGATGAACTTTATATACTCAGCAAAAGAGCTAACGCATCACTTTTTAAAATTGCATAACTTCTTTATTGTCAAAGATTTAGATTTATAATTTGGCAAATATTTATCCCACAAGTTTCTGCACTCATTCATAAAACAATTTCTAAGTTTTCCTTCTTATGTGACCGCGTCATACCAAAGGGGGGTCAAAACAGTTTTTCGTCTCCTGTAACTTGTGATCTTTTTCAATCAATTTTGTTTGAATTGATTTTGAAAGCTGGTTTATTTTGAAATTAAAGTCTGAAAAAATCAATTTTCTATCTAACATAACAAGGGTTGTTCCGGGACAACGTAGCTCGCATAGAGGCACCTTTTTGAAAGAAAATGTCTATTTTTCAAGGTCAAGGTCACAAGGTCATATTTTATAGTGCCAGGTGAAAGGTCTTGTTAGGGCCTGTCTATGTGTGAAATATCAAGACTGCATCTTATACAGTTCATAAGATATAGACCGATACGTTTTTTGTCTACGTAACCTACGTCGCCGTCGACACCATCAATGACACCAACGGCATTAGTGATGTAACAATGCCTTTGTGGGAATACATTACGCGCCAATAAAAATGTTAAAGCCGGCAGTTTGTTTTTTGAAGGGTAACTTTTATAAACAGAAACTCTTTCAGCCAATGCAAAAGGTTTGAAAGTTATGCGTGAATTTTCCATTTTAATCAAATTTCAGACTTTATGAATTTTAGAATTAAGGGTGTCCTTATTAAAAGTTCAATATACAATTTACAAGATACTGTAACATTTACTATGAAATTTCATAGATCTCCTATCAAATGGTGGTAGTCAGCATGTGCAAATTTTGAAGGTATTCTGTAGATTCGTTAAAAAAATATTAACAAAGATCTGAGTGATGCGTTAGCAGTTTTGCCGAGTATATATGACGTCATAAAAGTTTTGTTTTTATTTAACGCGTTCTTCTCTAGTTTCCCCATATAATTTCGTGTTCACCTAATCTTCACATCAATGGAAACTTTTATGATATGTTGTCCGTATCTGATCTCCCCATATTACATATTTGTTGATAGATTGAAGCAGAAAATCCTGAGTTATCTGCCCTTGACTGTAAAAAATAAGTGTTTTGTCTTTTTGTTCACTATATCATCTACAAATTTTGAAACGTATTGACAAAACCTTGATAAAACATTAGTCATGACAAGACCTTGCATGGATGTATCTTTCAGCTTGAATCTCACATCTAGAGTTATGTGCCCTTGAAATTGACAAAAACTACCGTTTTTCACTGTCTTCGCCATAATAGCAACAAATGTTGACCAATTATAGCAAAACTTTTTACAAAATGTTGGTGACTGTAGGACTTTGCTTCAGATAATTTTTTGTTCAATTGCATTTTCATGTCCAGAGTTATGTGCGACAAAACTGCCATTTTTGACTTTATTTTCCCTCTTTCAGCCACAAATATTGACCAATTGAAACAAAACTTGGACAAAACATTTGTGACTATAAGACCTTGTATTTTATAAGTGGAATATTTGCTTGGTCGGAGTCTTACATCCATAATGATGGGCCCTGGAATTCGACAAAATTTCGTTTTCAACCACGTTTTCTCTATAATTACCACAAATATTGATCGATTGTGACAAAACTGTGATTCTATTTAGCTTGATCGGACGGAAACAGTCATGGAACATCACAGCTAGAGTTATGTGCCATTGAATTTGACAAAATTGCCTTTTCGAGCCACAAATATTTACCAATTTAGACGAAACTTATAAGAAATGGAAAGCTTGCGTAAGGGCGATTGTTAGCTTGATCAAAATCAAAATTAGAATAATTTGCTCTTGAAATTTTACAAAATTGCATTTTCAGTATTTTTTAGCTTGACTTTTCGAAGAAAATGAGAGCTTATACTGTCACCCGGGCGTCGGCGTCGCAACAAAGGTTAAAGTTTTTTCAAACATCAATAACTTCCATACTATCAAAGGGATTCAACCCAAACTTGGAAAACTTATTCACCATCACACCCTCTACCTTACTATCAGGGCCCATGACCCTGGGACCACTCTATTTGGAGTTATGCCCCCTTTATACTAAGCAACTTAGAAAGTCGAGCGCGCTGTCTTCGGACAGCTCTTGTTCAGTGTAACAGCCACGCATATTGACTAAAGAAAACTTATACATTATGTTGATGACTATAAAAGCTTGCATCAGTGAAATTTTCATCTGAATAGCAATGTAACGTCTAGAGTAATGTGCCATTGAATTTTTCAAAATTGCCGCTTTCAACAAAATTTTGACAACATG
Organism: Fragum sueziense; assembly: GCA_963680895.1. Taxonomy (NCBI): domain Eukaryota; kingdom Metazoa; phylum Mollusca; class Bivalvia; order Cardiida; family Cardiidae; genus Fragum; species Fragum sueziense. The sequence goes on from CAVMGG010000057.1 coordinate 42,735, forward strand.
TTGGGGACCATCTGATCTTGCATCTGATTTTTATTGATCGGAATCATACATCTAAAGTTAATATAGCCCTAGAATGTGAAGTTGCCTTTTTTTTACTTTTCTTTCACTATAATAGCAACAAATATAAACCAATCAAAACAAAACTTTACTGAATTGTTTGTGCATGTTTTGTCATTGACCCGTTTAATGTTCTGATTCATAAAATTCAGTTTATTGAATAAGTATAATGGCTAAACGTTATATAAACAAAACACAATTATTTACCCCACCCACCACTTTCTTCCTCTGTGATTTGGTCATGCGCATTTTTAAATGTCATGAGATTTAGTTTTTCATCAAGGTCTAGCCTTTGTCTTACATTTTGTGGGACCTAGATTATTATTAATACAATATCTTGAGCTCTACGTGGATTTTTTTCGTCTGATAGAATAAAACACCACGATTTCCCGACCCACCAATCTTTTTCTCTCTATTGCAGTCTTAGTACAATACACGATGTCACGATTTTTTGTTTTTCTATATTGTCCGGCCTTTGGCTAATATTCTGTGACAATTCAATTATTTCAAATGCAATATCTCGAGCTCTAACTCGAATTAGAGCTTTTTGAGCTTTGCTTATAGAGCAACCTCTAAATATGAAAATTGCTGAAAAATAATTATGACAATCGGTGTGTACTATTCCTGTAAATGTACATGTAAAAATTTATAAAGGTATGATGATTATTAAAATAGTTATGCCCATTTGTAAAATTACCGGTTCAAAATTTTGTAAATTTAAGTCACCATTTTTCCTATTATTTTTAATTTTACAGCTGTCCATCAACGTTAAATGATTAGAGCAATGTCTTAAGATCATGAAAACGTATGATGGAAACCTCTTTCACCTACATCAAGCAGAACCTAAAAAATGGACATAACACACCATACTAGTACATATTATGAGCAACAAGGGCCCTTTTTCAAGATCCAGGATTATTTATAATTTTTCTCAACTTTTTATTCATAATCATTGTATATCAGTATAATGTATCATTTTGTAACTTGGATAAAATGTTGTAACTAAATATCTGGTCCCATTTCCTGGCTAGAATTATCCTGAACTCCGATGCTTTTGAAAAAGTTGTTACCGAAGACATTGTATCCCTGCACACAACCAATAGAAGGCTGGGGATCATTCTCTGCCAAAAAGCAGGGTTTTCCCTGGCGCACAAAATTGTGCGTTTTGACGCAGTTTTCACTCAAATGAACCTCTAAAATTATCAGCTGGGACATGCAGAAACAATGTTACTATAGGTATGACCCCCTAATTTGAAGACCAGGGGGACATGACCCCCTCTAGAAAAAGTAGAGGGAAAACTCTGAAGTTTATAAAGTAAGAAATGGTGGTTTTACCTGAGCAGTAGCCTGATCAGCCATTATGACAGGTGGAACAGCTTCTGTCACTGCCTCTATAGTTCCATAACCTTCACCTGTCTATAAGTGTTATAAAGTAAGAAATGATGGTTTTACCTGAGCAGTAGCCTGATCAGCCATTATGACAGGAGGAACAGCTTCTGTCACTGCTTCTATAGTCCCATAACCTTCACCTACAGAAGGAAAACATAGCATGAAAATGTTCTACTACTATGGAATGCCTTTCAAAATGAATTCAACATGAACAATTTAGACCAAGATATCATATATCTGATATATTGCTAATATCCAGCATCAACACCAACAACTTGATTATTGAACCAAGTCCTCTCTCTTCAGTATTTCAAGTCTGTCAAAATGTAAGGTACAAAAGTCTGACAAAAAGAAAACCTCGAAAACAATACTGCCATTTCTTTGTGATATTCAATGTTATACCCCAACAACCTATTTCTAAAATGATGTAACATAATAGGGTACCTCATGGTTTACAAAGAACTATCAAAGTACTGAAAGTACTGTTGGAAAGCAAATTTGCTGATTATGTCTAAAGGCCTTTCTAGTTGTTAGCAATATGAATTACACGGAGTTGGATAAAAGTAATTAATTGAATTTGATTCTTTAGAAAGTTACAAAATACAAATTATGAAAGGATAATGTCTGTTCCATATCAGCAAAATATACTGAACAAAAGAGAAAACTTTACGCTGCAAGATTTCTTGTTTCTGAAAAAGTATCGAATTAAAAGCCTGATTTTATTTTTACAATATTTCCATGGCATTCGGCAATCGTTTTGTCGAAGTTTCATTGCCTTGTCTCCTTTAATGTCAGAGTTACGGCCCTTAATGCATTTACAGCTAATTTCATCTAATGCCACATATTTATACGCGCGATAAACGATTCATTATTTTTACGGAATTGGTCATATCCGGGTTGCCAAAAAACCACAAAACATCTCTCTTATCACTTGTAGCAAGCTCTAAAATAAAGGTCTAATCTGTCAATTTTGTGAATTACCCCCCTTTGACATAAACAAATAGGGATTTTAAAATGTCGAATTCTCCCAGCCGAAAACGACTATAAGGCATTCTAGCACTCTATATGTTCTCCTATACCCAATGTCATGTTCTGAAGTAGGTTTTCTTGTATAATAGACTAGTGCGACAGGTCACGGTTCATAAATCTATTTGATGTACAGGCCCGTAGGAACAGGGGGGGGGGGGGGGGGGGGGGGGGCTAAGCCCCTCCAATGTTGGCCAAAAATGCCGAATTTTCTTGACAGTAAATCAAATAAAATAACCATCTTACCGGCTATCAACGAATTCATTCAATTTCGTAGTTTTTGTTCCACTTAAAACTTCTCTTTATCACTGTATATTGAATGCACGTGTGCTTAATCGCTGTATATTGAATGCATGTGCGTCGTCATCGATTTCTCCGCATTTTGTGGGAGCCTCGTTTTGAAAATGTTGATTTGTTACTATTTTTAGTAACAATTCACATGTATACAATGTTAATTTTCCATAAACCCATTGTTTGCCTCCGGAAGTTAATCAGAGTCTTCTCTGATGAAAATTCGCTCTTCGATATTTGGATGTCGCTATTTACATCGGAGCGCTGTCCAATTCAAAAACAAAAGAAAATTCCGACACAAGTTATGTTGCTGTGTCGGAATTTTCTTTTGTGTTTGACTGGGACAGCGTTCCGTTGTAAATAGCGACATCCAAGTATCATCGAGCGAATTTTCATCAGAGAAGTCTCGGATTACCGGAAGTGTTCTGCGGGTACGGACTAAAACATAAATGAAAGGAGTCTATACCCTAATTAGAAAGCATTTGATCTCTGAAAACTACATGTCTTACTTGCTAAAACATGTGTTCCGTCACTACTTTATCCCTTTCCCAAATAAGACCGGGTTTGACAGCCCGAAAAGAAAATGTTCGGGGGAATATTGGGATGAAAGAAGAAACTGCTGATAATCAGAATTTTCTACTTTAACCTCGATATTGTCTTTGGTATTATCTACAAATAGTTCTAATTTTATCTAGGTATGTACCAATTTTGTCGTCTGCTACGGCTTTTTTTTTTATTTTGACCAATCTGAAATGTTTCTATTTGGGAAATGGTTAACATATCAACAATGTAAATTGATTTGATTCTATGTAGGCCTATTCATCTAGATCTAAATCCACGGTGGGTAACTCACATGACTTTAGGGAAGCGTTAACACCGAAAAAGTCGTCCGTTTCAAGGTATGTTTTGTTTAATTTCTCAGCTTATACCATATTGATTTTGATGAGATAAAGTGCACGGAACGCGCCCTTGAGAGGGCTATTCCCGGCTCTAACTCACTCTGCTCCAAATCCAGTGGTTTTTTTTCAAACATTCGAGCCAAAGTGTTTGTAAGTGCAAAACGAAAGTGGGAAGCATTCACATGCACCGAAGAAAACTTTCGCTTGAATGTTTGAAGAAATCACGGGATCGGAGCAGAGTTACAAACGGGAATAGCCCTCTCAAATACGCGTTCCGTGTACTTTATCTCGTCAAAATCAACAGAGTATAAGCTGAGAAATTAAAGCAAACATACCTTGAAGCGGACGATTTTTTCGGTGTTAACGCTTCCCAAAAGTCACATGGGTTATCCACCGTGATATCTATAGATTAAAAAGTTAACACCGTATTTTAAACCAAGTGGTGAAAGGATTGCTAGTCTGATTTCTATGCATTTTGAGCATACCATCACATATTCTGGTTTTCCAGATTTCTACTTTCGCTTTGAAATGCCTATAGCTACACGCGAATACTAGCAAGGCCTATTAGACAAGATGTCTATGTCATTAACCTCAAAATAACCACTTAGTTGATCAATCAATTATTGTGAACGCGATTAAATGCATGGCTTATCGAATATCATTGTTTAGTTTCGGACATTAAAACGTGTAAGAATTTGGGCATAGAAAGATTCTAAAAATAGACGTGTCCTAGTTCCTATTTTTAGCGCTTGAAGTGGGTCGCATATTTCATAGTTCAGTAAACTTGACTGATCCATTTTCAACGAAAGATATTGGACTGGCTATTGAACCGTAATGAAAGCAAATTACTACGTGATCGTTTCTCCTCTTTTAACACATGTTTAATTGGATGTTTTATCATCGGTCACACAATTGAATATCTTGTGTACAACTATAGAATTCAATATTGAATATTCGAAAGGTTGTTCTTGTCATTGATCTTTGCTTTTGATAGAACTATTTATAGTGAGGAGGACCGGGAGATGTTGTGTGGTATGCAGAGAATGTTAAAGTGCAGAGAAGCACGACTGGAAAGAAAAGCAAATTTTGCAAATTTGCTTTCCAAAAACTGTTGCAAAGTGGACAAATAGTCAAATACCCTCCACTAGCGCCTTGTCATCATAGGGTTTGAAAAATATTAAGATATAATTCTGCATATCAATAAGCCATTAATCAACCCCTATTATATGGAGGTGACCAGTGTTGAATCTAGAGGGGGCCATGGCGAAATTGACCCCCTAAAATCTAAAACGACCCTTTTCAGAAGGGAGTCTGGGCTCATATGGTTAACTTCTAGGTCAAAAGCTCCTAAAGTATTTTCTAAATGAAAACATGCAAAAAATGTCTTAACTTGTGTAAAAGGCATATTGCCATATAATATATTGTTATTCACATAACATTTAATTATTCATTCAATAATTTGTCTAAGTACTTATGTTGGATGACCCCCTGGACCAAGAGCTGTGGCCCATTGGGCCCCTTTGAAGGCCAAGCTAGATTCAACACTGGGTGACTGGTCTGTCTTACCTGTGGCATTGATGGCTGTAAACTGGTCAGCTGTCACTTTCCCAGCATTGGCTCCAGCCAGAGACTCCAACATGGCAGTCTCTTCCATCTTCTTAGCTCAACCTGAAATGTCAGAATATAAAATAATTTTTGAGATTTATGTATAAAAGTTCAATCATACTTGGCCACTAATCTATGTTAAACTGATCAGCTGTCACTTTCTCAGCATTTCCTCCAGCCAAAGACTCCAACATGGCCGTCTCTTCCATCTTCACAGCTCAACCTGGAACATCAGAATATGAAATAAATTTGAGATTTATGTTTAATTCTTTTCCAAAAAAAAAACTGGTTTTGACATCCAAAAGGAAATAGGTTTGGGAAAATATTGAAGCAAAAGAAGAAAATGCTGATGATCAGCATTTTCTTCTTT
>CAVMGG010000058.1:0-43629 GCA_963680895.1 Fragum sueziense
TGAATTTGGACTAGTCTAGAATTTTGCCGTTTGGGAAAGGGTTATAAAGGCATTGTACCAGAACCATGCTCTTTGGTTCTCCGGGTCAAAAGAATGGAGTTCCTTCCTGGGCACGCCCAGTCTACTACTCGTTCATATGGAAATGTCCGGCAACCGAGGAGAAATAACCTAAAACACACACATGCTCTTTAAGGACAACCATTTTCAGTCATGAAAACATCAAATTTCACCAATCGAAATGATTAACCAATTTGTACATATAGAATTGACCTATAAACTGAAATAGATAGAGTATTTATAGACAAGTTTCCACTAAGACCCCCCACCACACAACAGCCACAGGAAGTCGTCCTTGGAGTCTTAAAACGCCACTCAAACGTTAATTATTTGTTATTTTTAGTAACAATACTCTCGAATCCAAAGCAATTTAGTAACAATACGCTCAATCCCAAAGCGTTTCGGTAATAATACTCTCGAACCCGAAGCGTTTTAGTAACGATACTCTTGAACCCAAAGCATGACCGTGCATGCGAAATCACAACGTTTCAATATTTATTTCCCATAAACCCATTGTTTGCTACCGGAAGTGTTCCGCGGGTACGGACTAAAACGATAATTGAAAGGAGTCTATTGCTAGCTTTGGTCGTACATGGGTTCGAAACAGCTGCAAAGCTTTCTTAACCGTTTCGTAGACAAGATATCGTTTGCCTTTTTGAAGTCCCCAACCGAAAAAGTTTTATTTCTCGTTGAAAACATTTGAGGAAAAAGAGAAAATCCTGACAATCGGCATTTTTTCTCTCTCAATATTTTCTATGCTACATGTATATTGTACATAACCCTAACTCAATTAAAATCTACATGTATCTTGTTGCCTCCTTCATCTTTAAATCTGATCAGTTCGGCATTTGGGAAAGGGCTAAAGTCACTAAACCGAACAGGAAACTTTAAATATAGGCAAGTGTTTGGACTACAATTCCCACAAAAAAACTGGAGTTGATTAGCTAATTTGTTCATGTAGGCCCACAATGTCCCTAAAGACTGAATTGACTAGCAATTAGTAGTAGATGACAAAACATCTTAACGAGACAAATTAAGGCCCAACCGATTGGCATTGCCTCGGGCAAATGTATAACCCTTTCCCAAACGACAAAAAATTAGGGTGATCCACTTCAAAGACTGCCACAAATGAGAAAATGGATGTTATTAAAGATAGGATTTGTGTAAAATGTGGCATAGAAAATATTGAGACAAAAGGAGAAACTGCTGGTTATCAGAGCGTTAAGAGATCCTTAATGCATTTTGATTTCTAGAAAAAGGAAAGTTTGGTCGTCCGTTACCAAATAGTAATTCTGACTAAATGGGGGCGATCTTTGTCCTCAAAATAGTACACATAATGCCATTTAACATTTTGGTATAATCGCAGTGAGGAATCTTAGGTGTTGCAGATGATAATTTTCATTGAACAAAATTTAACATTTTTTGTTTTTTCTTTGTAGAGAACATTGTGGGAAATGAGGAAATTGCTTGACACAAAGCCTTTATTTTGTGAGGGGTGTTTAAAAGTGTCAATGTGTGGGAAAGGGTTAACAGATTCATTCAGAAGTATCGAAAATGTTGTATCGTGTGATTCCATGCCGTGATAGTATTCACGGTGGATACTCACATGTCTCTGAATTTCAGAAAATCGTCGATATTTTTGTTGATACTTGACTGATTTGAAATGAGTTTGAAGCAGAGGAGGTGGAAAAAAATATCAGGAATAAGTTGGGCGCGGTTGATTTTTGAAATATCAACTGATAACAAAGTTGTTTAAGATCAACCAAAATTTTGGTTGATCTTCAATAACTTTTTTATCTATTGATTTTTCAAAAATCCGCCACGTCTATCTAATATGTGACGTCTGTCCACCTTCTCTGCTTCAAGCCGAATTCAAATCGGTCCAAAATTAACAAAGTTATTAAAGATTTTATGAAATTGTTGTATCACGTGATTATCCACCGTGGTATTGGTGACCCATTCACGCAGCGAATCCTGAGCTTTTGATACAGCGTCTTTGAGACCGAGATTATAAGCGAGGTGTTCCGAATGTTCCATACTTCATACAAATGACGTCATTATGACGTCATTTGTATGAAGTATGGAGCATTCGGAACTCCGCGGTTTATGAATCATGGGGTATTCGGAACAACTCGGTCAATTCTCTTCTATATACATGTAGCTACAGAATTTACCGAGGGGTTCCAAAAGAAGTATAGAGCAATGGCGTCTCGCAGTGATCGTCTTAAAAATCTTGCTCAAAAGAGCGCTTTATCCTAAAACATCTTAAGAAATCTCAAGATATCTCAAGAAATCTCGCTCTTAAGAACGTGCCTCTGGTTAACATCTAGCAAAAACTAACTAAAGACTAAGGATTCAATATGGGGAAGTAAATTGAACAAACTTTATGAGAAAAGGAGAACTTAAATATCGAATATTGGATAAAGAGACGATAAGAGCCCTCGTTTGACACGAAGGTGTGAGCGCATAATGTCTGCACGTCTCTGTGGTGCAATAGACGAATTTCAGGTGGAATATTTATCACGGTGTTATAATCACGTGACTCAGAATTTTCGATAATCTTCAATATCTTTCTTAATACTTGACCAATTTGAATTCGGTTTGAAGCAGAGAATGTGGGAAAATGCCAGGAATAAGCTGGACGTGTTGGAATTTTGAAAATCAACTGATAAAAAAGTTATTGAAGATAAACCAAAATTTTGGTTTATCTTCAATAACTTTTTTTAACAGTTGATATTTCAAAAATCAACCACGCCCATCGAATGCGTGATGTCTGTCAACATTCTCTGCTTCAAACCGAGTTCAAATCGGTCCAGTATTTACAAAATTATTGAAGATTTTCTGAAAATATTGTATCGCGTGATAATCCACCGTGTCTACAGTGTTTAGAAACAAAATAATATCATGACGGAAGGAAAGTATGCATTCATCTTTCATACCAGCTATTGCTGTACGATGGCACTTTTTTTTGCTTAACAAGAAAAATGCGTCGAAAAACATTTTGGAAAATGAAGAAATTGCTTGTCACAAGCAGTTTACTTATTTCAAACAATGTTTGCAGTACAGAAAGACAAAAATGTAACACTCCATTTAGCTAAAATTGTCGTCTACAACATCTTTGAATTTGGAACAGTGCAAAGTTTTTGCCGGTGATTGGTTGATTTTCCGCACTTCATTTCGGCAACATGTAAAAATCGCTTTGCATTTTAGATAATCCATTCACACATAATGTCTCTTTTTGACGCACCGCAAGCTAAATGATTTCGAAAACAGTGTGGGAAATAAAGAAATTGCTGATGACAAGCACTTTTATCATTTCCTACAATGCTTTCTACCCAGTTAAATACCCACTGCACCCCATCTTCTGACACGTTTTCTGAATGCCCCGCAAAGCTGAATGTCATACACATGCATTAGTTGTATCTTTTGCAGATATAAATGTCACAACAGTTTAGCGAAATTCCTCTTTAACAGAAATTATCCTACCACACATGTGACAGAAATTATTGCAAGTTGACATATGAGCTGCGAAATCACTGTCCCATTGAGATTTGAGTTATTTTGTTGCGATTCACTTCGAGAAGGAGATTTGAGTTATTTTGTTGCGATTCACTTCGAGAAGGAGATTTGTGTTATTTTGTTGCGATTCACTTCGAGAAGGTGACAAAAGGAACAAATTCTCATCCTGTAGCAACCTAAACCCAAGGTGGATAATCACGTGATACAATAATTACTGAATATCTTCAATAACTTTGTTAATATGGGACCGATTTGAATTCGGTTTGAAGCAGAGAATGTGGACAGACGTCACGCATTAGATGGACGTGGTTGATTTTTAAACAATCAACTGATAAAAAAAGTCATTGAAGATAAACCAAAATTTTGGTTTATCTTCAATAACTTTTTTATCAGTTGATTGTTCAAAAACCCAAAACGCCCAGCTTATTCCTGGCATTTCCCACATTCTCTGCTTCAAACCGAATGCAAATTGGTCAAGTATTAAAAAAGATATTGAAGATTATCGGAAATTCTGAGCCACGTGATTATACACGGTGACACAGGAGATGTTAAATTACCACCCTGCTAATATTTGAGATTTGTTGTTGCTACCTTGGATAAATTGGTCGCCAAAAGGAACGAATCATTACCAAGTGGGAACAAAACGATTGCAAGTGCATGTTTTTCAAGATGTAGTTACAAGATTTTAGACCCCTACCAAAATAATAAAATAAATATGCATAAATATTTTGGCGCCAAAACGAAGCGCCATTGATAATATTATGTTTGACAAATTTTGCACACTGACATACGAGCTACGAAATCACGATGGCCCTTGAGAGTTCAGTAACTCTGTTGTCACCTTGTTTTCCTATGATGGTGTTAAACTTTTGATGGATAATGTAACACATTAACGCTGATTTTCAACAAAAACCTCGCAACTGCAACTTGTTTAATGATACAGTTACGAGGTTTCTGTTGAAAAGACTTTGTGACGATATGTCAAATATCGTATAATAAAATGTGCGTAACAAGGACAAAGCCTTTTAAGTGACATTTCAGATTTATTTCATTTTTAAAGAGTATGTCTTGGTGCAAAGATTGTCTATTCTAATGCGTAGAAATGCTATCAGTTTTTTGAAGTTATTGTTCATAAGCGAAAACTACGCCTTCAATGTTGAGACAGAAGTGACAAATTCTATATCAATCTGAACTGTTGTCCACAACAATTTGTTTAATTTTAGCACAAAAATACATTTTTCTCGTAAACGGTTCAATATTTTGGCTTGAAATTTTCAGAATTTTCATAAGAAAACATGCTCTTTCAGATAGATTAAAAGATTGAAATCTATGTAAAAATGATTGTGAAATGTCACTTTAAATCGGGAGTAGAGAAAGTAAAATTCAGTAAAATGTTACGACGGACATACGATGCCTCTATGACGATGCGTACACAATGTCAACATTTACTATTACTTTTTACGGTGCCTCTTCTAAGGCAATTTTGATTCCAGATTGCCACTCTGGGATACAGTTCTCTAGTCACTCACACTGTCTGCTCAATGTATATACGACAAAGTGGAATTGTTCTCTTGTACTTTTACTAGATCTGTGTTCTTTTCGGCAATACGAAAAAGTGCGACAAAGTCAGCGCAGTCGAACCTCTTTTAGGAGATCTGATATGCGTAGCTTATAGGGGCCTACCTTTAAATTCTAGGTTGACCATGTATCGCTCGTTAATTTATTATGTCATTTAACGATAAGCTGGATAAAGTGACACGTCATATACGAAACGTTAAATCCTTTTAGAATACCGTTGCTTTTCATCAAAAAACCTTGTAACTGCACATTGTTTTAAGCTTCAGTTACGGGATTTTTTTTAAAAGCAGCGATATGACATGTGCATATTTACGTCGACGTTTGGCATGTCGACCAAGTAACGCTTTTTTTATTAATTACGTCGTTAATCGATAATCTGGATTTAAACCAATGCCTTAAAAAGGCCAATTGAAGACACGCCAAATCTTCTTAGAATGAAATTGCTTTTCATAAAAATCCTCGTAACTACGACTTGTTTTTCGCTGCAGTAATGAGAATTTGTAGAAAACAACGATATGACAAGCACAGAGACAAAGACGTTCTGCAAGTCGACCATATAACGCTCAATCAATTATTACAACGTTTACCGATAATCTGTTTTGAGTGATGCGTCATATAGACGTCGCGCACGGTATTGCGACCAATTTATGTAACGTCAAAATACACGGGAATACGTTGCGTGCAACGAACATTCTTTGTCATCCGCGCTTTCTTTCCCGTTTTTCCAAGAAAAAAGCTCAATCGGTGTCGTTTAATGAGATATTTAGAAAGCAGAAGAATACATGGATAAAAGAAATGAATATATATCTGAATTATAGTTCAATTAAATTTCTACTTTTTGTTGATTTTGTTGATGAATTATGCGTTTGGGTATTGTCGCTACATTATAAACGCCGCGCTGGCGGTATTCAACACTAAATTTTGAAAATATATATATATTTTTTACATATTTTTCAATTACATTTGCGAAACATACATCATATCACTCAATATGGGGGGGGGATTTAGTTGTAAGTCTACATCTGAATAGTTTCTGTTGTCTGTATGTTATTTCACATCTTAAATATTGTGTCATGCAGAACAGGTTTCTTGTTTAAATATAGAAAAAAAGGAAAATGGAAAATAATAACTATTTTTGCTTTATAAAGTAAAACTAGTAAAACAATTTTATGGTTGGATATAATGTATCATGGGCCTTCCATTACAGCAAAATTTTATTATTGTATCATTCGTGTAATCATGAGCGAATGATTTGAAAGAGACACACGAAGAAACTTTTATTAAATTGCATGATTTTTATTCAACATTGTAGTCGGCGAAAAAAGACAAAACCCCATTACCATTTATTATAAACGATGCCATTGCCACTAATTGTAATTGTTACAGATTTTCCGAAATATTAAAAACCTGTTCAATACAATAGAAATCGACCACATTTAACGTCGACGTTTTAAACGTCCATTTTGACGTAAATTTAGGGGGGTGGACATTTCTGTTTTACCTGGGGAAAAAATTGGCGTTTCTCGTATAATTATGATACGCATCTACATGTTACACCATTTTGAAGATATTGTAATGACCTAACTGATTATCAAAACATCGATGCTTAGAATTTGACGAATTTAAACATATTTATGTTGAAATGTGCGCTAAAACATTTTTCCGCGAAAAAACGCAGGGGGTGGACATTTCTGTTTTACCTGGGAGAATTCAAAATAAAACATAAAAACGACGTAATAGATTGTTCATATTTCATATATCTAAAGTTCATTTGTTGAACTTGATTGTGAATTAAGTTTAAATGAAAATGATACAATTGTTTTCATTCCAAGGAAAATGAAAAATGACATTTTATTTTAAAAATCCAGAAAATAGCTCACGTCACGCGCCAAAGCGAGTTTGTTTTTTCATTATACTGACCTTAATTTTTGAATGTTTTTCATAAAAATCATATTTTTGTATAGCGAATAGGATAACGAAACGAAAAGTGCAATCTTTAAACATGAATTTATGCTGCAAATACACGTTTTATTTGGAGTAATCAAATTTTTCGATTTTTTATGTTACACGTCACGCTTAAAAACTGGTATCTTTTTCGTAAAATAAGTACCGAAATTTATGACTTTCCGGTGTATCGTGTCCATGTAAAACTATATACAGACAGTTTCATATATACAAGAACAGATTCTACCAATAAAATAATTCTACACTTAATATGCTTCTTGAACTAGCGCATCGCTCGTTGATGATCGAGGTTTTTTCACAACTGGTTGCATTAACGTGCGCGACGTCATAAGACACGCCAAATATTCTTAATATACCGTCGCTTTTCAACAAAACCCTCGTAACTGCAGCTTATGTTAAGCTGCAGTTACGAGATTTTTGTTGTAAAGTAGCGATAAGATATGCACAAACAACGACGTTCTTCAAGTCGACCCTGTAACGCTCGTTCATTAATTACAACGTTTACCGATAAACGTCATAAGTTGTTAGCAAGTTGTTTCGTTACCGAGAATTGTCGAACTCCCAAACGTACGGAATCCTGTTTCCGCCATCCACTTTTCTAAGAAAATTGAGTTTGTGAAATGTAGAAATGTTGAAGTTTTGTTTGTGACAATTGTCAGAAGTTAGTGTGACTAACTTCAACTTTTCGACTTTTCACAAACTCAATTTTGATAGAAAAGTTGAAATTAGTGCGACTAACTTCCACTTTTCTACCAAAATTGAGTTTGTGAAAAGTCGAAAAGTTGACGTTAGTCACACTAACTTCTGACAATTGTCACTAACTTCTGACAATTGTCACAAACAAAACTTCAACTTTTCGACTTTTCACAAACTCAATGTTGGTAGAAAAGTGGAAGTTAGTCACACTAATTTCCACTTTTCTACCAAAATTGAGTTTGTGAAAAGTCGAAAAGTTGAAGTTAGTCACACTAACTTCTGACAATTGTCACTAACTTCTGACTATTGTCACAAACAAAACTTCAACATTTCTACATTTCACAAACTCAATTTTCCTCGAAAAGTCGAAATCAGTGTGACTAACTTCAACTTTTCGTATTTCCTAGGTAACATTCTTGTGAAAAGTCGAAAAGTTGAAACTATTGAGACTAATTTCGGGGTAGGAAAAAAATCCGTTAAGAATCTTTCTTCTGCCGCGTGAACCGGTGTATGGTATAAAAATGACCCTATAAAAATTACTGTATCACCGGTCGATCACGACCCTCTAAAGTTTCGCCCCAAACAATACACCCAAACACACTTCCAGTTTGTTACTAAAAATAGTAACACTTTTTGATGCCAGATCGAGGCTCTGACCCAATTGAGAGCAAAGCTTCCAACGTGCAATGGAAATGAACGGAGGAAAGAAGAAGTTTAAGAGGAATCACACTCCGTTTTGTGATGATTCCTCTATGAATCTCGACGGGATATCATTGACTGACTTCCAATTATGGCCTTTACTGGCTTTTAAGTCATTTTTGACCCTCCGAAAACGTAGTATCCACGGATCTTTTGAGGACCTAGCCGCCAGGTTCAACTGTCATTTTCATGTATTTAACCCCCTTTCCCCAACAAAAAAATGTACGAAACATGCCATTTTCAGTGTGAAGATGACAATCTCAGTACCGAAAGGCTTATACATGTAGATAGATAATTCATTATGGTAGATCAATTTGATAATAAAAGCATTGCTCTTAAAGCCCATTTCCCAAACGACAAATTATTTAGACTTTTCAAGTTTGACAGCGGCTTTTAAAACCCTTTTCTAAACGGCACCTGATTCAATTTGGAAGCTCTTGCAGACAACAGAATGGGCATCTTGAAAGTAGGATTTTTGTATGTGCAAGGGCGGATCTAGAGGGGGGTCGGGATGTTCGCCCCCGCCCCCTAGCTGGAATAAGCCGAAAATTGAATGTTGACTATATAATCAAAGCGTCATAATTTAACATATTTGTAAAAAGTCATCATTTTGGCGTGGACCTCCCCCTCCCTGGCAATTGGGCTTGGACCCCCCCCCCCCCGAAAAAATCCACGATCCACCCTTGCGTGTGTACATAGAAGTATAGAAAACGTTGAGGCAAAAGGGGAAACTGCTGATTAAAAGTATTTCATTAATTTGTCTCTTGAAATGATTTTCGAAACAATCTCTGCAAGGGCGGATCCAGGATTTTTTTCCTGGGGGGGGGGGGTCCAAGACCAGATGATTTTTCCAGGGGGGGGGGGGGGGTCCAAGCCCAAATGATGGCTTAAAATGTGACACTTAAGTTATATAGTCAAAATTTAATTTTCGTCCAATTCCAGGGGGGTCCTGAACACCCCCCCCCCCCCCGACCCCCCCCCCTCTAGATCCGCCCATGCTCTGTATCACAGTTTAGGGCGGATCTAGAAGGGGGTCCGGACCTCGCCTTGAATTGGCCGAAAATCGAATTTTGACTATACAACGTTAGTACAGTAGGACTATACATGTATCGTTACACAATTCACAAATTTAAAGCCATCTTCCATCTTATGGGCTAGACCCCCCCCCCCTTGAAAAAATCCTGGATCCGCCCTTGACAGTCAAAACATTAACATTTCTTGTTTGGTAAAGGTTTAAAACATTTTTCTTTCCATTTCTTTTTTAATTTAACACCGCTCAAGAATATTTTAGCCATAAGTTTATTTATAATTGTCCTCGCTCCGAGGCTGGGAATACATCCTGTGACCTGTCCATTATTGGCTCTAATCTAGAGCACAAACACATGCAAAATATTACCGCTCACACTTGGACAGTACTAAGGAGCTCACATGCTTCTGCAAAATTGATTTTATTTGGTTTTCAAAAGCAGTAGCTCATCCTGAACTTGCATGGTGGTAATGGGCGATGGAGACAGGGTACGAATGATTACAAGCCAAAAAATCTCTTTTTTCCAATCAAAGTTGCAAAAATATTTCTGTAACTCAAAACTCTAATAATTAACGTAAATGACTGTATAAAATATTCTTAGTACTAAGGCAGAATAATTGAAAAATGCTCGCGTGAAAATAACGACTCGCCCAATGAATTATATAGTAAAACGACCACGTGACCTTTTGTTTGCTCTCATGCATACACAGGTCACGGTTAAAAATTCAAAGTGTGTTTGGGTGTATGGCTTTGGAAGACGACTTACGCGGGTATTTCATGCAGGGCTATACATACAGAGAAATACAGACACTTCTGAAATTGGAGAAGGATGTTACAATCAGGTTTGACATTTTCATGTCCACCATCTTTGGTTATTTTTTGTTCCCAATTCGGGATTAGCCTTTCCTCTCATGCTTTCGATAGGTTCCATGGTTTCGATAGCCTTGTGATTTTTATAAGTCAAGTGATTACAATCTTAGTACCATTCCCTGTGCATTTAAATACTCTTGCTACAAACAAACTCTTTGGTCAAAGAAATTTGGAGACAACTGATTTTTACACTGAAAAATCTTTTTTGCAAAACAAAACAGAAACTAGACTCTGGAATATCAAGGTCAGGGTAAAAATCATTCAACCTTATCCAAGCCTTTTTCAGTCCTAGAAAAGTTTTCAAGACACTTGATTTTCCCCACAGTTGAGCGAGTCCCTATCCAAAAAATTGCAACAGCCTCGATAGCGCAGTGGTGAGAGCACTGCGCTTGTAACCTGGAGGATCCAGGTTCGAGTCCCGCTCGGGAGACCTGTGTCCTTGGGCAAGACACTTAATTGTCAACGCCTCAGTCTACCCAGCTGTAAATGGGTAGCAGTGAATTATAAACTCATTGCCTCTCTTCTCTCTGCAAAAAAATTGGTAAAACTATATATAATGGGAAAGTCACTGTAAATTTATATGTGTGATCGAGTTACATTGTGAGAAAGAGAACATTGATGGATGAAAGAGATCACAGTTGACGAGAAGCATATAAATAGCAAAGGAAGTGGCTAGGGATACGGGCCCGTATCTCTAGCCCATGGGTGCTGGAGATACGGGCCCATATCCCTAGCAAAACCCCCTTGTTTTTGCTAGAGATACGGGCCCGTATCTCTAGCGAAACCATGGGGTTTTTGCTACGGATACGGGTCAAACGACTTCCGGTCTAACATAACCTATCGTGTCATTTATGGAAAATCGATATTGATCCTTTCCCAAACAGCGAAATTCAGACTGTTCATTTTGAAAGGTTCCAGGAGATAAATAAAGTATTATTTATGTCTTGACTAGACAATACGGGCGATATTGCAGGGGAAATGTCGAGGGAATAGAGAAATTGCTGAAATTGTTTCTTCTTGTTTGATAAAGGGTTAAAATAGAAACCTGTAAGTTTTATATCATTGGTTTATTCCTGGAACGTCGAGTCGCACCTTTTATAAAATGGGTGAAAAAGGGTTACCCACAGGGGGACACTTTTGAGAGGTCACATTTATGAGGAATATTATTGAATGAAAATAGGAGAAAACTTAATTATCTTGCATTGTAACATATTTTTTATTCGTGGTATATGTTGTGAAATACATACATGGGCATAATAACTAGGCCTATTTATTTACGTTTTAACTCATTACCAGACGGCCAAATTTTAGACGAGTACAATTCTATCTTTCTGGACAGAAAACGTCGTGAGAAATTAAGAAATTGCTTGTCACAAGCAGTGTCTTCAATCTTCATATTGTTTTCCGAACCCTTTATGTCATTTGGAGTCAAAAAGCGTCAGTTTGACAACCTTTGGGGTATTGATATCTTTTATTTTTTCAAACAGCTTATCATTTTGGCTTATGACAACAAGGTATTTTTATGCCCCCTTTCGAAGAAAATGGGGGTTTATTGTTTTGCAAGTGTCGGTCGGTTGGTCGGAAGGTCGGTCGGAAGGTCGGTCGGTCCGTGGGTCGGTCGGTCCGTAAGTCGGTCGGTCTGTCCGTAGACCAAACCTTGTCTGGAGCATAACTCGAAAAGTATTGAAGGTAGAATCATGAAACTTTGCAGGTGGATAGATCTCATTATGGAGAGGTGCAGTGCACAAGAACCGTAACTCTGCCGATCAAATTTTTTGAGTTATTCCCCTTTGTTGATTTTCAAATTTGATTATTGTCCGAAGCATAACTCAAAAAGTATGTAAGGTAGAATCATGAAACTTTACAGGTGGATAGATCTCATTATGGAGAGGTGCAGTGCACAAGAACCGTAACTCTGCAAATCAAATTTTCTGAGTTATTGCCCTTTGTTGATTTTATAACTTGATTCTTGTCCGGAGCACAACTCAAAAAATATGTAAGGTAGAATCATGAAACTTTACAGGTGAATAGAAATCATTATGGAGAGGTGCAGTGGACAAGAACCGTAACTCTGCCAATCAAATTCTTGGAGTTATTGCCCTTTGTTGATTTTTAGTCTTACTTCTTAACCTTGCCTATATCTCATGTCCTTTTACACATACAGCCTTAATATCTCACACATAGATACCTCCTATCAACATCGTTCACATTTAACCATGACCTTGGACCTTGTGACCTTGACCTTGGAGTTTGACCTACTTTAAAAAAAATTAAACCTGGCATATATCTCATGACCTTTTACAAATACAGCCTTGAGATTTCACACATGGACATATCATACCAAGACCTTTCACAATTGACCATGACCTTGGACTTTGTGACTTTGACCTTGGAGTTTGACCTATTTTTAAAAAACTTTAACCTGGCCGATATATCATGTCCTTTTACACATACAGCCTTGATATTTGACACATGGAAACCTCCAACCAAGACCTATCACATGTTGTACAACTATGACCTTGGACCATGTGGCCTTGACCTTGGAGTTTGACCTACCTTTAAAGAATTAAACTGGGCCTATATCTTATGTGCTATTACACATACAGCCTTGGTATTTCACACATGGACACATCTTACCAAGACCTTTCTCATTTGACCATGACCTTGGACCTTGTGACCTTGACCTTTTACTTTGACCTACTTTAAAAAAATTTTAACCTAGCCGATATATCAATTCATTTTCAGAGCTTCAGATTTATTTGAAGAATGGTGGGTCGAAATGACCCATGGCAGGGAAATTGATGGGTCATTTTTGGAAATGATGGGCCATAGCAATGAAAATAAACATAGTGATATAACAAAATTTGTAAAAGCTTGGGCCGCTTGGCCCCTTGAGTTGAAAAGAGATGGGCCATATTTGCAAATAGTGTGTCAAATGGCCCGGGCCCACTGTCAATCTGAAGCTCTGCCTTTTACACATACAGCCTTGATATTTGACACATGGACACCTACGACCAAGACCTTTTACATTTGACCATGACCTTGGACCTTGTGACCTTGACCTTGGTGTTTGACCTACTTTAATAATACATTAACCTGGCCTATATTTCATGTCATTTTACATATACAGCCTAAATATTTCACACATGGTCACTTTCAACCAAGATATTTCACTTTTGACCATGACCTTGGACCTTGACCTTGGAGTTTGACCTACTTTTAAGAAATTTAAACTAGGCCTATATCTCATGTCCTGTTACCTATACAGTCTCAATATATTACACATGGACACCTCCTACCAAGACCTTTCACATTTGACCATGACCTTGGCCTGTGTGACCTTGACCTTTGATTTTTACATACTTTTAGAAATCTTTAACCTAGCCTTTATCTTATGTCCTATTACACTTACAGCCTTGATATTTCACACATAGACACCTCCTACCAAGACCTTTCACATTTGACCATGACCTTGAATATTGCAACCTTGACCTTGGAGTTTGACCTACTTTTAAAAAGACTGAAACCAGGCATATACCGGTATATCATGTCCTTTTACACCTACAGCCTTGATATTGCACAGATGGACACCTCCAACCAAGACCTTTCACATTTGACCATGACCTTGACCTTGGCATTTGGCCTACTTTTAAAAACTTTAATCTGGCCTATGTTTCATTTTACTTTTACATATACAGCTTTGATATTTCACACATAGACACCTACAAAGACCTTTCATATTTGACCATGGCCTTGGACTTTGTTAACTTGACCTTGGACTTTGACCTACATCAAATGTAGGCCCTTGAGGGGGCATATATGTTTTACAAACATCTCTTGTCTAGCATTTGACAGACTAGAGAGAATTTCAATCAGTGCCCAAATCATTATTTTTGGTAAAAGGTTAATTTGTTAAATGTATGTTTTTATTTTTCAGGGAAGGAGAGTCCTGTAACCACATTGCAGCTGTATTTTACGCCCTAGTCGATGTAATGGTGAAGAAGAAAGAAGGCCTTGATGCAGTTACCTCGAAAGAATGCCTATGGAATAAGCCCAGAGCCAGAAAATTAAGCCTTAAAAAGACAAGCCAGTTGGTATTTAAAAAGCAAAAGTTTGACAGTCAGGAGCAAGATCCACCACATTCACTACTCTCTGACCCCCCTGTGACTCACTTGGATATGGAATGCTTTAAGCAAAATCTCAAACAATGTAATCCACATGCAGCTTTGCTGCTTGGCTTCCAAGATACCGCTGCAGAGAAAATTAATTCTCTAAGTAAAGGTGAAAAAAATTTGACATTACATAGTGTTCCGTTCATGTACCATGATAGGGTTGATGTGTATACTGAAAAATGTAAAGAACAATTCAATAACTATTTCAACAGCCTGTCTTGTTCTCAGCAACAGAGCGACCTTATTGAACTAAAGACAAGAGGACAACATAAAAACAAAAATTGGGAAGTGGCCAGAAATGGAAGGATCTGTTCCTCAACATTTGGAGTAGTTTGTAAAAAAAGGGAAGATACTAGGGCAGACTACATTGTGAAGTCAGTTCTGTACCCTAGTAGTTTGGATGTGCCGTCTGTTAAATGGGGAAGAACGCACGAGTCAGCTGCTAGAAGATTTTATATCAAGTATATGAGAAACATGCATCCCAAATTGTCTGTGACAGAATGTGGCTTGACAGTGAATCCGAAATACCCTCATTTAGGTGCTAGTCCTGACGGTTTTGTCATGTGTGACCATTGTCCAGTATCTGATGGGTTATTAGAAATAAAGTGCCCATATAAGTACAGAAATGAAACACCAGTAGATGCTGCAAGGAATTCAGATTTTTGTTGTGATGTAGTAGATGGAAATTTGAGATTGAAAGAAACCCATATTGATCACTATCAAATTCAAGGACAGATGGCAATTACAGGAAAATCATGGTGCGATTTGTATATTTGGACACTGAAGGGTTCATCGGTACAAAGGATTTTCTTCAACGAACATTTCTGGGAGAAGGCCCTCCAAAAAATCAACAATTTCTATTTATCTCATGTGATTCCAGAACTATTCACAAGTAGAATTGAACGGGGTATAGCTCCAATGTAGATATTAATCTGTATGTCACCAGTATGTGGCTGTTTGACCAACCTATGTGATGTTCTGATTTGATTTGATATTATCCCAATAACAGACTACAAATTTTAGACTGAATTAAAAATAAATGGCAGAAGACAATTTCAAGTGAATAGAATATCACATAATTATGTTGCCTAGAAAACATGGTGGAGAATGATGAAATTGCATGTTACAAGGAATTTCTTCATCTTCCACAATGTTTTCCAAAAATGTCACAAGCAATATTGTCATTTTCCACAATGTTTTCCAAAGCATTCTTTTGAGCATAAGAGGAGTAAAAAAGAGTCTATGTGTGGGAATGGGTGGTTTTCCCAAATGAAAAAATTATAGGGTTGTCCAGTTTGAAAGCTGCTAAAGACGAAAAAATGAGTGTTTATGATAATTTAAGTAAAATTTCAATTTCGTGCACATAATAACACAGAGAATATTGAGACAAAAGGAGAAAATGCTGATTATTAGCATTTTCTTCTTTTGTCTTGATGTTTTCCTATTCTCATTGGGACATCAAAAACAGGTCTTGTTTGGGAAAGGGTTAAGACCTGAGCCGCATTCTTTAGAGCGAGATTTCTTGAGATATCTTGAGATTTCTTAAGATGTTTTAGGATAAAGCACTCTTTTGATCAAGATTTTTAAGATGATCACTGCGAGCCGCCATTGCTCTATACTTCTTTCGGAACCCCTCGGTGAATTATGTAGAATCTATATGGGAGAGAATTGACCGAGTTGTTCTGAATGCTCCATGATTCATAAACCGCGGAGTTCCGAATGCTACATACTCCATACAAATGACGCCATAATGATGTCATGTGTATGAAGTATGGAACATGCGGAACACCTCGCTTATAATCTCGGTCTCAAAGACACTGTATCAAAAACATCTTAAGAAATCTTAAAAAATCTCTCTAAAGAACGCACCTCTGGTTTTGACAATTTTAGTGGATAAAGTGTAGGAAAACAAGTGAGAAAAAAATAATATACTGATTATGATCATCAGCAAATTTCTTCCTTTCTTCATTATTTTCTGTCCTTGACCGTGACGTCCGACAGGCATCAGTGATAGTGACAACTCATTTAGCGCAGCCACATATATAACTAGATTTGATTGGTTTCGTTGAAATTGTGGATTTCGAACTTTCCAGCAGCATTTTCTTCTTTTGCCTCAAGCTTTTACATGGCTTTTCTGTGAATGACATCAAAGCAGTTTTCATCGAGATGGAGGCTTTGAATAACATGCAGTATCACGTTTTGAGGCACTAGTTGCTCAATTTGAATAACAGTAGAAGATATTGAGAGAAAAGAAGAAATTGTTTGTAATATACAATTCTTTCTTTTGTCACAATTTCTTCCATATGTACTTAATTTTGACTTCCTATTCAAAGAGGCGCGACCATAGAGAAGTTGGTATCACTGTGGCCTCTTACTTAAGATGTCGCGGGTTCAATCCTTGGTGACAATTATCCTTTTGGACAAAATAGTCTCCCACGAATGGGTTTAATATTGTAAACTTAGTGGCCAAGCAGCTGGAGGCTAGTAAGGATGTTCTGGCATTACTGGTTTGAGAAACAACATAATCCATGGTTAGGTGCTCCAGCTGCCACAATATGATCATAGCAGTCGAAAAAGGTGGAAAACACCAACAAACTATTAATCCAATTGGAAGGCTTTTAATCCATTACCAGACGACACAATTTTGGGATGTTTAAACTTGAAAAGATTACACAGGCGACAATTTTAAGTGAATAAAATGTTACATATTTTGTGTAAAAAACATTGTGGGCAATGAAGAAATTGATTGTCACAAGCAATTTCTTTATTTTCCACATCGTTTTCACAAGCCTAGTGAAATTTTGATTAGTCTATAAATGTTGGTGTGGCAGGGCAGGGCTTATCAGAATTGGATAACCCATGAAATAATTCTTTGAAATAAAACAATGGGCCTTTTCAAGATTTAGCAGTGCTAGGCTTACAAGAAATCATGAGATAATTCTTTTACTTTAGCCAGTGGAGCGATTCAGTCCCTCTTGGGCCTCTTGTTTGTATGCAAATTGGTTTTGTCGCAGAGGACAACATTCAAATAACTATGAAGGAAATTTCTGTGCAATATAGAACAGAAAATATTGAGTCAAAAGGAGAAAATGTTGATTATTAGCACTTTTTTCTTTTGCTTCAATGTTTTCCCAAATATTTTCTTGTAGGGATGTCAGAACCCGCTCTTGTTTGGAAAAGGGTTAAAACGAAGAAGCCTTCATCTCAAGTCAAATGTGGAAGGCCAAGATGGTGGAAATATTGGGATCGAACCTAGGACCTCGCAAGTGAGAGTTTGAAGCGCTATAAACTGCGCCGTGGCTGCGGATTATGCCAGGTGCTTTCTGATTGTAGTTTCTTTCAATTCAAGAAACAACAGGTGATAAAAGGGTTATTGACAACGAAACAAAATTTTGTTTGGTCATCAATAACATTTTTAACAGCTGATTTTTTAAGATCTACCAGTCCCATTTCAATCCTGATGAGTACAATGTATCAGTCCTTTACTTATAGCAAAAATTAAGACTAGTCAAAATGCACAGGTGTTGCAGACAATCAAATTTAACGGCATTTAAATTTCCTGACTTTCATGGTAGAAAACAAAACAGAAAATGATGAAATTGCTTGTCACAAGCAATTTCTCCTTTTTCCACATTTTTCCCAAAGCCTTTATATTGAGGGGTGCCAAAAGGTGTAATGGGTTGAAAATTTCTTGGAGCTTTTCTGTGTCACATGATTGCCAGCTCACCCAGTATTTTAAGTGGTTCAAAAGCCATCAATTCTGATGAAAAGTGTAATGTAGTATAGAGTACACAGGTTTTGGGAAGTAGCAGTAAAGGAAGAGACTGAGCTGTGTTTCAAGCGAAGAAGCTTCTATATCAAATCACACATGGAATGCCAAAATGGTGGAAATATTGGGATCGAACCTAGGGCCTCACAAGTGAGAGTCTGAAGCGTTATAAACTGCGCCTTGGCCGCGGACTACATCCTTATTAAAAACAAGAGGCCCAAGAGGGCCTGAATCGCTCCACTGGCTAAAGTGGAAGAATTATCCAAAGATTTCTTGTAAGCCTTACACAGCCAAATCTTGAAATTTGTGAATGAATTTTAAAGAGAGACTCAAAGAACATTCTTGCAAAGTCTGGTTCAAATTGGCCTAATGGTTGATTTTTTAAAGAATTTTCTTATGATTTCTCATAAGTCTGATAAGCCCCTTTCTCCCTGCCACGACCACATTTTTTGACCAATGGAAAAAATTGTGAACAAATTTTAAAAAGAATGACTCAAGGCACATTCCTGCAAAGTTTGGTTCAATTGGGCACACGGGTTGATTTTTAAAGAATTTTCTTATGATTTCTTCAAGTCTGATAACCCCTTCCTCCCTGCCACGCCCACTTTTTTTGACAAATGTAAAAATTTGTTAATCAATTTTGAAAATAAAGACTCAAAGAACATTCCTGCAAAGCCTGGTTCAAATTGACCATATGGTTGATTTTTAAAGAATTTTCTTATGATTTCTTTAAGTCTGATAAGCCCCTTTCTCCCTGCCACAGCAACATTTTTTGACAAATGTAAAAATTTGTGAACAAATTTTGAAAAGAATGACTCAAGGCACATTCCTGACAGGTTTGGTTCCAATTGGCCCAATGGTTGATTTTTAAAGAATTTTCTTATGATTTCTCTAAGTCTGATAAGCCCCTTTCTCCATGCCACTGCCACATTTTTTGACAAATGTAAAAATTTGTGAACAAATTTTGAAAAGAATGACTCAAGGTACATTCATGCCAGGTTTGGTTAAAATTGGCCCAATGGTTGATTTTTAAAGAATTTTCTTATGATTTCTCTAAGTCTGATAAGCCCCACTCTGTCACGCCCACATTTTTTTATGAATCAAAGGTTTGCGAACATGTTTTGAAAAAGGTCACTCAAGGAACATTCCTGTCAAGTTTGGTCAAAATTGGCCCACTGGTATAAGAGGAGAAGATGTTTAAAGACAAAGTAAACGGACGGACGCACGACAGACACAACGCCATGACAATAGCTCGCTGGCCTTCGGCCAGTGGAGCTAAAAACTTGAAAACATTGATGCAAAAGAAGAACATGCTGGTAATCAGCTTTTTCTTCCTTTGTCTCAATGTCTAAACTTTTCTGAGCTATACTGTACACAAATCCTTTACATTTCAAGTTTCAAAATCTGTTTAATCCTCTCCAGCTTTCAAATTAGATTACCTAAAATGTGGCTGTTCCGGCAATTAACTGATAATAACTAACTAAGAAACTGCTACTTTTTTTTCAATAATATAATTGTCTGACTAGAAATATTTACAACTGTAACTCAATTAAATACATGTATAAAAAGCTTGGGAAAACAAGACAAAACAGGAAAAAAAAAATGCTGATTATCTGTGCTATACTGTACACAAACTCTATCTTTATCAACAAAAATTACATAGACTTAATTCTTTTCCAAAGGAGACCTGGTTTTGACGTCCCAAATTGAAGAAACCTGGGAAAACGTTGAGGCAAAAGAAGCAAATTCTGATAACCAGCATATTCTCCTTTTGCTCCAATATTTTCAATGCTATTGAATTCTGTTCACAAATTTTACCTTTAAAACATCTCTTTTCACCCTAAAATTTTGTTGTTTGGGGAAAAGGCCAGGGACAATAAAACTGATCAAATTCCCAAATGACAACTTTCAAATTCGAAGATGTTGATGAGCAAGACAAAATTTATGCATGTCAGGATATTTGTTCCTCATTTAAAATCGAAAGTCCAACTATTTTCCCCCAAACAAGATCTAGTTTTGACATCCCTGATATTAAAAGGGTTGGGAAAACATTGAGGCAAAAGACGAAACTGCTAATGATCAGCATTTTCTCCTTTTGCCTCAATAGTTTCTGTGCTATAATCTTAAAGAAATGAATTTACTAAAGCAACATCCATATTGTCGCCTTCAGCAGCCTTTTAATTGCCATTGATAAAAAGGAGTATCAGCCTCACTCAAGTTCACTACAGTTTCATATAACTCACTCAACACATTGCCAGACAACAAAACTTTGGACTGGACCAAATATTCAAAGTTGTTGCAGATGGAAATTTGAGGCCAATGAAATTTTACATTTTTTGGTCTTTTGCATAAGAAAACATTGTGAGAAATGAAGAAATTGCTTCTGACAAGCAATTTCTTCATGTTACACAATGTTTTCTTTCTTTTGTATGGCGTCAAAATGTGTCAGTGTCTGGTAATGGGTTAATTCTCCTACAGCTTAAAAAAGTACCCCACAGCGGCACAGCCTGATATCCTCAAACTGGTTCGACACAAAATAAGGGGTTTTTTTTAAAGATTTTATGTCAAAAACTGATATATACATGTATAATGGAATATTCTATAAGAATAAATTTTATAACTGGTTATAAAAAAATTTAGGGTATAAAGAAATTACTCAAAATGAGCAATTTCTTCTTCTTCCAATATATTTTATTCACAATAATTTGCATAAACAATGTGTTTCAGGAATAACTTTACCTTAGATAGTTTGCCCCTACAGCTTCAAAATATTTTGAAGAGAACCCTTATAGGAAAAGTAAATGTTTGTAGTTGTTTGGGAAAGGGCCAAGGGAATATAAGACAAGAGGGCCAAGATGGCCCTATATCGCTCACCTAAGAGATCATCAAAATGATAATACTTGTCTCATCTCACAAACACAACTTCTTGCCAACGTTCATTAAAGGAAACAATTTAAAAAATGCTGGTAGTAGAGAGTTATACTACCATGGGAAGTGCAAAATTTACATAAAGGATCTCTGATGAACAGAATTGGAGAAGATTGTATCATTATGAGACAAATCTACATACAAAATTTCAAAAGCCTTACGCCAAACAGTTTAGGAGAAAAAGATTGTACAAGATTTCCTTATTTGTCTCTATATGAAATTCTATACCCACAACATAGGGTCAATTTTCCTTGTATCACAATAATTTGACATATTTTTGGTACAGGGCCTTGAGATGATTCTACACACAAAATTTCAAAGCTCTAGGCCAAACTGTTCAGGAGAAGAAGATTTACAAGATATCAATCTTTGTTTCTATATGAAATATGATACCCACAACATAGGGCCAATTTTCCTTGTATCACAATAATTTGAAGTATTTTGGTAGAGGGCCTTGAGATGATTCTACACGCAAAATTTCAAAGCTCTAGGCCAAACGGTTCAGGAGAAGAAGATTGTACAAGATTTCCTTCTTTGTCTCTATATGAAATTTGATACCCACAACATAGGCGGCATTATTAGGGTCAATTTTCCTTGTATCACAAGAATTTGAAGCATTTTGGTAGAGGGCCTTGAGATGGTTTTACACACAAAATTTCAAAGCTCTATAAGCCAAACCGTTCAGGAGAAAAAGATTTGTAAAAGTTTCCTTCTTTGTCTCTATATGAAATTCGATACCCACAACATAGGGCCAATTTTCCTGGTATCACAATAATTTGAAATATTTTGGTGGAGGGCCTTGAGATTATTACACACACAAAATTTCAAAGTTCTAGGCAAAACAGTTCAGGAGAAGAAGATTGTACAAGATTTCCTTCTTTATTTCTATATGAAATTCGATACCCACAACAAAGGGCCATTTTCCTTGTATCACAATAATTTGAAGTATTTTGGTAGAGGGCCTTGAGATGATTCTACACACAAAATTTCAAAGCTTTAGGCCAAACGGTTCAGGAGGAGAAGGTTGTACAAGATTTCAATCTTTGTTTCTATATGAAATATGATACCCACAACATAGGGCCAATTTTCCTTGTATCACAATAATTTGAAGTATTTTGGTAAAGGGTCTTGAGACGATGCTACATACAAAATTTCAAGACTCTATGCTTTATAGTTTTGGAGGAGAAGATTTTATAGTAATTGTGGACAGACAGACGGATGGACGGACAACGGACGATGTGCGATCACAATCGCTCACCCTCAGCACTTCGTGCTAAGGTGAGCTCAAAATGCATTTATAAGCATTTTCTTCTCTTCTTTTAGTACTTTCCTTTTAGCAATCTGTTTTGAAGACTTCAACTTAGTTTCTACAGAATGAACAAAAGCTTTTGATTGATTCCATAACAAATAATGTGCAAAATGAGGCAATGATATTGGTATTCCGTAACTACCAGTAAGCAGCAATTCTACCTCTCGGGCTATAATATAAACATTTTGGGGGAATCATGTGACACAGCAATTGCAAAAAATCCTTAGTAACTTTGTTAACCTATCATATGACTGGGTTTAAATGAATACATTTTTTCTTAAAATCATCTGATAAAAAAGTTATTGATGACCAACAAAAATTTTGATCGGTCAGCAATAACTTTTTAGCGAGCCGGGACTTTATGTCCGGGGAGCTAATGTCACAGCCCTAGTGTCGGCGTCGGCGTCAGCGTCGGCGTAAGCGTCGGCGTCAGCGTCGCGTCTTCAAAAACTTTAACCTGGTCTATATCTCAGGCACTATTAGTGATACAGCCTTGATACTTCACACATGCATACCTCCTGCCAAGACCTTTCATTTGGGACCATGACCTTTGACCTAGTGACCTTGACCTTTGAGTTTGACCTACTTTTCAATAACTTTAACCTGGCCTTTATCTCATGCACTATTACAGATAGAGCCTTGATATTTCACATATGGATACCTCATGTCATGACCTTGACTTTGAGACCATGACCTTTGACCTAGTGACCTTGACCTTTGACCTTGAACTCCTTTTTTGTGACAAGCTCTCGTATAGGCGAGCTACGTTGTCCGCGGACAACTCTTGTTTATTACCTGTTTTAAACATACTTATTGAAGATTTTCGGTAATTGCTGTCACATTGATTACCCACTTTGATAAATATTACATTTAACCCTTTCCCAAACAAGACCTGGTTTTGACGTCCCAATATATGAAAGTGCTTGAGAAAACATTAAGAAAAAAGAAGAAATTGCTGATAACCAGCAGTTTCTCCTTTTGTCTCAATATTTTCTGTGTCATATTTTACAAAAATTCTATCTTATATTATCTACGTGCATTTGGCACAAAACCAAACATCAATATTTTCAAGGGTTTTGTCTGTTACACCTGCACATGTATAATGAACCCAAACATCGCATTTCTCACAATTAACGGACTGTTCATCCTCTGAAACAAGGGCTTCAACAACATCCAAACTGCAAGTGCCGCATAAATACACCAGTTGTTTGGGTACACACTGTCTCTGTTGTTTGCGAGGTTGACTGTTGGACTTAACATTGTCTAATGGCATCAACGCTCTGTACACATCTGATTTGGTTGTTTTTCTTGTCTTCTCGGGGGTTTCTGGTGGGGGCTGATTCTCCTCACTCAAGAGAGCAGGCACAACATGTCTAAACCAAAACCATTACAGACTCTCTACAACATTAGTCCAGAAGTCTTTATCAAAAGGTACACGGACGGTCAGGTTTCCATGGCAAGTATAAATAAAAAGGTCAAAGAAAGGTCGCTTTAAAATTGCTATCCTCGGCACTTAGATTTCAGCAGCCTCTGATATTCTGTTTGTAGCTGTGTCAGCTGTTTTCGCAGTATATCATATCTTTCATCAGGCTCAGTATTCACCCCTGAAAAAAAATAAGGTTTATAAACATGTAGATAAGAAAATATTATTAGGTACGTCAAAACAAGGTTTTGTTTGGGAAAGAGTTCAATGCTAGTGCAGTGGCGGATCCAGAGGGGGTTCGGGGGGTTCAAACGAACCCCCCTCTGAAGCCTAATTCTTGCATTTTCATGCAGAAATTCAGTCAAAATTGTATATAAATAGGAAAACGAACCCCCCTAAATGTAAATTCGAACCCCCCTTTCAGAAATCCTGGATCCGCAACTGTAGTGTATGCAAATAATTGTGTATGAAACATTATGGGAAAAGAAGAAATTGCTCATTTTGAGCAATTTCTTCTTTGCTGTAGTATTTTTAGGTGGTCATCCATCGTCAACATTTACCTTGTATGCACTCTAGAAGCCTCATTTTTGCCCAATCAACATGAAATTTGGTCAGAATAATTGTCTTGATGAAATCTCAGACAATTTTGAAATTGGGTCAATTGGGGTAAAAAAATAGGTCAGGAGGTCGAATCTTAGAAAAACCTTGCACTCTAGATGCCATATTTTTTGCCCTATAAAGCTGACAATTGGTCAGAATATTGATTATCTTATTGGATTCTCGGACGAATTTGAAATTGGGTCAATTGCGGTCAAAATTTAAAAGTAGGTAACTGGGTCAAATCTTATCAAATCAAAACATTGTATGCACTCTAGGGAACATTTTCGGCTTTATTTTGTCTTTGTTTTCACTCTAACAACTACAAATATTTACTAAACAAGACATATCTAGGACAGAATGTCGGTGACCATAATATCTTGCTTGGGTTTAATTTTTAGCTTGATCTGAAATTTACATCACAAGTTATTTGCCCTTAAAATTGACGAAATTGACATTTTCGGCTGTATTTTTGCTCCTACGACCATAACTATTAACCAATCAATACAGAACTTCAACAGAATCTTACTGACCATAAGATCTTAAATGCTTGCAATTGTCAGATTGATCAGAATCTTAAATCCAGAGTTATTTGCCCTTGAGATTTACAAAAGAGCTGTTTTCCACTTTGTTTTCACCCTCTTTACATCCACAAATTATGATTAATCATG
Organism: Fragum sueziense; assembly: GCA_963680895.1. NCBI lineage: Eukaryota > Metazoa > Mollusca > Bivalvia > Cardiida > Cardiidae > Fragum > Fragum sueziense. The sequence goes on from CAVMGG010000058.1 coordinate 25,281, forward strand.
TTGAAGCTTTATTAAAATGTTGGTGAAGTTAAGATCTTACTTTAGTGTCATTTTAAGCTCGATAGAAATATAACATCAGGAGTTGTGTGCACCTTAATTTGACAAAATTGCCAATTGTGTCTTTGTTTTCACTCTCGCTTTCAAGAGTTTTCTAGCATGGTTTCCTTTAAATCGAGACTCAGTGAAATCATTGATGTAGAAGTACAATGTAGTCATGCATTTGCTTGTTTGGGCAGCCTGTGGTAATTTGAAGGGCAGACAACTGAGCAAATTCTATTCTGATTTTTCTGAAATTCGGATTAATCCAAGATCTTATTGTAATCAACATCATATCCAAATTTCATCTTGTTTGTTCATTATTTGTGGTTGTTACAGTCGAAACAGCAATTTTGTTAGATTCAAGGGCACATGACTGACAACTTTCCCAAATGATTGGAGCAAAATTCAAACTTATGCAAGGTCTTATAATCAACAGCATAGTGTCCAAGTTTTGTCTTGGTTGATCAATTAATTGTAGATTCTAGAGTGTAAGCAAAGTTGAAAACAGCCGAAAACGGCAATTTTGTTAAATTCAAGTGATCAAACGCATACGAGATCTTACAGTCGCCAACATTTTGTCCAAGTTTTGTCTTGATTGATCAATAATTGTAGATTCTAGAGAGTTATTATAGTGTCAATATATAAACCTTTGCTTTTCGTTTTGTACCTGTAATCGGCATCGCTGTAAATGGTTCTTCATCTGCTGCATTACGCTGTATCCATGATCAAGAAGACTTTCCGTGATTTAGAAGACTGTCGTCCATTTCTACAAGAATAAGAACTTTACAGTGTTAATTAAGTATCATGTATAATTTATAATTAAAATAATATATCCGTTGATTTTGGCTTTTGCCATTACCAGTCCACACAGTGACTCTTTTTGACTCCTTACAAAATAATTGCTTTGGATTGGAAAACATCGTGGAAAATGAAGAATCCCGAAAATGAAGAACTTGCTTGTGACAAGCAATTTTCTCATTTCCCACAATGTTTTCTACCTCAAAAGACCATGAAATGTAAAATTTGATTTACTTCAAAACTGTCGCCTGCAACATCTTTAAATTTGGGCCAGTTTACAATTTAAACGGCGGGTAATGCGTTAAATACAGGAAAATCCGCCAGCAGAAAGATCGCGAAAACACATGACAAACCGAAGTTAAGTTTTAAAAAATAAACATATGAAGCACGGAACATATAGCAACAACCTCTATTCGAATGTTTAGATATACAAAGATCGATCACGTTAACAATTCTTTAAAAATACCTTTGTCAGTGTCTTTTGTTCAAAATGTTGTTGGCTGTCACTTGTTACTTTCGGTTCATCCTCTGATGAGTGACGTCATCACAAGGGAGGTAATTTGAATACTCTCCTAAATGAAGGCGTCTATTAGGTGCCCGGATAATGACGTCAAATTGGAGTATTAAAAAAGGCGGTTAATATTCCCGCGGAAAATTAGTCCTACGGTCGTCAATTAAATCCTACTGCGAAATTAGTGTGACAATTGTCAACTTTTCTACATTTCACAAAATTGAGTTTGTGAAAAGTCGAAAAGTGGAAGTTAGTCGCACTAACTTCCACTTTTCTACCAAAATTGAGTTTGTGAAAAGTCGAAAAGTTGAAGTTAGTCACACTAATTTCTGACAATTGTCACTAACTTCTGACAATTGTCACAAACAATACTTCAACTTTTCGACTTTTCACAAACTCATTTTTGGTAGAAAAGTGGAAGTTAGTCGGATTAACTTCCACTTTTCTACCAAAATTGAGTTTGTGAAAAGTCGAAAAGTTGAAGTTAGTCACACTAACTTCTGACAATTGTCACTAACTTCTGACAATTGTCACAAACAAAACTTCAACTTTTCGACTTTTCACAAACTCAATGTTGGTAGAAAAGTGGAAGTTAGTCGCACTAACTTCCATTTTTCTACCAAAATTGAGTTTGTGAAAAGTCGAAAAGTTGAAGTTAGTCACACTAACTTCTGACAATTGTCACAGACAAAACTTCAAGTTTTCTACATTTCAAGGTCAAATTTTGGTAGAAAAGTAGAAGTTAGTCGCCTTAATTTCGACTTTTCGACTTTTCACAAACTCAATTTTCTTAGAAAAGTGGATGGCGGTAACAGGATTCCGTACAAACGACAATTTAACGCGTGATTTACTCGCCCCAACTCTTTATTAAGCGGGGTTCGGTGAAATTGGAATCGTCCCAATGAGAATTGTGTTTTAACCCTTCACCGAATAACCATGAACTGTACAAGCGTCATGGTGAACAGAATTTAGTGTACAACCTGTATCTGCCAATCAAAAACATTTTAAAATATCTGGTGTGAGCCAAGTTTTTGCAACATGTACATGTCTCGTATATTAAACAACATACATGTATTTTATACTTTTAGGGATCTTACAGCTCCTCATGTGTAGTCAGACGAAATCCTTGTCAACAAAGCTAATGACCTATATTGGAACTTATGCCCCCCCCCCCCCCCTCCCCCCCACACACACATAGTTCGCGATGTTACTGCGACCTGACAACTTGTAAAATAGCATTTTCCTTCGAAAATCGTTTAGTTTTCTTTCAATTTTTTTCAAATCCAGGGCTCCTGTGTTTTGTACATTTTTTCTATGTCCTCAATACGACCCTTCTACGTTCATGGCATTTCCACTGCAACTATATTGCGTCCCTACGGCGGCCCCAAGGTGACCGATCATTGGCCACCCAGCTGCGACTGTGCTACATCTTCTGCGGCGACTTTTGCGCTTGTCCGGCGACTGTCCGGCGACTGTGCGACGACAGAATTTCGAAAGTCATAAACAAATGTTGCATGTAGGCTACTCGTACTCACATGTCGCAGGCATTTCAATACATGGCAATGAATGATAGATACAACAACGCAAACAACAAAACGCCTCTTTACAATAAAGACCTCGTAACTGCAGCTTGTTTCAAGCTGCAGTTACGAGGTTTTTATTGAAAAGCAGTAAATATTTTCTTACACATACATAAACAAGCCTGTGTCTCTTAATCAGTTGGTCCAATAAGACAGCAATAACAAACAACAAAAACACAGTAATAAAAACGACAAGACAGTGTCAACTCATCGACTTTAAAACCTACCAAAATTACTCTTGAAACATGGAATTCATTTCGTTTGGACCGTTGATTATGTTAAATTAGTGGATAAATCTTATTATTTGTGTTAATTACTATTATGGTAGACGTGAAATTCGACCAATTACAGGCCAGCTTAATTAGGCTACTCAATCTAGAGGATACGACAAAATGGACATTCTTACTCACAGTAAATGTAATTAACCCTTTCTCATTTGTTAGGAACAAGTTAAAGCATAGTTCCAACCGGAAAATATCGTGAACTAGGCTGTACAATAAGCATACTTTTCTCCGGCGTACAAAATTGGTCCAACGTTTTTCTTATGCTAGGATCCCACTGCCGATCAAATCAACTCGATCAAACCCGATCAAGTGATCAAGTACCGCTCGAGATCGGTCGGCATGGGTGATAGGGAATAGTCGAGATGGTCGAGTTTGGTCTGCATCAATCAGTGATATTGCCAATTTACTTTGGCATGTCAAAAAACTCGTGTAGCGATCGAGTATAAACCACACCGGGAAGTACTCGGGTATCAATCGTGCTGATCGAGAATCAATCGTGTAGAGATCGGGTGTGATCCGGTAAGCATCTTTAACCAGGATTTGATTAGATGAACAGATGGAACAGAAGTAGAGATGATCGGAATTCGTTCGGAAATTGCTCGTACAAGTCGAAGTGATCGGGTGCTTCAAACTGCTCTTTTGCATTGGCTCAACTCGATCTACTCGATCGCTTAATTTTTCTCGATCACACTCGACCAAAAAGACTTCTTCTCCATCTCTAGTCGATCAAATACGACCTATACACCCGATTTGATCGAGTAAATAGATAAAGAAGAGGTCTAGTTGATCGGGATGCGGTCGGAAATCACTCGAGTACAAGTCCAGGTAAGCGAGTGCACGTTCGGTGCAGGTCGGGACAACCCGAGCATATTCGATCTCCAGACACGATTGATTCTCGATAAGACCGATCGTCTACCGATCGTCAATACACAATCGCTTATCGATCATGTGTGTACTCGATCGCACTATTTTTACACGTCAAAAACTATCGGATAGGAAGCCCGAGCGATGCAGATCAAGTCCGATCACCCCGACCGTTCCCGATCACTCATGCAGACTGAGCTAGACCTGTATTCGGTCGCTTGGTCTAGTTGATCTGATCGGCAGTGGGAAAATAAGGTCGTGTGGTAATAAATATGTGCAAACAGCACGAGATCCCGCGCAGATTATATTAACAGAAATGTTGAAAATTGTCGGCATTAATCCTTGAATGTTATCAAATGAAGGGTGGGTCAACAGCTACGAGTATACGTGCGTGTAATTTCATAATATTTGAACACGAAATAAAGAAATGAGAAACAAATTCCTCGAATTTATCAAACAACCCTCGTAAAAGTACAATTAGGCCTACGTAACACAATAATTATGAAGTTATTATGACTATGTGATAATCACAAAAAAAGCAGAAAGATCTTCATTCAATACACGAAAGTTTCCGACCAGAATAGAATCAGCTCGATCTGGTCGAATATAGATAGTGATGGTCGGGTGTTGATCGTGTAGGACTCGAATAAAGGACTTTTTGATCGGGAAGAAATCGGAAAGATGGTCGGGCTGCAATTGGGAAAGGATCGGGAGTGCTCGTTCGGGGATCTAGTTTGATCGACTAGCGATCGAGAAGAAGTCGTGTATATGTCGGAAGCAATCTTGAAACTATGCAGTCTTCAGACTGCGCAGATGTTACGGAACTCATTTTGAGCAGTTTCGAAACCGCGTAATATAGCGATCATATTGTTATTTTGACGTATAACGGCGTTCTCTCGATGCAGAACTCATCTTAAACATATTCCTTTTGAGAAGGAAACTTAACAGATCACAAAACAAACCATATTATGCTGTTTTTATTTGAAAACATGTTCGGTACCGAACAGCCGAAGTTCTGCACCGAACCGAAAAACAGCTTCCGGTTTACCGAAAATGATTCGTACCCTAGAAATTTCGTACCTTAATTTTACCAGTTCGTCTACATTTACAAAACAATGCATATCGTCCAATTTATAGACAATATTGTCATAATGGTGATATGGTTTCTCGATTCTGATTAATTATTTTGGAAAATGATGCAGTAATTCGTACTATTCCATTTCGTAACATTATTTTTACAGATTGTAAATGTCTGTAGGCCTATTCTGTTTGTGAACTACGATTGTATGTATTGTTATGAGCATCCTGACCACCTATCTATAGGATTTTTTTTAAAAAAAAATAAGCTGAAATTTATGTAATCAGGTCTAATAGGAAATTTTAGTTGACAAAGTTGACATTTTGAAAAAAAAAATCCTTGAAAGTAAGCAAGTTTTATTACGGAACCTTTCATCCTTTAAGGGGGAATGCTCCAGATTCCTAAATCTTTTCCCAATAATAGAATTTATTTATATTTTGTGTGTTGAAATAACATGTTATTACCAATTGAAAAAAATCATTCATCCTATAATATTGGTCAGTATACGAGAACCACTCGGTGGAGCTAAATCATTCATCCTATAATGTCAGTCAGTGTACGCGAACTACCCGGTGGAGCTAAATCATTCATCCTATAACACGGCCACCAATCCCTCTCATTCATTGCAAAATGCTATGAGCGAAATCTCAGAAGAGGGACTTCCGGCTATGAAGAAACGGGACCCATTTTGTGAATGTAAACACACGTTGTTACTTTAAATCGGTGATTTTGCCAGTTTTTGGCTGATTCTCAAAAATCGGGGAATGCTATTCGATGGTGAGTATATTTAAACTTCTTTTGGAGTATGTCTCCTCGGCATGGTCTCACCGTGTTTGCTTTAAACTGCTTTGTCATGCGATCACAGTGGTGTGTTTTGAAGACATGTCAAAATTGATCGAAAAATTATGGTTTAAATACTACTATAATTCCCTTCTATACAGGTCCCATAAGCTTCGAATGCTTTATCTTATATATATATCCATTAAAATCCAATGACTGATTTTCTGATAGAGAGAAAAAGCAAAAAAAGTAATACGCTATGAAGAAGAGAGATCAGCTATGAAGAAGAGAGATCAGCTATGAAGAAGATAAAATTCGCTATGAATAAGAGCTCGGATATTCAAAGCGTCGGGTTTTGACTTAATTTTGCCTTTTCTCTAAAATTTTCGCACGGAAAGTGATACGAATTTATTGTTAATACCATTTCACATTTGGGATTGTAAGATCAATCTAATTTCCAAATTAGCCTACTTCAAGACTTTTCAGTATACAATGTGGTTATATTTGGAATGATGACATTATTATGTAAATAACATAGGCCTGCACATGCGGACGCCAATGTCATTGTAAACTATTTAGGCAAAACTTGGCAAACCGTATAAGAACCCTAACATTATAATAATTTTAAGCCTGCGCAAGATACATTGCATGTACTTTGAATGAAAACAGGTCTTATTTACATGTTTTAGCGGCCAGTCGAGCTTTTGTCATTGCGTTGTGTCCGTCATGCGTCCGTCGGTTATATTTTTCTTGTATGCACTCAAGAGGCCACATTTTTGTCCGATCAATCTGAAAGTTGGTCAGAATTAGGTTATTTCCTCTAAGACCCCCCCCCCCTCACACACACACACACGACAGCCTCCGGAAGTCGAAATTTTTAAACGGGGAACGGTTGATCGTAAATCCAATAAAATAACCATCTTACCGGCTATTAACGAATTCATTCAATTTTATCATTTTTGTTCCACTTAAAACTTCGCGTTTTGGGAGCCTCGTTTTGATAATGTCGATTTGTTACTATTTTCAGTAACAATTCTCATGTATGTTCTAAAATGCATTTCCACGTGATGATAAGTCAGGCCCGTAGTGACAAGTGGGGGCATGGAGGGGTTAAGACCCCCACCCCCAAAAAGGTCTGCTTAAAATGCTGAATTGTCATTATTTTGCACTGAAAATATTTGGGGAAATCCAATTCAGTTCCTCCAAAATTCCGACAATAGCAAGAACAGGGGCTTTAGCCCCCCCCCCCCCTCCCCCCATTAAAATGTTTCCAGTCCTACGCGCCTGTAAGTTACCGGTCGGCATTAAATACATGTTTAAGCTGCATAATAATAAATATCTTTCTATCGTCTAGAATTTGATTTTTCAAATGGAAATTTGTAAAAAAAATATTGGAATTTCTGTCTTCAAATCCGGTCATACTAAAACAAGCCGCACAGCAAAATCACAGCCGTACAGGTAAAACCAAAGCCGTACGGACTTTAAGTACCGCCGTACATATACTGAGACCTTAATTCCATATATTTTTTATCGAAATACATGAAGAAATATATAATCTAAGCAATAGACAAGTTAAATATCATTTTTTTGTTATTTTGATGATGTTTTAGGCATTTTTTACACCCTATATGAAGCCCAACAGGTGCTCATGTAAGCCGTACCGCGGTAGAGCAATACAATCATGATTTATTAAAAAATAAGACGATATAAGATGTTGTTTATGAAGAAAATATTGTATTTTAACCTCTATTCAAGTTTTGATTATTTTATTTCAGGTTTCATTAGGAGTTAAATGCGACGAACAACACAGGTGAATCTCAACAAAGGGGGGTAACTTCTTTATTATTGTATAATATTGTTTGGTATTGATTTTCGCATCATTTACTTTTATTGATAAGAATGAGGTGTGAAATTGAGAACAAAAGACATTGGTATTATTCATTCCCAAATGGCAAACAATAAAAAGGGTTTAGCCATAATTCCTTCTTTTTCAGCAGTTTCAATTTTTTCATTCTGTGGCTATTTAAAGACTCCCATTTTGGACTATGGACGATATAGTTTTAAAACAGAAAACTGACAGGAAACATCCATAGATCTTTACTTCCCAAAATCGTTTAACCTATTACCAAACGACAAAATTTTAGACTTGTCCAAATTCAGAGATGTTGCAGACGACAATTTCAATTGAATGAAATTTTTAAAAATTGATTGTTTTTTGGAAGCATTATGGGAAGCATTTTCTTCATTTTGCGTGATGTTTATCAATGTCATCATTTTAAATAAAGTCATAAAGTCATTGTGTGGTAATGGGTTAAATGAGATTTTTTTCAGAATTCTGCAAAATGAATTAAGGATGACAAGGGTTAAAATTTGCATTCAATGTAGAACTTTGTTCAAAGCTTTCAGTATAACTTTTTTATATATATTTGTTCCAGGTGAGAGGATGCTATGGTAAATACAGTAGAACTCTCAGCCATTTACAACAAATGTTTCCAGACTCAACGACGAGGACGTGGTTCTACACTGAGTCCATTTTTTTTTTGTTTTGTTTTTTTTGTTGTTTTTTTTTTTTTTTTTGTTTTGTTTTTTTTTATGTTGGGGCCAATACCAAGGCTGCAAGCCACTGTTTGCGAAAATGGGTGAAATCAGTGCACGATGTTTATTTAACCAATGCTACAAGCAACCTGAGTGTCTTTATACATCAAGAATTTTGTACAATGTAGGGTTTTAAGTGCTAGCAAATCATCATACTGCATTTTTTCTGAATAGGCGACACATTATCCAAAAGAATGTGTGTTCATGAGCTGAAAAAGCATGATCAATGCTTATGAAAAGTGACTGTCTTGACAAGTGTGTAATGTTCGGAAATGTACATATTCATTTAACTTGCTGTACAAAACCTGATTCTGGATTAATATTGGATAAACAAGTTAATCGAAATTGAGTTTTTTAACCCTTTCCCAAACAAGACCTGGTTTTGACGTCCCTTATAGAAAAGGCTTGGGAAAACATTGAAACAAAAGAAGAAACTGCTGATAACCAGCAGTTTCTCCTTTTGTCTCAATATTTTCTGTGCCATATTTAACACAAATCTCATGTTTAATTAACATCCATTTTGTCATTTGTTGCAGTTTTTGAAGTGGATCACCCTAAAATTTTGTCGTTTGGGAAAGGGTTAACTTGATTGTTAAGAAAGAATGTGCAATTAATGGTTTTAGCATGATTATGGAAGAGGTAGAGTTTTGATACTGCTTGCCATTAATTGAGTGTGAAATAACCTTTATCCAACTATGCACTTAAGAGGAAACACAGCTAACATTATCATTTAATTATCATATATATTTTCTTGAAATTGTTTTCAAGATTGCTGTAGTTTTAAACGAATCAAAAGAAAAAAAATGTATATACACTCACATCATTTCCTCCCCGTAAATTATGGGGTACCCAACACAGAGTAAACGGCGTATGATGGATGCATACAGGCGTTATATCGAATTTAGTTTTCGTTAAATTTATAAATGTAAAAAAAAAAAAATGGATAACATTGAGAGAAAATGTGAAATTGTTGCTGATCAACAGTTTGTCATTTTCCATCAATATCATTCTGTTCATACATCAACTAGAATATCACTGAAAGTGATCATACCCCCCAAAAGCGCAGTTTTTGTGCATTTTGAGAAGTTGATTTCATTTGAACTGGGAGCTGTTCAATTGGAAAAATAGAGCTAACAAAAAATCAACAGACCAAACAACATGTGTAAATGTTGCAAAAAATACCAATTTTCAACAAAAGGACATAGCTCATTTAACAATCCCCAAGCCCAGCCCTGCCATGGTGATATTTTTCAATAAACCAAAAATTTACAACCATGTATTGAAGACAGTCAATAAAGGTAGGCCCACATTCCTGTAAGATTAGGTTCAAATTTACTGTATAATTGATTTTAAAAGAATTTTCTCTCATGATTTTGTTAAGTCTGATAAGTAAGAATTGGCACAGTGGTTAAGGAGATTTTTTTTGAAGAATTATCTAACGATTTCTCGAAGTCGGATAAGCCCCGCCCTGCCACGCCCACATTTTAGGGCAAATGAAAAAAATCATGAGCATACATTGGATACAATCACCCAAGGGTCAGTCCTGTCAAGTTTGGTTCAAATTGGCCAAATAATTGATTTTTAAAGATTTTTCACATGATTTCCCAAAGTCCGACAAGCCCCGCCCTGCCACGCCCACAATTTTTGACAAATCAAAAATTCACTAACAAGTTTTGAAAAGGGTCACTAAAGGAACATTCCTGCCAAGTTTAGTAAGAATTGGCCAAAAGATTAAGGAGGAGAAGATTTTTGAAGAATTATCTAACGATTTCTCGAAGTCCGATAAGCCCCGCCCTGCCACGCCCACAATTTTTGACGAATCAAAATTTCATGAACAAGTTTTGAAAAGGGTCTCTAAAGGAACATTCCTGCCAAGTTTTGTTAGAATTGGCCCAGTGGTTGAGGAGAAGATTTTTGAAGAATTATCTAACGATTTCTCGAAGTCGGATAAGCCCCGCCCTGTCACTCCCACAATTTTTGGCGAATGAAAAAATCATGAGCATACATTGAATATAATCACTCAAGGTGATGTTTTCAGTAGCACTACGTAGCTTTATAGAGGAAAGTGACCGTGGAGGAATGATAAGGTATTTGCTGGGAGCCATGGACGAAAATTTATTTCGTTACGTGGATCGTGACAGATACCTTGATTTCCTTAAAATTAATGCACAATTTCTAGTTGAAATAACAAAACTTTGAAAATCTGAACATACTTATATGTACAATCGAGATTGGGACTCGTTGAGAAATGTTGTCCCGTTTCGATTTCGCTGAGGACAAATATCTCAAAGCGATTCACACTCTACCAAAATCAAATTATAAGTAGGCCTATCAATCGATAATGGTGTGATTAACCCATTTGTAAATATTGCCTGATTTTGACGTCCAGGAAAAAAAAACAAAAAAAAAAAAAAAAAAAAAAAAAAAAACAGTTTAGGAGAATGTTTATAGAAAGTGAGAAATTGCTGACGACCAGCGATTCATCATTTTCTGTAAATATTGTCGAGCTATAAATATCTATATATATATATTTGTCGTCTGCAAAACCAATCTAAAGTTTGCTGTTTGGGAATAATATTTGTGTTGTAAATTCAGTTAACAACTTTATGTTTGACTTATATGTGTACATATTCTCTCTCTATCATTATATTTTCTGTCCCCCCCCCCTCTCTCTCTATTTACCTGTATGTCTGTCTATTTCTGTCTTGCTATCTGCGTCACTGTCTTTTATGTCTATCTATAGTCTCTTAATCTGTCCCTCTCTCTCACCTCGTTCTTTTCTCATTGTGTGCATACATGTTACTGTGTTGTTTTTTCTCTTATTATCACTAAATGTTTGTCATATTGTAAATCTCCAGAAAATGGGGGAAGTAAAGGTAAATAATAATAATAATAATAACAGGCCATAAACATTAACATGGAGAATCTATCCGGATCTATCGTCCGCTATCTTCGTCATGATCCAGGGGCTCCTCTTGACCACAACGCCTTTGTTCCTGTCGATCTCATTCTTCTTCACTTCAACATACACCTGCAAGATTTGTACGCAGCAGTCAACCAGCCATCAGACAAACAACGACTGTATTTTTCCAACTGCGGCCAGTATATTCGGGCAGCGGCCGGTCACTCCATACCAATTCGTCTGGAGTGCATCGGTATCCAGATTGACGATCCATCCACCGTCGGGTACTGCTGCCACGGCACGTCACTCGCAGCCTACAATCAGATCAAAGAAGAAGGCCTGAAGACCATGGGGCGAAGCTACATCCACTTCGCTACATCAAAACAGCAAATCAGACGAGGGTCCAGAGTAATCATCACCCTGAACGTGCAGAGGTATCTGCGTGACGGAATGAAACTCTTCCGTCTGGCAGACGGGAACATCGCTGCAGAAGGAAACAGGGACAATATAATTAAGCCCTGTTTCTTCAAATGCGTTACCGTCAAAAATAGCCCTTTTTAGGGCTGTGATCCAACGGCCCTTCTAAGGGCCACCACTTTCAATGAAAGTGTTCCTTAGCGAAATATTGTCAATCAATCAATCAATCAACCAATCATTCAATCACATTCAATCAATCACATTCAATCACATTCATTCAATCACATTCAATCAATCACATTCAATCAATCAATCACAATCAATCAATCAAATTCAATCAATCACATTCAATCAATCACATTCAATCAATCACATTCAATCAATCACATTCAATCAATCAATACCAAAAGTGTGGTATCTAAGCTATAACATTTGCGGTTTGGTAATGGGTTAAATCCCGATCATCCAGTCTATATTGTCCAGTCTAATTTCTAAGTTCTAATTTACCGAGTTACCTCCCTTTGGACTTTGTGCAGGGAGTAAAAAAAAGCCTAAAACATCATCAAAGTAACAAAAAAATGATATTTAACTTGTCCATTGCTTAGTTTATATATTTTTTCATGTATTTCGATAAAAAATATATGGAATTAAGGTCTCTGTTTCTGTACGGCGGTACTTAAAGTCCGTACGGCTTTGGTTTTACCTGTACGGCTGTGATTTTGCTGTGCGGCTTGTTTTAGTATGACCCTTCAAATCTTCCTAAACGCATAACCATTCAGTATACGTGAGTGCCAAGAAAGAATTATGAAGTCCGCGCTTCTTCATAGCTTGCTCCCTCTTATTCATAGCTACTCTCGCTTCTTCATAGCTTACTGCTCTTCTTCATTGCATACTTGTTTTACTCATAAATAAACAAAGGTTTTCAAAATCGTAAGTGCGGAATACTAAAAGAGACCATAAAATAGTAAACTGAACATGTCTAATTCGAAAAATGCATATGATAGCGCCGTAGGAGTCGTTTATGTGTCGTTTATGTGTCGTTTGGTTTGTAAACATAAGTGTGTGCACTCACTTCGAAAGTAATTGCAAGTTTACTCTGTAAGCTAGAACAAAGGGCTTCGGCAATATAACACATCATTCATTACCCCATCGAATAGCATTCCGCGATTTTTGAGATTCAACCCATAACTCGCAAAATCACCGATTTAAAGTAACAACGTGTGTTTACTTACTCAAAATGGGTCCCGTTTCTTCATAGCCGGAAGTCCCTCTTCTGAGATTTCGCTCATAGCATTTTGCAATGAATGAGAGGGATTGGTGGCCGTGTATAATGTCGGTCAGTGTACGCGAACCACACGGTGGAGCTAAATCATTCATCCTATAATGTCGGTCAGTAGCCTATACGTGTACCACTCGGTGGAGCTAAATCATTCATCCTATAATGTCGGTCAGTATACGCGAACCACACGGTGGAGCTAAATCATTCATCCTATAATGTCGGTCAGTATACGCGAACCAATTGGTGGAGCTAAATCATTCATCCTATAATGTCGGTCAGTGTACGCGAACTACCCGGTGGAGCTTAATCATTTATCCTATAATGTCGGTCAGTATACGCGGACCACTCGGTAGAGCTTAATCATTCATCCTATAATGTCGGTCAGCATACGCGAACCACTCAGTGGAGCTAAATCATTCATCCTATAATGTCAGTCAGTATACGCTAATCATTCGGTGGAGCTAAATCATTCATCCTATAATGTTGGTCAGTATACGCGAACTACCCTGTGGATCTAAATCATTCATCCTATAATGTCGGTCGGTATACGTGGACCACTCGGTGGAGCTAAATCATTCATCCTATAATGTCGGTCAGTGTACACGAACCACTCGGTGGAGCTAAATCATACATCCTATAATGTCGGTCAGTATATGCGAACCACTCAGTGGAGCTAAATCATTCATCCTTTAATGTCGGTCAGCATACGCGGACCACTCGGTGGAGCTAAATCATTCATCCTATAATGTCGATCAGCATACGAGAACCACTTGGTGGAGCTAAATCATTCATCCTATAAAGTCGGTCAGTATACGCGGACCACTCGGTGGAGCTAAATCATTCATCCTATAATGTCGGTCGGTATACTTGTACCACTCAGTGGAGCTAAATCATTCATCCTATAATGTCGGTCTGTGTACGCGAACCACTCGGTGGAGCTAAATCTTTCATCCTATAATGTCGGTCTGTGTACGCGGACCACTCGGTGGCGCTAAATCATTCATCCTATAATGTCGGTCTGTGTACGCGAACCACTCGGTGGAGCTAAATCATTCATCCTATAATGTCAGTCTGTGTACGCGAACCACTCGGTGGAGCTAAATCATTCATCCTATAATGTCGGTCTGTGTACGCGGACCACTCGGTGGAGCTAAATCATTCATCCTATAATGTGGGTCTGTGTACGCGAACCACTCGGTGGAGCTAAATCATTCATCCTATAATGTCGGTCAGTATACGCGAACCACTAGTAGGAGCTAAATCATTCATCCTATAATATCGGTCAGCATACGCGGACCACTTGGTGGAGCTAAATCATTCATCCTATAATGTCGGTCAGCATACGAGAACCACTCGGTGGAGCTAAATCATTCATTCTATAAAGTCGGTCAGTGTACGCGAACTACCCTGTGGAGCTAAATCATTCATCCTATAATGTCGGTCAGTATACGCGAACCATAAGGTGGAGCTAAATCATTCATCCAATAATGTCTGTCAGCATATGCGAACGACTCGGTAGAGATAAATCATTCATCCTATAATGTCGGTCAGGATACGAGAACCACTCGGTGGAGCTAAATCATTCATCCTATAATGTCGGTCAGTAGCCTATATGCGAACCACTCAGTGGAGCTAAATCATTCATCCTATAATGTCGGTCAGTACACGTGAACCGCTCAGTGGAGCTAAATCATTCATCCTATAATGTCGGTCAGTATATGCTAACCACTCGGTGGAGCTTAATCATTCATCCTATAATGTCGGTCAGCATACGCGAATCACTAGGTGGAGCTAAATCAATCATACTATAATGTCGGTCAGCAGCCTATACGTGAACCACTCGGTGGAGCTAAATCATTCATCCTATAATGTCTGTCAGTATACGTGAACCACTCAGTGGAGCTAAATTATTCATCCTATCATGTCAGTCAGTATACACGAACTACCCTGTGGAGCTAAATCATTCATTCTATAATGTCGGTCAGTATACACGAATCACTCAGTGGTGCTAAATCATTCATCCTATTATGTCGGTCAGTATACGCGAACTACCCGGTTGAGCTAAATCATTCATCCTATAATGACGGTCAGAATACGCGAATCACTCGGTGGAGCTAAATCATTCATCCTATAATGTCGGTCAGTATATGCGAATCCTTCGGTGGAGCTAAATCATTCATCTTATAATGTCAGTCAGTTTATGTAGACAACTCGGTGGACTGATTTATTGACCCTATAATGTTGGTCAGTATATGCGAACAAATAGGCCTAGGTAGATCTGGGCCCAGCTGCGGATCCAGGGTTTCTGTGGACGGGGGTTCGAACGTAGGCCTACAAATAGGAGGGGAGGAATTGAAATAAAATGTTCGCCCCCCCCCCCCCCCCACTTTGGATCCATTACTTGGGCCTACAAAAATTCGTCTGAATTTTTGTTCCCCGATCCCGCTAATATTGAATCTTGTCAATGTTGGCTAACGTAGATCTAGATGTATCAAAAGTTTGTAACAATTTTTTGTACCGACAATTTTAAGTGAACAAAAATATTGTCTTTTGGGACAGAATCCTGACTTGGGGATCATTGCCTAGCAACGTAACGCCAGGTAGATAGATAATCAGCCCTGCGTTCAGTAGACAAACTGTTAGCGAACGTTACCAACATTCGCAACTTCTTTGATCCAAATTTGACAGAATTGACCGAGTATTCCGAATGAAACAGCTAACTGTGAGCTAACGTTTTGTCTTACTGAACGCAGAGCAGGTGCGCAATAAAATCTCGGCTTACGAGACTCAACGTTATTTCGCGGAGTTTTCAATCTCTGTTGTTATTATTATGTCTTTGTCAGAAGTGAATCGATCAAAAATCAAAAGTTATCCGTAAAAAGTCCTTTCAGGTCGTTGTTTGATTTGAATATCAATAATTCAGTGAAAATAAACAGTCTGAATGGTTCTGCATAACATACAGAACTCATGCATAAGCAGTTTTAAAACTGGATGAGCAGTTTCTAAACTGCTCATCCAGTTTTGAAACTGAGTAAAGTTCCGTATACGCAGTTTTAAAACTGCTCAAGTTCTAAAACGGTTCACAACATATATACATTTGGTCGGGCTTGATTGGGGAAATTAGGTGGTCGAGTCGATCGAGTTGATCAGATCGGTAGTGTGAACCTAACATTTGCGCACGCATGCCTATTTAGTAGTGCGTCTCTTACTGATACTCGTACACGTGTGCAAGAGAAAAAAATCTGTAAACTACAATTCCAAAGTGATTTCCAAAAGTTTGAATTTCTATAACTCTTGATTTGTATTTATCATGTCGGGATAACGTTTTTGATTATTCAACATAAACGTGCACCAAGCATGAATTTTCCACAAACTTGCATGTGCACTTGGACAGCAATTTGAAAAATATAAACAATTATTGAGAACACGTATTTTAAGAACAGCATTATGAATAAAATATGTATGATCACCTCGGTGTATAATCACGTGACACAACAATTTAAAAAAAATCTTCATTAACTTCGTTAATACCGGACCGATTTTAATTCGGTTTGAAGCAGAGAATGTGGACAGACGTCACGCATATGATGGTTTGGTAGATTTTTTAACAAATTAACTGATAAAAAAGTTATTTTTACCTTTTTGATTTATCTTCAATAACTTTTTTATCGGCTGATTTTTTCAAAAATCCAACACGTCCAGCTTATTCCTGGCATTTTCCCACCTTCTCTGCCTCAAACCGAATTTAAATTGGTCAAGCATTAAAAAGATATTGAAGACTATCGGAAATTCTGAGTCACGTGATCACAGTCCAAATTGTCGTTTTACAGTTGCTACGCGTCATGAAGAACCTATTAGCAGAGAACAACATCGGTCCTGAACAGACTGCGCGTAGACGCAGGTTGATTTAGACCCATGTTGGTCTCAACCACAATATATGCATCTTTTCCACAAATATAAGCCACGATACTCTAAAGCACGAAAATAAAATGCACAAAAAACGTGAGTTAAGAATTCTAAGATAACAATCTCTTAACATCTAAACGTCATGTTTCAATTAAGTTTAATAGTTTTTCATTAATCATTATTCCGTTGGAGAGAAAATGAAAATTGGAATTTGTCTTGAGTGAGCAATTTTCTAATGATTCCTCAGTGATCTTTTTATCTTTTTCTTCGGATTTTCATTTTGTTGTAGAAATTTCATCACAACGATTTTGACAAAATCAAATTGACAGAAACAGAGAGTGGCTAAAATTTCTGTTTACTTGAAAAGAGCCATGATTTGGTACAGGTTACTGTGCTGTGTGATGTTTACATGTAATGCTTTACTTTCTACATTTTTGATCCTATGGCGGTGGTTCGAGTACCTACCCATGAACTCCTGGCATATCTCTCGACGTCTAAATCACAATGCCCAATGCGAGCCTCTAGCTGCTACATGTATTTACCAGTATTTCAGTTCAGTTGATTCATATTTACCAGAAACCCACGGTGAAAATATTTTGACTTGAAATCCTAGCATCCTTTGCTTAGTTCATTTTATTCAGGCCATTAATAATTATTTACATTTAGATAGAAAATTGATAAATAAGAACCTTGGGTAGCGCCTGAATAGAATTACCCCAACCACTTTCAATATGCAATATACACCAAAGCAAAGGTCTGTTCGATTCAGACTTTTCAGCAAAACACGTCCGTTTTATGTATCTATTTGTACTAAAAATATCTTTGGAAAATTAAGTTCCCAAGAAAACGGCCTTATGGACCCCCCCTTTATGTCGTTCGGGAAAGAGTTGGGTAGCAATATATGATCATGATCATCGTAATTTCAAGATGAGTCCTTTTCGTCTGATAGGTTTGGTATGCAATCATCAAATTTATTAACTTTGGTAAAGCATAACTGTAGAATAATCAACCATTACCTACGATGTTCTAATCACAAGCCTGCGATTGAAGCCATATGTTTTAATTAACGATTACAAGATAACATTAACAAAATTCACTCATTTCAATTAACATTTTATTGGTCTCTTTGAGCAAAAAAACATTCCTTAGTGCTTTGCATTTCAAAGAAACGATATTATGCAAAACCAAGATATCAAAGAGTTTACGTTAGACTTTCGGTAAGCCTATAAGGCGTGGGTCGTTAGTTCGAATCGTGCTCAACCAAAATCTTCAACCAAAAGGGCACGGCCTTGGGCAACAACAGATCAGACTACCAT
>CAVMGG010000059.1:0-73951 GCA_963680895.1 Fragum sueziense
CTGGCTCAGTATTTCAATCAATGAGACGGTTCAAGTATAGATTTTCATAAGGAAATTTGACAGGAAAGCTGATTCCAGAATAGACTTTACCTTGAGAAACCTTATTTCTCAGTGGTAATAAGTATTGTTTGTAAATAGGAAAAGTTATATATCGCTGCTTTTCTGCCAAAAACATGTATCTGCAGCTTAAAACAAGCTGCAGATACAAGGTTTTTGCAGAAAAGCGACAATATGTATATCCCTGTATTTCAACCAAACCTTGTAACCGCAGCTTAACCCTTTTCCAAACTGAAACAAGACCTGGGCTGCGTTCAGTAGACAAAACGTTTTGTCTTACTGGACGCAGGGGCTGGTTTGATGTCCCCGATAGAATAGGCTTGAGAAAACATTTTAGGGCAATAGAAGAAAATGCTGATAATCAGCACTTTCTCCTTTTGCCTCAATATTTTCTGTGTATTATTGTACTCAGATCCAACCTGCCATATCTTTTTCAGTGAAACTTAGTTAAAGATGAAATTCCAATATATTTTTGACCCATTACCAAAATGGCAAAATTTGGGGCTTTTCCAAATTCAAAGATATTGCAGACGACAATTTCAAGTGAATGAAATTTAAAATATTTTGGTGTTTTGGCATAGAAAACATTGTGGGAAATGAAGAAATTGCTTGTCACATGCAATTTCTTCATTTTCGCACTGTTTTTTCAAAGCTGTTATCTTTTAGGGAGTCAATGTGTAGTAATGGGTTAAGTCCCGCAACAGATAGATGCTGGACGATGGACGATCATTAAAGCTCATATAATAGCACCTTGTGCTCAGGAGAGCTGAAAACAGGTGTAAATGATACTAATGATGCCAAGGCTTTAGTTTTATGGAAATAAGGCAGAATTTGGCTGGAAATTCTGTATCGTAGGGTTTTCCATCTTAGATTTCCACACAACACAAAATTATCATGGATATGATCTTTTTCATCTCTCTCTTTAAATTGCCGTAAAATGCACAATTTTGATTTATATGACCTTGCCAGATAGTTTTCACTGGTGGTGAACTCGGCCAAAGCGTTGGACATTTTTTCGCGATCATAGTATTTCGTCTGTGTTGTTTTAAATATTGTAACTACGGCTTGGATTAAGCTGTAGTTACGAGATTTTATAACAACACAGACGGTTTGTCTATACAAATTGCTACATCCGGTCTATTTTTAGAACAAATTCATTGTTATTAGAAAAACTATCCAATCAGATCTTTAAACTCACATTTAACTGAAATATCTGTACCTTGTGGTAGCGAAAAATGTCCCTTGCTTTGGCCGAGTTCACCACCAGTGGTTTTTATGTTTAACTTGATTTGGTAGTATAAATAAAACTCAAACACAAGTGTTTCTGTAAATAATGAAGTTTTATTAAAGAATGTTTAAGTAATTGAAATTGTTGTTTACAATAGCATACAATCAATACATATTTTCATTACATAAAAGTTGTTAAATAAACAACTTGCAGAATTCATATTATGCATGTACATGTATTACTTAAAATTTTCAATTAACCCTTTCCCAAATGGCATTGTTTTAGACTTCCAATTTAAAAGCTGCACCAGAAGACAAAATGGAAGGTGATGAAAACAGGTTTTGCACAATATAGCAAAATAAAAATAAATGAATAAATTTATGAAAAAAATGAAGCAAAAGAAGAAAATGCTGATTATCAGCACTCAATGTTTACAGAAGCCTCTTAAATTAGGGACGTCATGAACAAGCTCTTATTTGGGAAAGCGTTAAGTTTCATTACAGCTTATTCATGTTTTTGACAAAAGTAAAATGTTAATTCATCTCAACATTATCTGTTATTCAAACCTTTGTATAACATCTAAATTCAAAAAGCATATTGCTACTATCTGCTGATATTAACCCAGGACAACTTAATTTTTGTCAACAATGTTCTCTATAACTAGGCTGGGGCTCTGAAATGACTTGCCAAAGGCCATACCCACATGGATGGCAGCTTGAATGTAATCCAATCACATCACCCGCAACTTCTCACAAGAAATGAGTTTGGCATTCAAGCTACCATGTCAAGCAGGACCCCATTGTTTAAAATAGAATATGATCATATTTCATGTGTTTTGATCATCATTCTACCCTTTACAGACCGACAAGCCTTTCTGGATTGTCTTGATCTGTTATGAGTGACATCTTCACTATAAATGTACATATATGAGTTTTAGACCTGTAAGCTTTTATTCCAATGATAAAACAAAGTTTTGCAGATTGTACAGCTATATATTAAAATGCCTTTCCATCTATTATATGAAAGAATTGTTCTATGCCATACAAAAACATACTTAAGTGATTATTTCTAAACTATTATAATTAAATTTAAATACATACACATTTACAATGATGTTGCATTAATCCCTTTATATGAATATTTGACTGTCATAATGATATCAGTCCTCTTGTTATTTGAGTAACATATAATAAATAGTTTGTTTTTCTCTCTTTCCCTTGCTATCATCTGTCATGACTTTCATATGATTTATATATAAATGTGGTTATTGTGATATTCTTTGTGCAAAGCACCATTTCCACTTCTAACAAAGTCTATTTGTTAATCTATGACATTGCTATATATATTCATTAAGTATCTTTGAAATATATTCTCCTTTTGGATCAGTACTAGTCTTTGTTTTGATTTTCTAATCATTTCAGAGATTTATTCTAAAACTCGCATAAAACACTAAACTAATATTTTGAATCAAACAATGAATGGTACATGAACTTTTTCAGTAGATCAGCAGTTTTAACAAAAGTAAGACAGTGCTTTACTGAGCTTAGAACAAGTATAATCAAAATAGGAACAAGAGCTCCGCAGAGTGGCGCATATACACCCGAGAGGGGCTTGTTTGTAAAATTTGCCATTTTTTCAATTCAAGGGCAGATAATTCAAAAACGAAACAGGTTATCTGAATTCCGTAAGCGATGTGCACAAATAGACACAATGGAGAATCATTGTGGCAAGTTTGATTAAATTCCAATCAAAACTGTAGGAGAAGTTGCGCACACAAGAAATTGCTAACGGACAGACTGACGGACAGACAGACGACCGGGGCCATAACAATATGAACCTTCAGGCGTATAAAAATATAAATATTTGCTCTATTTGTCACAATAATCTTACCATTGTGCATAATTTTTCACCCTACAGGTCATTAATTTTTTGATGAGTTTTCTTCTCAATACTGAGGTTGATGTGAAATACAAAATTTGTGTAAGTTAGTGTGAACACATTTCGAAATTTAAAGAACATACTGCAATAAATATATATGAGATGTTAATCTACAAATCTCATTTAACTTGTTTTTATACGTGATGAACCATTTGCTAAGCTCTGCACTGCCTTCAGAAAAATTATGCAGAATGGAATAGTAATGTGAGTAAAAAGGTACAGTTGAATTAATGTAAAGTAGCAAGTTCATGTGTAACAGAAAGTAACAAATAGGAATCAATTCTATTAATTAAACAGTGACATAATTTCCGACAAACAATAGTATTTCCTCAGTGTAAATCTAAAAAATTTAACTTAGTCCAAATTCAAAAATGTTGCAGATGACAATTTAAAATGAATGAATCTTACATGTTTGGTCATCTTATGTAGAAAACATTGTGGGAAATGAAGAATTTGGTTTTCACAAGCAATTTCTTCATTTTCCACATGGTTTTCCATGGACATTATCTTCTGGGGAGTCAAAAGGAATCACTGTATGGTAATGGGTTAAAGGTGTAAAATGATCAGTCAACATGTGACTGCAGGCTGATCGTTATGTTAATCTTCTGCCACACAGTTCAGCATATGACAAGGCTTACAGTAGAAATTTCTCTCTTTCTTATTAGATGCTGAAATATGTGTTGAACATGAAGGAAAAAAAATAAGAAAAGAATGTTATATCGCTTGATCATAATTATGTGACCCGCCAAGCTTAACAGTACCTTATGGAAAGTGTGAAAAATATCAAACCTAGCCAGTCTGTGCAAACTAACTAGGATCAATTTTTTTCATTCTAAGGCAATTTCTTGGATATATATATATTTCGTTTCCTTGTTTGTTTTACATGTTCAATAAAATTCCAAATATGACATCTGGTTGATATCTGCTGAATCTCATGTATCTCAAGATTTGGTTAAATGGAAAAACCAGAAGGTCCCTTTCAGTGTGACAGGTCACATATCTTTGTGTCCACCTTTCTGCACCTATAGTGGCCACCCATACCTATATGAACCACCAGCTTTGTCTGCTGAAATAGCAGACAAAGCAAAAAACAATGACGGGTGAGATTTCAAACTGACCTCTTTCATTCAAAATAATATGTAAACTTGTCATTAGCTTCACACAACTCAATATTAATGATTTTTTTTTTAAACTTTATGAAAGATTGACACTGTGATTTGGCACAGCAGAATACACCATCGAATGATCAGACCAGACACATTCTATGACATCAGTGAGAATCAGTGGTATATTACTGTAAATATGATCAATTAAGGAGCCAGAATAATGGGTTGTTTTTGACACTTGTTGACTGCAGTTGAAGAAATCCTGCATAAACCTCTGGATAGTTGTATTCATATCCAATAAATCAATGTTGATATCACCTTGAATAATGAGGTGCTTCCCTTTGAAATGCTTTAAATTTTCAGTTAGAAATTTCTTCAGGTCAGTCACCGAAGATTTAGGAGAGTTGTACAATGTTGCAATGACTATTTCTTTATCTTGCACCAAGAGTTCTACAACAATCATTTCTATGTTTTTCTTTACCACAGAAAAGCTATGAGAAATATGAATGTTGTCCCGCACATAAACGATAATTCCTCTGTGAGGACGAGCATTGCTTACTTGTTTCCCATCTGCTCTAACAATTTGATATCCAGTTCTCTGCACTAAATCGATGGAATCATCTGCAGTTAACCATGTTTCTAATAAGCATAAACAATCTGCAGCTTTGACATTGGGATCTGAAAACAATTCATCCTTATGGCTTCTGTAAGACTGCATATTGTTGAAAAGGCATGTGAAATGAGTGTCACTAGTCATGTAAACTGGAGTGTAACATAGTTTCAATTTCTGTGATTCTCTTAAACGTATCATTTCTTCTTGAACTTTAGTTGACACAGAAATCTTGCTTTCATTCAAGTTTAGAATGTAAAGGCCTTTCAGGGATCTTGATCTACTTATTGCGACATAATGGGCATGGGAAAATACACGTTTTCCATCCATATCTATTACAACCTGACTCAACGTGTCTCCTTGAGATTTATGTACAGTTTTTGCTGTTGACTGGCGCAGAGGGATTTGTATTCTCACAAAAGTTTTTCTCAAATACACAAAGTTCCTCTTTGAATCAAAGATAGGTGTCCATAATGGATTAATAGCACTATGATACAAATGTCTGTACTTTGAACGCCATGATGTTCCGATTTTATCATCATTGAAAGAAACCCACACAATACTTGGTCTAGTAGTATTTTTCTGTCTGTATTCAATTTTATTTATCATACAAGAAGACCCATTTACTAATCCATCATCTACATCAAGGTTAAGACATAGGTCATAAATCATTCCAATAGCTATTCCTACCATCTGACTAAGCCCTGCAGTGTGTGTGGAATCATGTGGCAACTTTGATATTAGTTGTTGTTTAACTGTCACATTGTCATCTCCTAATACATGATCAAGAGCAGGAATGTTTACTTTTTCATTAGTATTATTAAGAAAGCTCCTGACATTGAAATTGTTCACTTTCTCATTGGTATTGAATAAATGTGTTGTATTTTGTGGATAGTCTGTACTAGCAGTATCAGTCAATCTCTTTTTTAGATTTTCAATGTCAACTTGTGTATGATTTCCTTCTCGTAATCTGTTCAAAAGTTCAGCAAATTGCTTGTCTTCCTTTTGCCTCATGATCTCATCCAATTCATGCATTACAATAAAATCCTGCCATAAGTTTGTAGCTAAAGGTCCAAAATTTGTTTTCAAATTCTCAAATATCCAACCATCCATCACTGGTTTCAACTGGAAAAGGTCTCCAATGAATATCATATGCAAGCCACCAAATGGAACATTACTGCCCTTTATTTGTTTTAATCTTTCATTTATGAGTTTAAGCATGTTATTTCCAACCATGGACACTTCATCAATCATAACAACAGACAAGTCTTTATATTTTGTTCGAAGGGTGTTTAAAGTGTCACTATTAAGTGGAGTACAATCATAACCCTGGCTTGCTGGAATGCGGAAAGCTGAATGTAATGTTACCCCATTTATATGAAAAGCAGCTTTACCTGTTGGTGCACAGAGAAGAACTCTACAGTTCTCAGGATTATCACCAGGATTAGATGTCAAGTAACGCTGCAAAGCTTCAAACAATGCACTTACAAGAACAGATTTTCCAACGCCTGCACCACCAGTTAAAAAAACTTTCAACTTTTGTTCATCACGCTTAACAGATTGGAAAACATGAATAAAAAATTCTCTCTGTTTCGTATTCAATGATTTTATCAATTGCCTGTAATCTATGTCTGACATTGTTTTCCTGCGTACACTAATATCTACAGAAGCAACACTTAAACCAACATCTCCAGCAATATCACCTTGTCTCTGATTTTCAGGTCTATCAGGATCAAAGAATATGAAACTTTCACTTTCTTTTGCACCAATATTTGAGTCATCCTGCTCAGACTGCTCTGTGCCTGGGGCAACATCATCAAAATCTTCCTCATTGTGAGCACGCTCCATTGCATCATCTAGTTCATCAGCATTCTTTTCATACTGCAAGGCTTTGTGCTCTATGAAATTTTTAATGGATCTGTACCTTGATAGGTAAGAGTCATGACCTTGTTTCAAATCAATACTTTCATCTCTCCATGAAGTAAATAGAAGCAATCTTTCTCTACAGAACTGTTCGATGTCAATTTTTTTCGAAAATCTTACATATCTTATGACTTTTCTTTGTTTCCTTTCACTTATAACAATTCCATTTTTGAGAACAATTCGACCCCCAGGAATAGAATATTGTCTATCCTCACTTGAATTATAGTCATTTGTGTCTGAGTCAAGCACCTCATCCTCGTTACAATATGTATCCATGTTTTCATTGTTTTCACCTTCATTGGTTTCTTCATTTAATGTTTCAGAAATGTTTTCACCTGAATTTCTTGCAGTGCCTTTGTCAGTGTTGTATTTGATATCAAGCTGGGACACATAGTCTGCTAAACACCAATTTTCAAGTTGTTTTGGTCTTTTAGAATATCTTTTAATGGTATTATCTGCTTCAATATCTGTAGAATTTGAAGATAATTTTTCAAGAGATTCCTTAGACTTAAGTAGGAATGTTCTCTCTTCAGGCAAAGAAGTGTTAATGAAAACAACATCCCTTGAGGCTTTTGTCAATGGCTGTTGTAAAAGTAAGTAGCAGGCTTCCTGGGCACTAACCTCAACACTATTCAAGAATTTATTTCCAATATGTCTAACCTGTTGTCGGAGATCCATATTTCCTCTTCTAGCTTCTTTACATGCCTCATTCATAAGAATACTCATTCCTCTCTGTGCTTTACTAATATATGAAACTATATATACAGCACATGCATATGGATCCAATACAAATTGTAAGTCATGGTTTGCACCCCAAGCGTTTAGAATAGGTTTCATGTATGCATTAATTCTAACCTCACTTAATTTTCTTTTCAGAAAAACCTTTGGACCACTCAATGAGCTTTGGACTGCTTTGATGTAATCATCCTTGCTTACTTTGATCTCAGTAAGGAAATCATCTACCGTAATATTTGTTTCCTTCAACTCATCCAATTTCTTTTGTATTTTGACAAATAAATCTTTGTAATTTTGCTTTTCTTTACAGTCATTTAACGGTTCCAATATAGTTGTGCTTTTCATTGGAGGAATGGGAAAACCAAATCTACAAATAGATTTCTGTTTCTTTCTACAAGACTTGGAATGTTTATGTATCTGTAGTTCTACAAGTTGTTGATCTGGATTTTTCTCACAAGATACATACTTATCTATGAAGGATGTTACTTCATCTAATGAACTTTCATGATATCTAGGAGCCTTTTCAATCCATATTAACATGTGGATGTGAGGTGAACCTCTTTGTTGGAATTCAACACGATAAAAGTAATCTATTATTTTTCCTAATGGGTCATGGGGACTTTTAAGTACAGTGTTTATGAATTCTTGTACTCGGTTGTCAAAATACCTTACACATGTAACTGGATCTTTTTGCACAAGTTTTGTTTTATCAATCCAAGTCAAGTTATCCAATTCTTCCACAGACATTGTTTTTCCATCATTTATCTGAGAGAGCATATTTAGTAGATCATGCCATCTGGTATCTGCCGACGAAAGAGATGTAAACCAAGTAGGTAATCCTAGTTGTCTAATCATTGCAAAAACATCTTTTTTACGGGCTTCAAAATATGGTGGTGAATTCCTTAAACTTCTGAAAATATAAAATCCCTCATCCAATCTCACAACACCTTTAAGATGATTTGTATCAAGCATTTGTGAGGCAGTAAATGTTTTACCTTCTGTTTTACATCTACGCAAAGCAAGATGGACTTTATCAGAAATTTGTTTCAGTTGAACTTTCTTTAACTTAAAGAAGATATTGGGAATATTTGATGCTACTCTGC
The DNA here is from genome assembly GCA_963680895.1 of Fragum sueziense. Taxonomy (NCBI): domain Eukaryota; kingdom Metazoa; phylum Mollusca; class Bivalvia; order Cardiida; family Cardiidae; genus Fragum; species Fragum sueziense. Next base: position 8,701 of record CAVMGG010000059.1, read on the forward strand.
GATCAATATGCCTCAGTTCTAGCTTGCATGTATCACTATAGTGAATGTGAACATGTTTTTTATCATTTGGACTTCTTCTCTGTCCACAGAAAATTGTAGGAAAAGACAAATATTCTGCATCAGGATCTTGATAAAGGCTGAGTGGTGTTTGACCCTCACCTGGAGCAAAAGTATAAGCGTTGTCTTTATTTGGGTCTGCAGCATCCAGCATAGTGTCACTATTACCAATAACCTTTTCTGTCTCGTCAACTTCACTAAAGTGATCAGAGTCATAATTCACATCATCATTACAATCTAATTCTTCACTTACGCTTTCACCTGTCATTCCAAAGAACTCTTTTACTGTATCACTACAATCTGAAGTAATTGATTGCATCCAGTCATCATCTACTTTAACACCAAATTCTTTATACAGTACACTATGGTTCACTAACCAATGAAGAGCACTTAAAACATGCAGAGGTCTAATATTTTCAGTGAAATCACATTTATTATATGAAAGTTTCTTCTTAAGTTTAACAGGTATTGTATAGTGACTATCTAATGTTCTTGGTAAACTGTGTATAACAGGCTGAATGTCAACCGGGACATTGACAACATTCCCTTTGATGGACAACTGACCTCCTCTTGGTAATTCTCTAATCTGCATAAATGGGATTCTCAAAGAAACTAATCTTTCCTCTAGCTGATGTAAATTCAGTTCCTTTGGCAGTACAGGAAATGCATTTTGATTGAAAACAGACATTGGAGGGACTTTGTTAAGTTTAATTTTTTCATAGCATGTTTTACACAGCCATTCACAATCATCAACAGAGATGTAATTTGTAGAAAATTTTTTAACTGCATCAGAAGAGCATTTAGAATTTAGTTTGTTGAATAACACAACAGAATGTTTAAACCATGTTTGGTTACAGCATGAACAAACATAAACAGGGCCTTTTGAAACATTCTTCTTAAATTTTTCAATGCAGTCGTCTAAGCTGGAACCATATCGCTTTGAACTTTTGTAGCTCTTTTCCTTAATTTTATAATCTAAATTAGACCTTAGACTCTGGCGCTTAGTCTTATTTCTTTCATTTTCTACTATCATATTGAATCTTGATGAACGTTTATTCTGTTTTTTCATCCTTTCTGAATCTTTATACAATTTACTAGAGCGGCACTTGTGCATTGATTTAAGAGTTAACATTCTTTCTTTCTTCTTTCTTTCCTCATTTTGTCTAACTTTTTGCATAGAACCCTTTGTCATTGACCTTTCTTTGACTTGCCTTTCTGGATTTTCTCTTGCTTTTTTCTTTGAAATATTTGTCATTGTCCGTTCCTTGACTTGCCTTTCAGGATTTTTTCTTGCTTTTTTCATTGAAGTATTAGTCATAGTCCGTTCCTTGACTTGCCTCTCTGAATCTTGTCTTGCCTTTTTCTTTGAAATACTAGTCATAGTCCGTTCCTTGACTTGCCTTTCTGGATTTTGTCTTGCTTTTTTCATTGAAATACTAGTCATAGTCTGTTCCTTGACTTGCCTTTCTGGATTTTTTCTTGCCTTTCTCTTTGAAATACTAGCCACTAATCTTTCCTTAGATTGTCTTTCAGGATCCTGCCTAATTTTCCTCATATAACTTTTCATATATTCATTTCTTTTTAATCTTTTACGTTCGTGTACAATTTCATAATCTGACCTAACTTCTTGTTTGCGCTTTTGTCTCTCTGCTTGATCCTTGAAATATATGTCAATCAAAGATAATTTCTCAGGTGGACAATTTGTAAATTCAATTTCATTTTTCTTGGATTCAGATTCATGGATTTTTTCTCCTATAACAAATCTAATTGGCATCATGTCAAATTGTTCATTTAGATCGATGTTCATACTTTGATACATTGCATACATGAACATTACCAAATCATCTATTGAAAGAAAAGAAGCTAATAATGATCTTCCATCATCATCTACCAATCCATCAACACCATGTGAATGAGAATCAAATAAACAATATCTACCATCCTGCCTGAAAATTGCAGAACAAACTGAACCAATGATAAATAAAAGATAAGAAGTTGTGTGAAATGCTTCCTTCAAACAACTGTGAAGTGATGACATATGAGTGTTGATAGAACTTTGAATAAATACACCAGATAAAATATTTCCTCTCACAATAGAAACATGTCTATCAAATGCAGTTACAGAACCTGGGATCTCTTCCAAATTCAAAAGCAAGCTTTGAAAGTCATTCCTCGCTTTCAGTCCAATCACTATTTCTCTATGTAATCTATCTCCTTCTATTAGAATTTCATCTAGATTTTGTGAAGATGGCAGATGTCTAAGCTCTGTGTATATCATCGAGCATAAGGCATTGGCTGTACATTGTAGATTTCGAGAGGATGGGTCAAACATTTGATTACCTTGATGAAAAGTTCCGAAAATCATTGTGTTGGATTCTGTATCTTCAGCAACAACTTCAGTAGCAAGAACAGTATTACCATCAGCACTAGCATCAATAACAGTGTCAGTAAGTATATCATCTGCAGTATTTGGTAAAGTATCATGAACAGTATCAAGAACAGTATCAAGAACAGTATCAAGAACAGTATCAAGAACAGTATCAAGAACAGTATCAAGAACAGTATCAAGAACAGTTTCAGAACAAATTCCAGACACAGATGGTTTTTGTGGGTGGGCAAGTCCCCCATCTGATATTCCAAAGACGCCCTCCATAGACACAGATGGTTTTTGTGGGTGGGCAAGTCCCCCATCTGATATTCCAAAGACGCCCTCCATAGACACAGATGGCCTTACATCTGTTTCATCCAAAACAGATGAAGGTAAAGGGTGGGATAGGCCCCCATCTGATAGTTCAAAGACACCCGTTAAATCAGCTGTGGTTTTCGTGAGTACATCTCTTCTGGCTCTACTCATTCGCCAATTCTTCTTGCGAGGCATTTTCCTTCTGCAATTAGAAAATATAAACTAAAATGGCAAATTTTCCAGACATTCAAAGACAACTTTTGACATTGTCTGATGACCAGGACCCTGTTTTACAAATGAATTGAAATGTTCATAAAATCATAAGAAAAACAGGGCCCTGGACCATAAAAGCTGCTACATGTGTATGAAGTGTAAATTTGCAAGCATGTATCGTTTTGACCTTGATAAGTCACTTTAACAATGTTATTAAGGGATTCATACCAATGAATTATGAACTGTTTTAATATCAAATTTGAGCACTACATCTTAATTTCTAACTTACAAGGAAAAAACAGACAAACTAATGGACAGACCAGATTTTATATTGATCCCTTTCTGATCTTTAGGTGCAGATAGTGTAAAAATTCAAGAGAAAGTAATAAAAAGCCAGTTCTTACATTAAACGGATAAATCAATGGTAAATCCAAGTCCCTTTTTCCTCTGTATCTCTTTTCTTTAACTTCGTCACACTGTACTCTATATCTTTCAGCAATCAACACAAAGTGATCTATATTAAGGTACACAACCTTAAGTCACATAGAGTAGAACTTATGTTCACAATAATTCCAATATATACTCCAATTCACTGTCACAATGAACTCACAGCTACATAAAAATCACAAAACTGTATTTAGAATTAAATCAGTGTTGCACAAAAATCATAAAAAAATGTTCACTATTAAAGTGTTCACAATTCACTGTTCCACACAAGAATCATAAAAATGTGTATAACATTTCCAATTTTGGAAATAATAATAAAAGTTCACAAATGTTCCAAGTGATATTACGGTAAGTCTTTTTGTAATATTGATAAATTTGTCTGAAATAAATAAGAACAGTTGTTGAAATCATGATTGATAGAATAGTTGAGTGACAAAATGTAAGTTTCTTGAAAGACAAGATGTGTTTGTGAAACATGAATGCCCGAAATGGCTATTTTTCTACAATGTTAAGTTTTTTAATTAAGAGTTGATAAGGGTTACATGGAACATATAGATATCATTGAAAGGAAGTTAGATACCAAATTTCAGCTTTGTTTGTCAAACACTTTTGGAGAAAATGCAAAATGTTAAGTTTTCTGACAGACAGACAGGAGTAAAACAATAGAAATCATGTTATTTTGCTAACCTATGTAAAAGATCTGGAAGTAATTGCGATTAGCAATTCTAAATTATTCACTGTGTGTTTAGTTTTGAGATTTAAATCTAAATTTGTTCAAAACGTTATAATAATTTAAATATTGGCATGACACTGTACATTACTAAAGACTAGAAAATCAAATTCAGTTTATTGTTGAAATATCATTTCCAAAACTTAAATAAATGTGTATCTCTGTTAAATTGATAGAAAATAATTTCCACTTTCTATGAAAGTGGTAAACTATTTTTTGTGATAAACAAGGCGGTTATCCCAAAAAGAGGCCCTCTTCATAACTGGTGATAATCATGTATGCAATTCAAAGAAAGCAAATAACAACTGTCTTTGAAATACACAATCCTACATACTCAAAAGATTCCTGCAGCATGTTTTGGTCACCAGCACACTTACCTGGTATAGGTTAACGTCTGCAATAGCCCCTAAAGAACAAAGTCTATCTAAACTTTTGATTTAAATAGAATTTAACAAAGTATGGGTTACAAATTATCAATCATTCTTCATAATAATCATAAACTGTTGTTTTTTTTTCTTCATTAACACAAACACTTGTCACGGGTCAAGAGGGTCTGAAATGAGAAAAAGAGTATATCACATTTTGGCATCAAACTTAACCATTTTCCAAACTCTTCCAATTTGAAAGGTGTTGCAGACCGCAATATCAAGTGCATGGAATTTTAAATTTTTTGGTGTTTTTTTGTTCAGAAAATATTGTGGAAAATGAAAAAAATTGCTTATCACAAGCAATTTCTTCATTTTCCACAATGTTTTCAAAAGCCTTTATCTTGCAGGGTGTTGAAAGGCGTCACTGTGTGGTAATGGGTTAAACAGTGGACTCTTAATAATTATATAATCCTGTTATAAGACATTCATTGCAAATTAGCAATTTCCTGTCTGCAAAAACTTAAAATTTTGAGAACAATATACTCCCTTTTTAGCTTTTTTCTGTTAATTGCAATAATTATCTTGACAAATAGACATTGCAGTTAAAAAGAATCCACTGTTTAGTGCATTTTGTCTTTTCTCAAACGATAAAAATTCAGACTGTCAAGATTTGACAGCTACTGCAGGTGATGAATTGGGTTACAAAACTATATGGAATTTGTGAACATTACAGAACAGAAAATACTGAAGGAAAAGGAGCAAGTGCTAATAATCAGCATTTTGTTTTTTCTTTCAAAGTTTTCTGACACTAAATTCCTTCAGAGACATGAAAACATGGTCTTGTTAGGGAAAGGGTTAATGAACGTTGAATTGATTTTCATGTGACTAAAATTCAACACAAAAGTTCTAAGAAGGGTGTCTCAAATAAAAAATGGTCTTGGAGATGTTTTGAAAATTCAAAGTAAAAATAAAAAAATTGCAAAAAGTCACCTAAGGAACATTCTGGCAAAGTACACTCATAATATGTCCAGTGATTACAGAAGCGGCAATCAATGAAAAATTTTCTAATGATTTCTGATAAGCCCCATCCTGCCATGCACCCATTTTTGGACAAAAAACAGTTTTTTTCTAACATTTGACCGCTTGACCTAGTTTTCAACCCCAGTGACCCAATTTCAATCCTTCAATGATTTCATCAAAACAATCACTCTGACCTCTTTTCAGATTGACTGGGCAGAAAATATGACCTCTGAAGGGCATACAAGGTTTTTCTAAGATTTGACCTAATAAAGATTTATGTTTAATTAAAGAACTTTTTCATGGTTTGTCATATTCTGATAAGCCCTACCCTGCCGCACCCAAATTTATAGACCAATTAAAATTTTACTAACAAAGTATTATTGAATAACAAAGTATGGTCGAAAGTAACAAAGTATGGTTGATTTTAAGAATTTCTCGTGATTTCTCCCATTCTGATAAGCCACGCCCTGCAATGCCCACATTTATGGACCAATCAAAATTTCATGAACAAGTTAAGTATAGGGTCACTTAAGGTGCATTTCTACCAAGTTTAATTGAAATTGGCCCAATCGTTGATTTTTAAAGAATTTAACAATTATTTTGTGATTTTTCTAAGTCAGATAAGCCCGGCCCTGCCACACTCAAATTTATGGACTAATAAAAATTTCACGAACAAGTTAAGTAAAGACTCACCCGATGTACATTTCTGCCAATTTTGGTCAAAATTGGCCGAATGGTAGATTTTTAAAGAATTATTTTGTGATTTCTCTAAGTCTGATAAGCCCAGCCTGGCCACGCCCACATTTATGGAGCAATCAAAGTTCTTTAAACAATTTAAGTATAGGGTCACCTAAGGAACATTCCTTCAAAGTTTGGTCAAAATTGACCAACTGGTTTGAGAGGAGAAGATTTTCAAAGAATTATTTTGTGATTTCTCGAAATTTGATAAGCCCCGCCCTGCCACACCCACATTTATAGACCAATCAAAATTTCGCTGACAAGTTAAGTAAAGAGTCACCCAAGGTACATTTCTGCCAAGTTTGGTCAAAGTTGGCCAAATGGTTGATTTTTAAAGAATTATTTTGTGATTTCTCTAAGTCTGATAAGCCCCTCCCTGCCACGCCCACATTTATGGACCAATCAAAATTCTTTGAACAATCTAAGTAAAGGGTCACCCGATGTACATTTCTGCCAAGTTTGGTCAAAATTGGCCGAATGGTTGATTTTTAAAGAATTATTTTGTGATTTCTCTAAGTCTGATAAGCCCCGCCCTGCCACGCCCACATTTATGGACCAATCAAAGTTCTTTAAACAATTTTAGTATAGGGTCACCTAAGGAACATTCCTTCAAAGTTTGGTCAAAATTGACCAACTGGTTTGAGAGGAGAAGATTTTCAAAGAATTATTTTGTGATTTCTCAAAATTTGATAAGCTCCGCCCTGCCACGCCCACATTTATAGGCCAATCAAAATTTCACTGACAAGTTAAGTAAAGAGTCACCCAAGGTACATTTCTGCCAAGTTTGGTCAAAGTTGGCCAAATGGTTGATTTTTAAAGAATTATTTTGTGATTTCTCTAAGTCTGATAAGCCCCGCCCTGCCACGCCCACATTTATGGACCAATCAAAATTCTTTGAACAATTTAAGTAAAGGGTCACCCAAGGAACATTCCTGCAAAGTTTGGTCAAAATTGGCCCACTGGTTTGAGAGGAGAAGATTTTTAAAGAAAAAGTTAACGGACGCACGGACGCACGCACGACGGACACACCGCCATGACAATAGCTCGCTGGCCTTCGGCCAGTGGAGCTAAAAATCATAAATGCTTTCATTAGCAAACACTCAATTCTTCATATAAACAATTACTTTCAATCAGAAGAACTTTCCACCAAAACTTTTTTTTTATAGGATCTGTCATGAAGTTTGGGATATCTTATTTTTTTAATGGCAGCCATTTTGAATAGCTATTAGCATTAAAATAAATTACATGATCCCACAAACTTACCTTGTTTTAGGACAAGTGCATGTTTTCAACAACATAATTAAATGCACTACATTAAATCAAGAAAATAAATCCCCTAATATTAAATTATCTTATGGTAGTAAACAAACAAATACTTACCTTTCATCTGTAACACATCAAGTTTGCTTTCATTCAAATGTGCCACCAAAGCCAGCCAATGGCTAAACAACCAATCAAAACACAGCATTTTTAATTTTAAGCTGCTTCAACATATAAAAATGAAAAATATTAAGCTGCTTCAACATATAGAAATGAAAAAAAAAAGTTTTTATTTATTTATTCATTTTTTTTCAATATCATCATTTGGTAAAAATTTCCTTTGAAAACAATAAACATGCACAGAAAAGATGAAAAGAAATTAAGCTTTGATATTGTAATTAACATAATAGGAACATAATTAAAATTATGGTTCAGGACAATTTTAAAACATCTTTGAGAAAGATGATTGTGATAAGGTTAAATGGCATCACAGGCATAGGTTTTATTTATTTATAATAAATTCACAGTCACTATTAACTCATAAATGAAATTAAATAATTTTCCCTAATAAAATGAGTTAGAGGTAAAGCAATTATGAATAATATCTGGAGCCTTTTCTTAGCAGTATTATATCAAATGTTTACCAACCCTTTGCCCAAACAGGTCATGTTTTGTCATCACAAGGGAGATCAAATGAAAAGAAGAAATGACTGATAATCCTCCTCTTCCCTCAATATTTTTGTTATATCATGCATACATTTTAATTTTGGTATCATTTATTTTGCTGTCTCCATTCCTTTACAATTAGACAGGTATGAAATTTCTGTGTGTGAAAAGGCATGGTGGACTGCACACTGGTTTTTCTCCAGTCTGTAACCTATGGAAACCATATTACATGTGTCATAATGTCCTAAGTATCCATCTGTTAATAAGGCAGTTATGAGCTTTTATCAAACACAAGTCATTGTTTATGGTGGCTATGATTTCTTTTTATAGAACTAACCCTTACCCTAACATGTTCTTGGTTTTGACACTAGCCAAAAAGTTCATACCATGTAATCAAATTAAGTACTTAATGACTTTGAATAAGATAAATTTGTTTACATTAAATATTCATTGTGTTTGTGTGTGTGTGTGTGTGTGTGTGTGTGTGTGTGGAGGGGTGGGGGTGGGGGGGGGGGGTATAAACTTTGCTGATAATGACTCAAAAAGTATTTTTTAATTGCAAATTAATCTTATTTGGACTTATTAACCCTTTCCCATGGAATTTTGTAAAATGAGAAAGGTTTTCAGAGTATTCATTTCAGACAATCATTGAGAAAGTGTAGTCTTTATGTTTATTATGGCATTGGTAACAGAAAATGAGAAAATATGTTTAATGGTTCCCTTTTCCCCTTTCTTACTATTTTCCTAAAAATCTGACTTAACCCTCTCCCATTTGATGAAATTTTAAGGTGGTCCACTTTACACTTTCCCAAACAACAACCTTTTTGGGTGGTCCTATTCAGAGGCTGCTACTGATGATAATATTGATGTTGTTAAAGATAGAATTTATGTAGAATATAGCTCAGAAAATATTGAGACAAAAAGAGAAACTGCTGTTTGTCAGCAGTTTCTTCTTTTGTCTCAATGTTTTCCCAGGCCAATTATATTAGGGACGTCAAAGCCAGCTCTTGTTTGGGAAAGGGTTAGCACTTGCCCAAACAAGACCTGGTTTTATCATACCATGTAAATGAGGCTTGAGAAAACATTGAGCCAAATGACGAAAATGCTGTTGACCAGGGCTTCCCCTGGCAATTTCAGACTTGGCGCCAGCAAAATCGCCAATTGAAATTTTTTGGGGCCAATTGGAGCCAGTCAGTGCCAGTAGAGGAGCCAATGGGAAAAGAAGAAAAACATATAGACCCCACCCCCCGCTCTCTCCCCCCCCCCCCCCCCTAAAAAAAGCACCCCAACATTATAGTCTGTAAAAATGCATAATTATCATCACAATTAGGTAATATGTCATGATGTTTATGACTTTTTATTGACATCAATATAGAAATCAAGATCATTAGCATAAATTCTATAATTTGAGTTGATTGGATGCGGTTCCCTCTGATTTACAATAATTATACGGAACGTCACTGACCCCACCCAGTTGTCAATGCGCCCCCGCCCCCCTCCCCCTCCCCAAACCACGTGCGCACACACACACACATACAGATTGAAATGCGTGCAGAAATTACATGAGTTATTTTAGGTAAATCGGAGAATCTTAAAGTCAACCTTTTTTCGGCATGCCTTCCGACTAGAACTAGTACATTTTTCAGAACGAATACACGAGGACCTAAAATATACGATGTAAATCATTAATTCGTGACGAAACTTAAAACTTCGGAACCTATTGCGGCGATCACTCGATCACAAGCTTTGATAGAATCTACAGATAAGATTTAAAGAAATCTGACTCGGAAAATTCCATGTGAAAACAAGGAATGAAAGTGAATCTTTTTTGATCACAAAAAATTCGATCTGCGATACGATGCTCGGACTCGTAGCCTGAATCGGATTCTGACAAAAGCTTTACCTCGTGTTTTATATCCATTGATTAAAAAGAAAATCTTTTCAAATGCGATAGAAACAAATTCCATTGTGTAATTGATTTGCGAAAGTTTACACGAAATACAAACCGTTTGGGGGTTAAAACATCGTAACGATACGGCGTTTTAGTCACTCGTTATTTATATGACGTCACTACCCCGAGATCAAATAAATGCCGCCGACACATCTGGCCCGTTTGTTCCAGTCTTGACAAAAATGTGTTGTCTTTATAAGGGAATATGTGTAAAGGATTTAGAATACAATTTGTCGGATTTAGGCCGAAATTAAGCTCCAGGTAAACGCACCGGAATAAATTTCCATTGACTAAAGTTTTCTTCCTCGGCAAGCCACGCGACCAAGACATTTTCACGCATATTGAAACAGTTATTTAGAAGGTGTCATAATCATATGGACAAACTGCTATCTCATATAATTGGTTACCGATTATCGATTTTTGTTAATCAATGACTGACCAGCACCGATACACGCGACTGTCATAGCTTTTGAGACTCAACCCTTTACCTGAAATCTTGTGTCAGAATACGGCGCAAATAAGTTGTCGCCAATAAAATCGCCAACTGGCAAATTTTGTCGCCAGAATTTTTATTTTGTCGCAATTGGCGCCAGTGGCGATCGACAGCGGGAGCCCTGGTCAACACAGCATTTTCTTCTTTTGGCTCAATGTTTTTTGTGGTACATCGTGCATAAATTCTTCCTTGGGCAGCTTCCATTTTGTCTTTATCAGCAACTTTCAAATTTGACCTCCCCAAACTCCCCAAAATTTTGCCATTTGGGAAAGGAAATTGATTGATTTATTGGGGTTTTACGCTGTTTTCAACTTTCAAGGTCATATCACGACGACTGGAGCACCTAACCATGGATTCCTGGCGTTTCTCATACCAGTACTACCACAACACCCTTACCGAGTCTCCAGCTACTCCCCCACATAGGTTCACGATATCAAACCATTGATGGGTGACATTTTGGCAGTAAGGGTATTTGCCACAGCCGGGTATCGAACCCGGGACCTCTCGAATGAGAGGCAGATGCGCTACCAACTGCGCCATGGCTGCAGCCGGAACAGGTTTAAAGATATTCTGCTTAGGACAAAATGGATATGTGTTATTTGTGTAAACTACAGCTAGGAAAATACTGAGACAAAGGGGGGAAAAAAGTTGATTACCAGCATTTTTTTCTTTTGCCTAATGTTTTCACAAGGCTTTCCTTGATCAAGGACATCAAAACCAGGCGTTGTTTGGGAAATGGTTACAGCTGAAAGTATTGACTAAATAAGACTTGCTTGCATTTTGTTAGGAGCATATTTACATTTATTTGGAAGTATGATAAAATACCTCATTGAGTGAAAGTGTAGTACAAGAATCATAACTCTGGTTTGCATATTTTCTGAATTATAGCCCTTTGTTGATTGTTTTCAGATTTGAATTTTGTTGAAGCAAATCCCTGAAAGTCTTTCAGCAATGAAACTTTGTGGATACATCATTTTTAGCTCACCTGAGCACGTAGTGCTCGAGGTGAGGTATTGTGATCGGTCTGTTGTCCGGCGTCTGTCTATCTGTCCATCTGTCTATCTGTCTATCTGTCTATCTGTCTATCTGTCTATCTGTCTGTACGTCAACTTTTTACAAAAAAATCTTCTCCTCCTAAAGTACCTGGCAGAATTCAATCATATTTCACACATATGATCTATGGGTCATGCTTTTTCAAAATACTTCAAAGAATTTGAATCGGGGCCATAATGGGGTCAAAAAGTAGGTCACTAGGTCAAATCTTCTTTTTGCTCTAGGGGCCACATTTGTTGCCCAATCATTGTGAAAATTGATCAGAATATTTGTCTTGATGATATCTAGGTCATGATAACAAATAGGTCAAGCCAGGTCAAAAACTAGGTCACTAGGTCAAATATTGTGAAATCCATCTTTTTACTCTATAAGTGCCAATTTTTGCACTAACTTTGTCAAAATTGTCCTGAATGTTTATCTTGATGATTTCTAGGCTATGTCAAGAAGTGGGTCATTCCAGGTCATTAACTAGGTCATGAGGTCAAATCTTGTGAAATCCTTCCTTTTGCTCTGGAAGTGGCAATTTTGGTCCAAACTTTGTCAAAATTGTTCTAAATCTTTATGATATCTGTGTCATAATCAAAGGAGGGTCATGCAAGGTCAAAAACTATGTAACAAGGTCAAATAATACAGATCCTTCCTTTTGCTCTAGAGATGCCAATTTTGCCCGAAAACTTTGTCAAAACTATCCTAAATACTTAACTTGATATCTAGGTTATGTACAAAGTGTGGGTCATGTAAGGTCAAAAACTAGGTCATTGGGTCAAATCTTAGTTTTGCTTTAAGAACGGAAATATATACCTAAACATTGTGAAAATTGTTCAGAATGTTTATCTTGACGAAATCTGGGTCATTTTAAAAGTGGGTCATGTGAGGTCAGAAACTAGGTCACTAGGTCAAATCTTGTTTTTCCTGTAAGAACCAAAATATTTACTCAATCATTGTGAAATTGTTCAGAATGTTTATCTTGACAAACTCTGAGTCATTTTAAAAGTGAGTCATGTGAGGTCAGAAACTAGGTCACTAGGTCAAATTTTGTTTTTCCTCTAAGAACCAAAATATTTACTCAATCATTGTCAAAATTCAGAATGTTTATCCTGATGATATCTTGGTGATATGAATAACAGGTCATTCGAGGTTAAAAACTAGGTCACTAGGTCAAATTTTGATTTTGCTCTAAGAACCAAAATATTTACTATATCATTGTGAAAATTTCCAGAATGTTTATCCTGATGATTCCTTGGTGATGTGAAAAGTGGGTCATGTGAGGTCTAAAACTAGGTCACTAGGTCAAATTTTGTTTTTGCTCTTAGAACCAAAATATTTACTTTATCATTGTGAAAATTGTTCAGAATGTTTATCTTGACGAAATTTAGGTCATTTTAAATGTGGGTCATGTGAGGTCAGAAACTAGGTCACTAGGTCAAATTTTGTTTATGCTCTAAGAACCAAAATATTAACTTTATCGTTGTGAAAATTGTTCAGAATGTTTACCTTGACGAAATCTGGGTCATTTTAAAAGTGGGTCATGTGAGGTCAGAAACTAGGTCACTAGGTCAATTTTTGATTTTCCTCTAAGAACCAAAATATTTACTCAATCATTGTGAAATTTCAGAAAGTTTATTTTGGTGATATGATTAGCAGGTCATTCGAGGTTAAAAACTAGGTCACCAGGTCAAATTTTGATTTTGCTCTAAGAACCAAAATATTTACTTTATCATTGTGAAAATTGTTCAGAATGTTTATCCTGATGATATCTTGGTGATGTGAAAAGTGGGTCATGCGAGGTCTAAAATTAGGTCACTAGGTCAAATCTTGTTTTTGCTGTAGGAGCCAAAATATTCACTTTATCATTTTGAAAATTGTTCAGAATATTTATCTTGATAATATCTGGTCAATGTTAAAAGGGGGCCATGTGAGGTCAAAAACTAGGTCACTAGGTCAAATTTTGATTTTGCTCTAAGAACCAAAAATATTTACTTTATCATTGTGAAAATTTCCAGAATGTTTATCCTGATGATATCTTGGTGATGTGAAAAGTGGGTCATGGGAGGTCTAAAATTAGGTCACTTGGTCAAATTTTGTTTTTGCTCTAAGAACCAAAATATTTTCTTTATCATTGTGAAAATTGTTCAGAATGTTTATTTTCACAATATCTGGGGCAGGTATAAAGTGGGTCATGGGCGGTCAAAACCTAGGTCAAATTTTGCTTTTGCCCCAAAAAATCAAAATATTTATTCATCATTGTGAAAATAGTTCAGAATTGCTTATCTTGATGATAAATGGGTCATGTAGAAAGTGGCTAATGTAAGGTCAAAAACTAGGTCAAAAGGTCAAATCTTGTTTTTTGCTCTAAGAACCAAAATATTTACTCATCATTGTGAAAATTGTTCTGATTGTTTATCTTGATGATGACTAGGTCATGTAAAAAGTGGATCATGCGAGTTTGAAGTTTGCAAGCTGTTTGTTTCAAAGTCCTCTCAGGTGAGCGATGCAGGGCCATCTTGGCCCTCTTGTTTGCTTAAGTTAGTCATCAGTATGGTGGCATTCAATCTCAAAATCAAGGGAAATGGGGTGAAAAATCACTGGGGAAAAAATAATTTTAAAAATACGCAGCTATGGATAGCTGCGCAAAAGCTGCGTCTTTTTACTTCTTGGGAAAAAACATTCAGCAAAAGAAAGACGCAGCTTCTGCGCAGCTTCAAGAGCTGCGTATTTGCTTCTAAGACAAAATTATAAAAATACGCAGCTTTTTAGTTAGATACGCAGCTTCATAACAAAAATACGCAGCTTTTACGCAGCTTCACACCAAAATACGCAGCTTTGATGTAAAATACGCAGCTTTTAGAGAAAAACGCAGCTTTTACGCAGCTCTTTTTAAAAAACGCAGCTTTTTAGGTTAGAAACCAAAAAAACGCAGAAAAGCTGCGTAAAAGCCGGCTTTTACGCAGCTTTCTGAAAGAGCTGCGTTTCATTTTCCCAAGGGCATCACTACCAACAATACAGACAGTTTATTTGGCCTGGCAGATGGAATGTTTCTGAAAATATTGCACTTTTGTACCGGAAAATGACCATTTTCTCTTGTCCCTGGAAAAAAATATCAATTTCCAACATGATTTTCGATATAAAATAATCGGTAAAGATCGCATTTTTCTTCATTTCATTAATGTTTTATATCTCACATTATTGATAGTGTCAGTCCTTTTTGAGAAAATAGAAATTCGACGAAGATTTTTGGCCATATATGTCTGTCCCTGGATTTTTTATACGAAATGTCCTCGCAATAACTTACATGTGCGTAATCAAAGTATTTTTGGTTAGATTTCCTTTAAATACAACCCAAACGGAGGTGGAAACACTCATCAAAGCCACGATGTTTAAATAAAAACAAAGTAATACTTGGTTTCGAAGTTGCGAGGCAAATTAGGTAGGCCGTTGGCTGCGTAGACTTATTTTTTCGTTTTCTATGCAACGTGATCAACCACACTATATTGCTCAGATCTTAGAATCGTTTAGCTTTACTTATTCAGATATAGAATCATATCGTTTACAGCATGCAACATATTTTCTCCCTTGTTATTCTTGTGTGTAATTTGGAGCGAATGGTCGCGGAATTCCTCGCAATAACGGTCCTCGCAATAACGACAGTTTTGTTACTGGGAGTACGAAAATCGTTACCGCAAAGACATAATAAGTTTTGTTATGTAATATGGACTTTTTGTCGAAGAGAAAAGGGTCTTGGTGCATAATTGTCTCAAACTATAATAGGAAAGCAAAGTATTTCAGCTGAAAAAATATAATTACTGTTACCAAACATGTGTACCGATCAGTTGTTACGGAGAGGACTTGGAATCGTTATTGCAAGGACTCCTTACACATTTATGGATTCTTGGTACCACGAATGAATGAATTTTAACACTAGTCTAATGGAGATATTTTGCCAATCACCTTGGAATGGTGTATGAAGGATATAATTCTAGATTAATTGACAAGATTAATTCTAAATGTTCGTTCTGAAATGACCTTTCCTCAATATCGGAGAGACATTATATACTATTTCTTTTTAAGGCATGAATCTGTATATCTTTGTTCCATGGGTTTTGAAGAAATTACTAAGTCATTTTTTTAAAGTGGTCATGGCAAAGTAGTTCCTGGTGCTGTAGGGGTGCCGTGGAAAGACATGTAGATTTTTTTTTTAATTTTCAAGGCA
Source organism: Fragum sueziense (assembly GCA_963680895.1). Taxonomy (NCBI): domain Eukaryota; kingdom Metazoa; phylum Mollusca; class Bivalvia; order Cardiida; family Cardiidae; genus Fragum; species Fragum sueziense. Next base: position 24,590 of record CAVMGG010000059.1, read on the forward strand.
ATTTACATGCATTGATTCGAATCATGCATGTAATCTTGCAATCACAACATTTCATCCCGAAAAAAAGATGGATTTTTTGTCAAATATTATCTTATCTTGGTGAAAAAGAAGTTAAGAAGAAAACATTTTCAAATTACTTTATTTCTTTTTTCTTTTTTTTCTTTTTCTTTTTTTTTTTTTGGACAATCAGTTTTAGGACACTCAACGTCTTACAACCGTGTATCTAAATTATTATGTGAGCTATCTTCCAAAAAGGAAATAACAACAACAACAATGTTCAACAACAAATCATCTGCGTATATTGCTAAAAGGATTGAACCCAATCAGTATGCCAAGACTGTACAGTCAGACTATGGTCGAGATTTTTCGCTCGTAAACGATTTACTATACCTTGAATATTTTTTACTTGAATTTTCATTATGTTATTATTTTCCCAATGTGATATTTTATGGCTTGACGAGAAGGTTTAAGACATTCCATATTTTTTCACTGTTTTTCGTCATATTTGTAATTGCTTAACTTTCTTCGGGTCTTCTCATTTTTTTACAAAGAAGAAGGTTTTACGAACACTAAAGTAAGAGAAGTAAAAATAATGCTGATTACCAGCTCTGACTCCGTTTCCCTTGATATCCAATCATCTATATTGTACACACAAGTTTTCATAAACTTCATTTTTGTAGTCTTCAACAGCTTTCAAGTTGTATAATTTTTATGCTAGGTATCCACTGCCGATCAAATCAACTGGACCATGCCGAATCAAGCGATCGAGTACAGATCGAACTCGATCGCCATTTGTAATCGGGAATGGTCGTGGTAATCGAGCTTTATCCGCACCACTTTGTCATCTTTCTCTATTTGTTTATATATAAAAGAAATATTTGTGTAAGATTAGGTAGAAAGTTGATTGAAAAGCGATCGTGTATTGATCGGAAAGGCGATCTGCAAGATCAGGAATCAATCAAAACTGGATATCGAGTGTGATCGGATTAACATCTTTATATCGATCACATGGCCTTTTACTCATGTGGCTCCCAACCACATCTCGATCAACTCGATCTGTGCTTTATCTGTTCATTGATTCGATCAAATAGAAGGTAGAGGTCGGGTTGATCGAGTAGAGACTGAGAAAAGTCTTTAAGTCGGGAATAATGGGCGAATTTGAGCAGTCAGTGCGATCGATTGACTTGATCAGCAGTTGTAACATAGCATAAAATTTAACGTGTTTGAAAGGGTTTAACAAAGTGACTTTTACATTAAAATGTATACATTTTTTACAATTGCATTGATTTTAATGTTTAAAGACCATAAATAGGTCAATACAATGTAAGAAATGGAAAAATATCTAAATATAAGTCCTCACAGTAATGGTAAATGTCATTCCAATAACAAAGACTTTTTTTATTACAAACTACAGCATGGTTCAATAAAAATTATGTGTTTTGATGGTAAAATTGGTATGTTTTTTAACCTAATTATTTGAAGCTTGAATACAATAGTGAAATTAATTTCTTTCTGTTTATTTCATAAAATAGCGAATACTGTCCTTGCAATAACTAATTTGTCCTCGATGTAACGATGCACTTTCGGCAAATTATTTCACAAAAAAAAGTGTTACGCTAATTTTATAGTGCCTGAATCACAAAGAGAATATTATTTTCTAGAGTCTAAAGTACATGCACATACGTTTTGTCTTAGATAGAAGCTTTATTACATTTGACACAGACAAAATTCTCTATTTAATTAGGAAAATACAATACTACATTGAAAAAAAGCCAAACGAATCATTTTTGGAAATCGACTTGAACATAATTCCTTCAGTCTGGATTCTTATTCTCAAAAAACATACTTTGAAATAATCTTAAAACTTGCAAATCGAATTTCTGAAAGAAAATCTGGTTGTTACAGCGAGGACATTTTATTGAGACCATAGATTTATGAAAGACGATCTCGAGTATTTCCATCTGCATCGGAATGTTCCTGTTAACGTTATTCATTACTTTAAATGTAGTACTTTCATCCTGAACCAGAAATTCACAGAATAAATTGGAAATAAAAATTGAACTTTTTTTGTCAGATTTCCACGAAAATAAATATTGGCTCATAAATATGAGCTCAAATTGATTCTAAAAATTGCTTCATTATGACTATATTCATCTTTAATTTGTATTCATATTGGCTAATGTAGGATATTACTTCATGATGATGTCTTCATGAAAAAATGTCAAACATTAACCCTTTCCCAAACAACAAAATAATAGGGTGGTCCTTTTCAAAAGCTGCTGCTGACGACAAATGGACGTTGATAAGGATAAAATTTGTGTAAATTATAGTGCAGAAAATATTGAGGCAAAAGGAGAAAATGCTGATTATCAGCATTTCCTTCTTTTGCCTCAAAGTTTTCCCAAGCCATTTTTATTAGGGACGTCAAAACCAGATCTTGTTTGGGAAAGGGTTAAAATACATGAAAGATGAGATATAGCTTTAGGAAGAATGAATACTAATAAGTTAGTTCAATGGGCCAATTTTGAATTTAATAAGAGAAAGCATTTCTGCCCAGAGGTCATGAATTGTTTGTCTCAAATTAAATTGAATGGTTTATATTTTCATTATTGGCAGATAAAAATGAATTTAACTCTCTCCAAAACTGTGATGCCGTTTGATGCCCCTTAGTATTCAAGCTTTGTAAAATATTAAAGAAAAGGAAGAAAATGCTGATAAACAGCATTTACCCCCTTTTCCTCATTATTTTCCACCCTCAGAATCACAAAGAGTTTTCATTTTGACGGTGACATTGATTTTATCATCTGCAACACTATTGCATTTGGACTGGTCCAAATTTTGTCATATGGGCAAGGGTAAATTGATAACACAATATGAGCTGGGGGGGGGGGGGGTCTGCTGAAAAAATACTGAAGACTTGAAAATTCCTTCAAGAATGTCTGACGAATGTCCTATGACGTGTTTAGCACAAGAATCATCTATCACCAATCTCTCAAGACTCAGAAAATGCAATTTTAGTTCTTAAGAACATAATTTTGCTGGGAAATTTTATGACAAAAATACATCTTTATGATCAAAGTATTAATAGTTTTATGAAATTTGCCCAAGGCAAATTATTAAAAAAAAGTCCAATTAGAAAAATAATATTCTTAGGAAATTACTCTATAAACTGGTCAACCTGCATGAGTATAGATTGTTTCTGTCCAGCAAAAATCAGCATGAAGTTCTGACATGTGCATTCTCTTTGAAGTCATTTTCTTTGTGAACTTATAAGGCCTTTTTACTAGTATAGGTCATGGAAAACTGCATGGTTTTTGAAAGAAAGTTGATAACTAGGTAGCCATGCTATGAAAAGAAATTATTCCTGGTGTCTATAGGACGAGAAGTCAACAGTTTCTATCAAATTGTTGTAATTTCAAACATTCAATAATTATTTAACAATAAGAACATTATTTTGTGAATGGTTTTGGAGACAGAAATTTGATGTTGGCATGTTTGTTTGGCTCCAATATTTGAAAATATTGAAATTTGAAGACAAGTGTAAAATGTCAAATATTTGTTGGGATTGATAATATGAGAATACCATGACTTGGTGTCCGTTGTTGAGAGGTAGAGCGTCGGCTTCATGGTTAAGAGATTTCGAATGTGATGCCCATTAGCTCAGGTTGTTCTTGGCTTCTCATTGACCCATGCATTCAGTGCAAGTACCAGTGTCATACACAATTTCAATGAAGCATAGTTGAGAGAAAATTAAATATGCCTCTAGCTTCTGGTCTTAATCTAGGTAAAATGAATAAGTATAAACTAACATGACTTGCATACCTGATTACTAAATACAAAGACTAATAGGGGGACCATGCAGGTAGTATATTTTGTAATGCTGGTGTCAGGTAACTCAGGAAAGTTGATCAAGAAATGTTCGAATCTTGGCTCAGTCAATTTTACCTAGTGAATGGAAGGAGAATCAGATGTTAATGTGATTGGGGCAGATTTTTTCACTTTTTGTCTGAACGTTTACTAAATCTTTTTGAAGTAAAGTAAAAAACAAGCCATGTTCTGTGTACAGTGACTCATGACTACTGCCCGCCCAAAACAATGGTATGTATTATCATTGTTAACATCTAAACAATTCACATAGTTTGTACAATTACAGTTACAATGTTTGTAGATTGCTATCTCATCACAAAATTCTTTGCATTTTGTCAAATTTTAAAAATTTTGTGACTCTTTGAAGAGCAGAACTTTGGAACAAATTCAAGGTGTCTGCATGAGAATGACAATTAATTTAGAAACTGTAGATATAAATTAATCACTGGATGCATACTACCTCCAGGGTACAACAAAGTAACAGACTGGTCTCTTTTGAAAGTACATGTAGAAGCTACCAAAGGCCAATGCTGAAATAATAAATATGTATTATAATGTTGTAGAAAAACTATTGAGATGGTGAATACTTGATAGTTTCTAATCTGATGCAGTAGACAAATCATGATGGTGATCCATAGAGTCCAATCTTACTCTGAACAATTATAGACACTTATGGTCCAGTTATTTAAAAGACTTATGTTACTGAAAAAGGAGAGTGCCATACTATGTGTGAAAATAGACTTTAAATTCTGTGAATTTCATTTAAAGTGATGGTTATTTGCTGCAAACCTTGGCTGTATGTATTGATGATTTCGCCATTGCTGTTAACCCATTACCAAACAACACAATGTTAGACTGGTCCAAATTCAAAGATGTTGCAGATGACAATTTCAAATCAATCATTTTAACCCTTTCCCAAACAAGACCTGGTTTTGACGTCCCTAATAGAAACGGCTTGGGAAAACATTGAAACAAAAGAAGAAACTGCTGATAAACAGCAGTTTCTCCTTTTGTCTCAATATTGTCTTAGCTATTTTCTACACAAATTCTATCTTTGACAACACTGATATTGTCATCTGCAGCAGCTTTTGAATAGGACCACCCCCAAAAACTTGTCGTTTGGGAAAGGGTTAAGCTTTCTTGGTCATTCTGTGTAGAAAACATTGTTGGAAATGAAGAAATTGCTTGTCACAAGCAATGTCTTCATTTTCCACAATGTTTTCCAAAGCCATTATCTTGTAAGGAGTCAAAAGGAGTCATTACGTGGGAATGGGTTAAAAAGCATTGTTTTGTCCTGATGAGGTCCCTCTGTTTCACTTTGTCCATCAGTGACTGCCTGTGGTATTGTTACAACTACAATAAAGAATGACGGTTATTGTCTTCTAGTTCACAGCTAAACAATAATATTGGGGTAATTAAAAATAACAGCAGGCAATAATAAAAGGCCTCGTAATTACAGGTGACAAATCCCCTCAGGTAGGAATTGTCTCCCTTTATATTACTGAAATAACATGCTTCTGCATGGGGGATATGCTTTAGCCATTCCCAAATAGAAAATTTTTGACCATTCCAGTTTTATAAAGATGGAATATGTAAGCAATATGGCTTAGAAAAAATGAGGCAAAAGAAGAAAATTATGCTGATTATCAGCATTTTCTTCTTTAGCCTCAATGATTTTCAAATGCCTTTTCTGTTAGAGATCTACGTCAAAACCAATGTGACCAATGATATTTAGGATTAAGGGTAACAAGTAAGCAATTTCTGCCCTTTTCAAATAATGGTGTTAAATTTATTGACACAATACAAATATGTGCTGAAACAAAAACGTGACAAAAGGCAAACAGTAGATGTAATCTAAATGACTCATTCGGCTTGAAATAATTTTGATTGCCAGGAGCGAAAAAATAAATTTGGTGACTTCTTCCGCTCAACCCGGGTATGTAAATATAGATGTTGACATTTTTTGTCTCGGGGAAGTTCAGAAGTATGTGAAATGTGATTTATTTGCGAGTTATTTCAAGAGATGTTTTATTGACATTAATCTTTGACAAAGGTATGCAGAGATTTGTACATATTTGTTGTGTTTGAACATTCTTATTGGACATTTAGACACTGATTCTCTATTTATTATAACAGAATGAGAAATTATGAGAACTTCTTATAGAGTGAAAAATGGATGTAAAACTGGAGTAAAGATGGGAAACTCGAGGTAAATAGTTAAACATAATATTGTTATTTTCTTATGAAGGAAAAAAGTAGTGGTTGATCCAGAGGGGGTTCGGGGGTTCAAATGAACCCTCTATGAAGCTTAATTATTTCATTTTCTTGCAGAAATTCAGTCAAATTTATGTAATACATGTAATAGGACCCCCCCCCCCTCCCCTCTATTTGTATGTTCGAACCTCCTTCACAGAAATCCTGGATACACCACTGAAAAGGCCTGGGTAACATATTTTCACTGATATTAGAAAGTAAGAATTAGTCATTGGCAGTTTTGGCAGATAGCCTTCAATTGCTAAAAAACGTTATATTGTATTGATGATATTTGAAATATCATACCGACATGTACAGCTTATTGTCCCCCGCCGATGAAATCATCGGGGGGATATTGTTTTTGCGTTGTCCGTCCGTCCGAGATTCGTTTCCGCGCTATTTCTTGAAAACTATAGACCGGATTTCAATGAAACTTGGCGCACAGCTTCACTACAAAGAGGACATGCACATATCGTCCGTATTACCCGGTTTGACCATCGAATTTAGAGTTACTGCCCCTGACTGTTGAAGCCATATACATACAGAGTGATATTAGTTTCTGCGCTATTTCTTGAAAACTATAGACGGGATTTCAATGAAACTGTGGACAGCTTTACTACAAAGAGGACATGGGCATATCGTCCGGGTTACCCGGTTCGACTATTGAATTCAGAGTTACTGCCCCAGACTGTTGAAGCCATATACATACAGAGTGATATTCATTTCCGCGCTATTTCTTAAAAACTATAGACCGGATTTCAATGAAACTTGGCGCACAGCTTCACTACAAAAAGGACATACGCATATCATCGGGGTTACCCGGTTCGACTATTGAATTTAGAGTTACTGCCCCTGACTGTTGAAGCCATATACATACAGAGTGATATTCGTTTCCGCGCTATTACTTGAAAACTATAGACAGGATTTCAATGAAACTTTGCGCACAGCTCCACTACAAAGAGGACATGGGCATATCGTCAGGGTTACCCGGTTCGACCATTGAATTTAGAGTTACTGGCCCTGACTGTTGAAGCCATATACATACAGAGTGATATTCGTTTCCGCGCTATTTCTTGAAAACTATAGACCGGATTTCAATGAAACTTTGTGCACAGCTTCACTACAAAGAGGACATGCGCATATCGTCGAAGTTACCCGGTTCGACCATTGAATTCAGAGTTACTGCCCCTGACTGTTGAAGCCATATACATACAGAGTGATATTCGTTTCCGCGCTATTTCTTGAAAACTATAGACCGGATTTCAATGAAATTTGGTGAACAGCTTCACTACAAAAAGGACATGCGCATATCATAGGGGTTACCCGTTTCGACTATTGAATTTAGAATTACTGCCCCTGACTGTTGAAGCCATATACATACAGAGTGATATTCGTTTCTGCGCTATTTCTTGAAAACTATAGACAGGATTTCAATGAAACTTTGCGCACAGCTCCACTACAAAGAGGACATGCGCATATGGTCAGGGTTACCCGGTTCGACCATTGAATTTAGAGTTACTGCCCCTGACTGTTGAAGCCATATATATACAGAGTGATATTCGTTTCTGTGCTATTTCTTGAAAACTATAGACCAGATTTCAATCAAACTTTGTGCACAGCTTTACTACAAAGAGGACATGCGCATATCGTCGGGGTTGCCCGGTTCGACCATTGAATTCAGAGTTACTGCCCCTGACTGTTGAAGCCATGTACATACTGAGTGATATTCGTTTCCGCGCTATTTCTTGAAAACTATAGACCGGATTTCAATGAAACTTTGTGCACAGCTCCACTACAAAGAGGACATGCGCATATGGTCGGGGTTACCCAGTCTGACCATTGAATTTAGAGTTACTTCCCCTGACTGTTGAAGCCATATACATACAGATTGATATTCGTTTCCGCACTATTTCTTGAAAACTATAAACTGGATTTCAATGAAACTTTGTGCACAGCTTCACTACAAAGAGGACATGGGCATATCATCGGGGTTACCCGGTTTGACCATTGAATTTAGAGTTACTGCCCCTGACTGTTGAAGCCATATACATACAGAGTGATATTCGTTCTGTTGAAGCCATATACATGTACATACAGAGTGATATTCGTTTCCGCTTTACTCCATTGACAATGACAATATGTTTGGCGGGGGATATCAATTCAATGAATTTGCTTGTTCAAGCTGTAATGATGACGTTTTAGAACATAGCGATGGTACAATAGGAGTTACCTGGGCCCATCATTTGACAGTAATGACTCTGTAACACTCAAGGGCTGGATACAGTAGAAGTGGACCCAACCAGAAACCTTGTACAAACCCAAGGGGGATGGGATCACAGGTAGGGATCAACACAGGGATAAATACAGAGATTAATGTGTTGTGGTAATGTCATTATAAATGGGGCTTATTCGTGGTGCAAACAGTATATGTATTGTGAAAGATACATGTATAATAGATGTTGAGAAGAATAGGAAATTATATAATCTTCAATTCATTGAAATCAAATCTTAGGGGAAAAGAAGAAATACTGACTCAATATTTTTCATCAAAATGTTGTTATTTTGTTATGTAGTAAGGGGTTGACTTTATGTAGGTGTACAATAAGCACCTTTTAGTGGTGACATGAGAGATGTACTGTGCAGTCAAGTGACCACGGTCAGACCACAAACCACAACTATATAGCCACCCCCATAAACCCCATTAACACTCCCATTTACAACTTATCTGGATTATCTACCATTATCCCTTCAAACAGTTGGTGGGCTCTCCTAAAATGGAAGGATACAGGATAGGGGGTCTTGATCCCCTCTTGAATTTGGCCAAAAATGGTTTCTTGAATTGATTTGAGAGAAATTTTCAAGTGCCTTTTCAGATGGCTTCTGTCAGAACCCCATGGAGAAAACAGCCCCCTCCCCCTAGGAAATATGCCTGATTTGTCATACTTGACAATTACTTGTAGTCGTTGTAAATGCAAAACCTCATTTCTCGTTTTTGAAAAATTTCAAAAGGGAGGGAAAAATATGTAATAACTTTCCCCAAACTGAAATGTTTTACTTGAAATTTTTACATATCGTTCACAAATAATGTGTCATTAATACTGATCAGTAAAAATATCTCAAAACCTGCGAGAATTGTCTAAACTGGACACACAAGTTTGTACTTTGGAAATCGCAAGGATCGATATACAAGATTTTACATTTACACCGACGATGTATTACAATATGTCAAAGTTTTTTGTTCCATTTATATTGTTGAAAGCAGATAAAAGCCTACACTTGACCAAGATACCAACAGTCACTGACCACCATATTGGACAAAATTGCAGGACACCTAACTTTTCCTTTTAGGGATGTCAAAGGGTCTTGTTTTGGAAAGAGATAGTGACTTCACATTGGTCACTGAACATGTCCTGTCACTGACCAATGTTGTCGCTTTTCAACAAAAACCTCATAACTGCAGCTTGTTTTAAGCTGCAGTTACGAGTTTTTTGTTGAAAAACAGCGATATTCTGTGTGAGTGACCAGACTGACCAGTAGAAAAGATAATCCGGTATATGTCATCAGTTTGGAATGTTAATTCTGTGTGGGATCAGATCAAAGTGCAGCATTATATTGTAGATCCCATTATAGTCAGCCTTATCCCCTATCATAACAACTAGTCACTAATATAGGGATTTAAAGTGACATTTCAGAATTTTTAGTCATAAATTTTGATTCTAATTTTATCTGAAAGAGCATATTTCCTTATGAAAATTCTGAAAATTTCAAGCCAAAATATTGCGCCGTTTGCGAGAAATCTATATTTTTGTGTTAAAATTGAACAAATTGTTGTGGACAACAGTTCGGATTTATATGCAATTTATCGATTATGTCTCAACTTTAAATGCGTGTTTCTCGCTTATTGGCAACAACTTAAAAAAACTAATAGTATTTATACTCATTAGAATAACCATTCTTGGCATCAAGACATACTTTAAAAAATTGAAATTGGAATGAAATGTCCCTTTAATGTTAATGCCCATACCCCTAACATTTACTTCACCCTTAATCTGCAGCTGCCATAGCATATTTAGTAGCACTTTCGACTCTCTGTCATGAGGTTTCAGATTCGATCCTCGACCACGGCAATACCCTTTCTGACAAAATTATCACCAACCAATGGTTTGCTAATTGTTAACCCCATTGGGCTAGCAGATGGAGGCTCAGTAAGGATTTTGTGGTAGTACTGGTATAAGAAATGGTAGGAATCCATGGTTATGTGCTCTAACCCCAATTAATAAACCAAATCAATTTTTGTAAGCCTTTATTATTAGACGTATTATGGGATCACCCGTGATGTCCGGGCGTCCGGGCGTCCGGCGGCGTCCACTTCTTTGTCCGGAGCATAACTCTGTCACCTTAAGTCCGATTGACTTTAAACTTGGCAGTTATATTCTTCTCATCATTACGGAGTGCAGTGCACAAGAACCATAACTCTACCTGGCTTATTTTTTGAGTTATTGCCCTTTGTTGTTTTTCAAACTTGAATCTTGTCCGGAGTATATCTCTAAAAGTATAATAGCTAGGATCATGAAACTTCATGGGTGTATAGATCTCACAAAGAGGGAGTGCAGTGCATAAGAACCATAACTCTACCTGGCTTATTTTTTGAGTTATTGCCCTTTGTTGTTTTTCATACTTGAATCTTGTCCGGAGTATATCTCTAAAAGTATAATAGCTAGGATCATGAAACTTCATGGGTGTATAGATCTCACCAAGGGGGAGTGCAGTGTACAAGAACCATAACTCTACCTGGCTTATTTTTTGAGTTATTGCCCTTTGTTGTTTTTCATACTTGAATCTTGTCCGGAGTATATCTCTAAAAGTATAATAGCTAGGATCATGAAACTTCATGGGTGTATAGATCTCACCAAGGGGGAGTGCAGTGCACAAGAACCATAACTCTACCTAACTTATTTTTTGAGTTATTGCCCTTTGTTGTTTTTCATACTTGAATCTTGTTCGGAGTATATCTCTAAAAGTATAATAGCTAGGATCATGAAACTTCATGGGTGTATAGATCTCACCATGGGGGAGTGCAGTGTACAAGAACCATAACTCTACCTGGCTTATTTGTTGAGTTATTGCCCTTTGTTGTTTTTCATACTTGAATCTTGTCCGGAGTATATCTCTAAAAGTATAATAGCTAGGATCATGAAACTTCATGGGTGTATAGATCTCACCAAGGGGGAGTGCAGTGCACAAGAACCATAACTCTACCTGGCTTATTTTTTGAGTTATTGCCCTTTGTTGTTTTTCATGCTTGAATCTTGTCCAGAGTATATCTCTAAAAGTATAATAGCTAGGATCATGAAACTTCATGGGTGTATAGATCTCACCAAGGGGGAGTGCAGTGCACAAGAACCATAACTCTACCTGGCTTATTTTATGAGTTATTGCCCTTTGTTGTTTTTCATACTTGAATCTTGTCCGGAGTATATCTCTAAAAGTATTATAGCTAGGATCATGAAACTTCATGGGTGTATAGATCTCACTAAGGAGGAGTGCAGTGCACAAGAATTTTAACTCTACCTAGCCTATATTTTGAGTTATTGCCCTTTGTTGTTTTCATTCTTGAATCGTCCAGGGCATATCTCGAAAAGTATAATAGCTAGGACCATGAAACTTTTACCAACCCGCTCCCCCTGTTGACATAAAGCAGTGTTACAGGCGTATCTTGTGACAGTTTGACACCTTGTCTCCATGTGTCTTAATTATTTTAATTAAAAAAATCAATGCCTGTAAAATCCTAGTTCATGTTACAGCTTTTACAGCTCACTCGTTTTCGATCTGTCTAAAACACTCGGCTACTGCAGCCAAAAAAATTCGGGTGGAAAATCGTGACCACTGCATTTTTCCACTCGAAATTTCCGCTCATTTCAGCAAATCGCAGTGCTGGGTGGTAAATCACGGTGATCGTTGCGATTCGCCGCGTTCGGATGGTTTAATGCCAGGTAAGACCAATATTACCTGCCTGAGCAAATCACTGCGAATTGCAGAGATTCACGGTATTCAAGTGGAAATCACGTGCCATCACGTTTTTCCACCCGATTCCACCAAAAATTCAATTGCGGCAATGCGTGAAAATAGGCAAAAACTGAGCAAGCTGTACTGTACCTGTTGCTTAACCAAGTCACTGTAGGCAAGGGACTAAATCACATATCGTCGTTGTAAATGCAAAACCTCGTATCTCGTTTTTGGAAAATTTTAAAGGGGAGGGAAAAAAGTGTAATAACTTTTCCCATACTGAAATGTTTTACTTGAAATTTGGACATATTGTTCACAAATAATGTGTCATTAATACTGATCAGTAAACATATCTCAAAACCTTCGATAATTGTCTAAACTGGGCACACAAGTATGTACTTTGAAAATCGCAAGAATCGACATACGAGGTTTTGCATTTACACCGACGATATATTTGAAAGATATGACAAAGAGTAATACAGCATTCATTGTTTTGGATGGACAACAAAATCTGTCAAAAGTGCTTTGAAAGAAAAAAGTTTTAGATGAAAATGATTTGATATTTCGATGAAATATCAACGAGAAAAGATGCATTGTTGACATGATGTACAAATTGACATTCCTCGGGTGTGAAATGTGGAAAATGATCTGATTTTGTGTTTGTAGTTTGGTGACAAATTTTGTGACAAATATTTGGCTTTGTTTGGGGTCAGTTAGAGTCATGCCCTCTGTAGGGGTCAGTGTAGGATGTCTGGGTCATGGGTAACCCTGACAAAATGACAAATTTTAACCCTTTCCCAAGCGACGAAATTTAGGGTTTTCCAATTCAAAAGCTGCTGAAGACAGCAAAATGAATGTTGATAATGATTAAATTCATGTATGATATAGCTTAGAAAACATTGAGACAAAAGGAGAAACTGCTGGTTATCAGCAGTTTCTTCTTTCTTTTGTTTCAATGTTTTCCCAAGCCTTTTCTTTTAGGGACGTCAAAACCAGGACTTGTTTGGGAATGGGTTAATTAATTAAACATGTCCAGATTCAAAGGTGCAGACAACAAAGTTAGTAATGATCTGAGAACAATTTACTATTTTAACCCTTTTTCAAACGGAAAAAAAATTAGGGTGATCCACTTCAAAAACTGCAAAAATGACAAAATGGCAGTTATTAAAGATAGAATTGTATAAAACATGGTATAGAAAATATGGAGACAAAAGGAGAAACTGCTGGTTATCAACAGTTTCTTCTTTTGTTTTAATGTTTTCCCAAGCCTTTTCTTTTCGGGACTTTAAAACCAGGTCTTGTTTGGGGACGGGTTAAACATGTCCAGATTCAAAAGTGCAGACAACAAAGTTATAAATTAATCTGAGAACAATTTACTATTGTACGGCAATAAACAACACTGAGGAAAAATTGCTGCTCATCTGAGTCTTTTTTTCTTCTTTCTTCCCAAAAATTCTAAAATTTTCACATTCATTTTGTCATCTGCAGCAGCTTCAAACTGGAACTAACTACATGTACTGGCTATTTTGGAAAGAGATGATAGGTCTACTCTAGAATAAGAATTCATTAAGACAAGGGTTATGCAATTTTATGAGGGAATTTAATGATCAGGTTGAGTATTTTATTACCCCCAGTATACAATAAAGATTGGCTGGTTGAGTTGTCTTTTTGTTTTGATTGATTGAGTTTTCTCTCACCTGCCGAACACCTGGAATGTCAGAATGACTCACTTTATATCCTGCTTACCTTCAGCAAAACATTTCAAGGAAAGTTGGTGTGACTGTTGTCTGTGCAGCTGTCTTTCTGCATTATGTCACTTGAAAAATAATCTTGTGTTTAGTTAAAATCTTTAAATTTTACATATAGCGCTGTATATCTCTTTCATTGATATTATTGTATGACAATTTCAAACTTATAAAGTTTATCATGCCGGCCAACATGGCATAATAGAAGAAAAGCATAAGTCTGGAAAGCATGTCTGATGTACGCTGCTAATTTGGCATGGTTTACTGGTTGTTAGAAGCTTCTTTCAACTATTGTCTTTGTTGTAAAAGACTGAAGAAAAAATATCTTTGTATGAAATCAGTGTATGTGTTGCATAAGGTTGTGAGTGTTACCTACGAGTAGTCATGTATTTGAGCCAGGATCTGGAAAAACGTCCCTTATAGCATTTTTCAAAATTGAGTTTCAAGATCGGCCAGTTGTCAAATGGAGTCCAATATGCATCAATGCTACTCTCTTTAAGTTATTACAGGTCATGAAGAAGCTATTGGAGAACAATATGGATCCTGATCAGACTGTGCGTATGCACAGGCTGATCTGGATCTATGTTGGGCTCCAAACCATTAAGGGACGTTTTTCCAGATCCTGGCTCATTTGTAATTAACCATCTAGGTAGGTGTGTTGATGAAGACAGATGATGGACTGTCTCTAGTGCACCTTCCGGGGGCTTAATACAACCTATATAAACGGAGACATTTAGTCCAGTCAAATCTGAAAAAAAGTTGCAGAAAACAAAATGATTGTTGTCAAAAGTTGAAAATGGAGGAATAAACAATTATCAAGTTTCTATCAGGAAATATATTCCTGGCAAGTTCTGCAACTTCGCAAATATCAATCTTGCAGTCATCCAGTAAAATTTGTGGATAATTACACTAAATAGCAAGTGAAGGGATAAAAGGTTATTAAAGGCCTTTGACTGAGGGACTGTAGCATTTTTCAAATTGGTGAAATATCCTGCGAAGATATTTGTTAAGATAGTAAAGACGGATCAAAACAGTGACTCTACCTGGTCACGTACAGGTAATGGTCGCGATTATTGATTCTGTTGAAAAATCTGAAATATTCGCTGATGATCTCCAGTGTTAGTTGTGATTTCTTCAATCATGTGTTATTGTGACAGTGGAGCTCTGTGATGTAATGTGTGATAAATTGTTGTTCTTCCGTGATTATTTTTTGTGGACAATTAACGAAAAAATTTAACATGGCCTTACTAATTGGTTTCATTAGAAAAGTATTGTTCTGAATATGAGTTATGTTAATTCTTGTATGGATAGTCAGTAATGTCACTTTTCTTTCGCGGAAAGCTGAATATTTGAATCAGATTTTGCTTTAATTTGGCATTTTCGGACATAGTAAAATCTTGCGAAAGATGCTAGTCATTTAATAGATAAAAGGAAATAACTAAGACTAATGATGAAGAATTTGAATCCATCTTTGTCAATTTATAGATATTTGATCTCAGACCCATTTTATTTTTGAGAGAGAAGAACAGCTAGAATACCCTGGGGAAGTTAGTTTATGAATGATGAAGGGCCGGCTACACGGATGTTTAGCAGCCATCAGTCTAGCATACCGCTGGTCACGTTCGAAAATGTCGTAACTACAGCTTATTTAAGCTGTAGTTACGACGTTTTCGAATGTGACCCATGATATAAATATAACATTGATAACATGCAGATTCTGGTCGGAGTTATTGCCAAGAAAATGGTTTTCATCACTAATATTATCCTTAATGCTCAGAGGAATTCAGGAATTTCGTCAAAATATAACATATTTATGCTACTGTCTCAGACAGTGCAGTTTTATTTGAATGCTTAGATGAATCTGAAAAATGGATGCTATGCGGGTTACTTTTGACAAATGGTTTATCTGTTTCATATGAAAGGTTAACCCATGCCATTTAATGATCGAGAATGTTCTAGAACAGTTCTAAAATTAACTTTTCGTAGGGTTTTTTAGAATGCATAATTTTCAAGGATTAGTTACATCTGGACATGGATGATTCCTTCAGAGTTCCTGTTTAACACACTCTCGATTAATTTACTTTGGGAAAAAATCCAAAAAAGTAGAATTTTATGACTTAAAATTGCTGTCTGCTGCTGCATCTACAATTTTGCCGTCTGGTAATGGGATAATGGGTCCCGATTATGGGTCATTATTTTCCTAAATGGGAAAATAACAGCTTATCATAAATACACTACCTTTACCGAATAACACAAGTTAGACTTATCCATATTGAAAAGAGTTGCAGATGAGAAAAATATTGTTAAGTACTAGAAAAAGAATATTTCAATTTTGGAGGACAGAAAAAAATACTGATTAACAGCATTTTCTTTTGTTCTCTAAATGTTTTCAAAGTTTTCTCTACTTTAGACATATAACTGCAGTGGCTGTTAGGGAAAGGGATCTGTATAAGTATGTGCACGATACTGAGGAATTGATTATCTAGGCATGAGAGATAGGAAACGTTGAGGGAAAAGGAGAAATTGCTTGTATTCGACATTTTGATGTGCCTTTCTTTTGTAGGGATATTTAATCCAAGGGTTGTTTAGGGAGAGTTTAGAATAATTTTTTCAGGGAAAATAAAAAGTGGGGAAATATTAAACTGTAGGATATTTGTCTAGGTTTTAATTTAGTTATAAAATGTCAGTAGCTAATGCTATCAAATTTAGGGTCAAATTCATATAAATTCCTCGCTACAGCAGAATTTTAGATAGTGAGGTGTCGAGGTGTGATATTTCATTAAAGTTAATAGTGTTACTTGGAGATGGTCTAACAAATTTGGATTGTTTGTATGAAAGTAATGTTCGTATGAAGTAAAATTTTGCTAAAATGAAAATACTGGTTACAAGCACTCTTAAGGAATGTAAAGATTTCATGTTGATAAAGATAAGGTTTTTGAACAAAATAGTCCAGAGTATGATTGATTCAAATGGAGAAAATGCTGGATATTGGCATTTTCTTCTTTTCACTTTATGTTTTCCATCAGACTAAATCTTTAGGGGTGTCAAAGATAGCGTCGGTACATGGGAATAGGTAAACTCATTTTATAAACATATTAAAAAAAAACCCCATTTTTTCCTGGCTAAATACAATTATAAAGTTAGGAAACTTGAAACAGAATGTTAGGACTGATGTATAAATCATAACCTGTCATTTGAAATGAGAGAAAATGGTGATTGAATATATGGCCCTCAAACAAAATGGATTTCATTTATTTTTGTGTTGTTTGGTTGACACTTTGATCATTGGGGTTTTTATGATGAAATAATGGACTTCAGGTTTCGATGAAAAACGGTATAAACCGGGAAAAGAACTACTATACCACAGGACTGAATGGATTTGTTGTGATTGTAGAAGTGAAATGGAACTTTATAAACATTTTTGTGCTATTTAAATTATAAAGAAATATGATAACTGTTTAATCTAAGTCTAGTAAATAACAAAAGTTTGATAAAGAAAAACAGAAATAAAGATATATCAAAGATATATTAAAACGATTGTCGAAGGAAAAGTGATGACAAACGCATTATGTTCAACTTGCTTTTCCTTTACTTTTTTTCTACCATATTGAACATCTATCGTTTGTTAAATGTTTAAGATGTTACAGGCCTGGTATCAATAATCTTAAACATTTGTTTATTATGTATACAGTTTACCAAACATTAGAATTCTTTGACTACTTATTGTTTCACAAGCGTGCAAGGAATGTCTTGTATAAATTATTATGCTATGTTAGACGTCATCAGATTTTTTTGTAACACTTTATCCATCATGGCATCTTGTAAATGAACACTGAATGATAATATGTTTCGGTATTAGGGAGACGAGGCTGAAAAAACATATTTTGGAAAAGAAATATATGTAATATCTTGAGTAAATTCTCTTTTCACTCATTGTTTTCGAAAGCTTTACTTGTCAATCCCATTACCAGACGACAAAATTTTAAACAACTTCAAAGATGTTACAGACGACATTTTCAAGTGAATGAAATTTTACAATTATTTAACTCCATCAGTAGAATTTCACAAGCAATTTCTTTATTTTCCACAATTTTCCCAAACTTTTCCCTTTAGCAAAGGCAAGCGCAGGGCTTGTTTGGGACAGGAATTTCTGAACAAATTCTTGTGCTTATATTCTGTATAATCAAATTATTACTGAAAAAGTTGCCCCATACTGAGAACATTTTAGCACAATAGTGGGGAGAGTGACTGTAGAATGTTATAGGAAAACATTGTGAAATAGACTCTGTAAGTGTAGCCATGTACATTCATGTACACCATTTAGCTTGAACAACATTCACATTGATGTTAGAATTTCTTTATTTCGTTGCTTTTCAACAAAAACCTCGTAACTGCAGTTCCGAGGTTTTTTGTTGAAAACCAACATTTTTTTTTCAAGGTGCTGAAATAGTCAATGTTGTCTGGATGTGATGCAAATTGAACCTTTGGTTTCATAGTTATGAATTACATTCTTGTAAAAAACATACAAGTGACTTAAGCAATATTCAAATATTGGAGTTATTGTTCAAAACCAATTTCTGATAATTTATTGGAGACAGAACTAGTTAATGTTTGACTGTGTGTGAGATATATTGGATGTATTATCTATGTGTGTAAGATGTGGATCAGATGCAAGGATCAGTATGCCTAAGACTTATTACTATGATATGAGTATATTTAAACAATGGCTTGACAGAAAAGTGAGAAGGAAAAAAGTGGGACAGTTTATGAGGTAAATATGCTTTATGTTTTCTACATCTTGAATACACTGCTTAAACCTGGTTTATCAGCAACAATTAAAGAAATAGCATAAAAACAAATTAGAATAACCAATCTTTGCACCAAAATATATTTTACAAGAGTAAAACCGGAATGGGATGTCCCTTTAAACTATGTATCAAAGAAGATAAAATACTAAATATAATTCTAAAGGGATTGTTTGATGTCTATAGGATAAAATCTGTCCATGCTTAGTTCTAAGTCACGTAATTAACAAAAGTCTATGTGTTTTAATACAAATGAAAGAAATCTATTTTACAATTTGACTGGCCAGAAATGGGCTCATTGTCATTCAAAAGTTGTGATTCGACCGAAAAATTGTCAAAAACAACATTAGACCCCCCTACAACAAAATGAGAGGGTAACTACAATAAGTAACAGACCATGAAATTAAATGTTGTTGCTGTATGGAGGGGTTAGTGCACATCTGTTGTAAATATATGTATAATTATACAGACTTACACTAGTGTTGTGGTAACTCTGGAACATTGATGCCTTTCAACAAAAACCTTGTAACTGCAGCTTATTTTAAGCTGCAGTTACGAGGTTTTCGTTGAAAAGCGATGCAATATTGATCCACATAGCTGACATTTCAGACAATCTTTCTGTTTCATTTACCGCTAAACAAATTTCTCTCCTTTTATAGGAGAGTAATGCACTGGTAATCAAAGGTCGTTACATTTGATGAAAATCTCCCGCAACAATTTTGTCCTTAATACTTTCCCAAACAGCAAAAAAATGGACGGTTCCCATTTGAAAGCTGTGACAGATGACAAAATGCATGCTGAAAAAGATTATGTGCTATAGAGATGTGTACAATGTTGCTCAGAAAATATTTGACAAAAGAAGTAAATATTGATCATGAGCATTTTATGCCCCTCGTATCCAAAGATCGAGAGCATACTGTTTTACTGGTGTCCCTCTGTATACTGTCAGTCTGTCCAAAAACTTTACATTGGCCATTTTTGGAGCATTCTTGTTTCACAAACACATCTTGTCTTCTTTAGCATCAATGTTTTCCAAAGCCCTTTCCACCTGATATGTCAAAACAAGGTCTTGATCAGGAAAAGGTTCCTTCCCATATATGGAAGTGATGGGGATATACATTTCAAGTTTGGTCAATTATGTTTCAGTCTGTCTGCTTGTCTTTAAGGTATCAAAATAGTTAGATCGTGCCATGAGAGATGAGCTTTAATTTCACATGAGGCAACACCTTCCCTGTCAAGGTCAAATATCAAGGTCATGGTTTAAAAAAAAGGTTGTTAGTCTGTTACAACTGGTACCCATTCCTACATATTGAGGCTTTTTGATGCCCCACAATTAAGATAAAGACTTTAGAAAACATTATGTCGCAAGCAATTTTCTTCATTTTTCACAATGTTTTCTATCCAAGAATGTGAAGTTTAATTCACTTAAAGTTGTTGTCTGCAACATCTTTGAATTTGGAACGGTCTAGAATTTTTCCGTCTGGTATTTGTTGAATGTTTCAGGAAATCAGTAACTTGTAAAAGATGGAATGTATAAGGTGATAATGGCTGTTCCCTGCCACGCCTACTGCTTGATATTCATAATGATTATAGAAATTGAATGGCCTGTACAAAAGATTTTATTGATGATACTGTCAAATATAAATGATCCGTGATGGGTAAAACGTAAATATAATTTCATAGATCTATTGAAGCCCATTGAATGGTGGTGAAATGATGAATGTTGGTTCAATAGAACTCATCAAGTATGTATAATAAGACGACAGATTGGCTTACAGATACACTCACTGACGGGTTAAGGCCTGGTCACATACACCAATCCACGTTCACATTACGGCTAGAGAACGTCTTAAACAGGGGACCCATAAAGTATGATAGCAATGAATTTTGTTCTAAAAATTGACTGGGTTTACTGTTGAATATTGATAAGCCTTAGGTGTTGTTACAAAATCTTGTAACTACGGCTTGATATTCAAGCCGTAGTTACAAGATTTTTTAACAACATCCACAAAATACTATATACTATTATATCCGAAATTATGTCACCATCAACTGGATAAATATTCGATAAAAATCATTCCCTATTTTGGACACGAGGTGGACGCGATATGGACTTGGAATCGTATGTGACCGGGCCTTTACCGTTGGGTTGGCTGGTTGTAATCTGTTTTACATTTAAAATATTCATGGCACCCGGAGTGGAGGATTGAATGAATGAATGATTGACAAACAGTTATGAAATGACTGATATTGAATTTGAAATGATGTGAGTCAGGATGCACTGTGTCAGGCTGAAAGAAGGGCTTATCTCTTTCACAGATCACTAAATATTTACAATTACATTTGTCCATATTTTTTCTTTATTAAAAAGTAGAAAGATTGCACATGATGCCGTAGAAAATATTGAGTCTGTGTTTAGGAAAGGAGAAAATGTGTCATCTACATTTTCTTCTTTCTTTATGTATTTGAAAAATCGGTGTTCCCCAAACCAACTTTTGTTACTGCAACGTGCAGTGTAGCACAGCAGCTGTATAAAAAACAAATGAGGAAATGTTGCACAATCCAACAAGTTTGTGAGGACAAGAAAATCAATGAGACATTAATCATTACCTGACACTATCTGATTGTAGCAGATGGAATATAGAAGACATGGAATAATGAAGTAGTTCTCCTAAATACAGCTTCCTTCCTTATTTTGAAGCAGTGTAATGAAACAATACTCGCATATCTTGTGCATGGAATGTGAAATGCAGTATTAGGAGGCAGGGAACCAAAATGATCCTCACCTAGCTTGTGCAAGTATTGATAAAGAGGAATGTAAATTTTGTGTTTAACCAGACTGGGTACTTTGTATTTCTGAGTTCAGCATCCCCCAGACTTTACTAGACTTACATCCCATATTGCCAAGATGAAACTAGTTTTTGAATTTAAGGATTCTTAAAAATATACTTTGCAAAAAATAGGATTTAATTTACAATTTCCTTGACAATTGGCACCTAAATCAGTTGTCTCCCTTATCTGTGTCTTATGTTGTTGAGTACAGTCTGTAATAATCAGGAGAAATACGGTACTCGCAATAATTTCTACCTTATAATACTGTCACACAAGAATATATGGTGTTTTGTTTCTATGGTAACTGGTTATAAAACATTGACAATTTCTGCATTTAAAGTAAAATATATAGCAGCTGTGGTATAGTTTTATAGCCTTGTTTTGTTCAATTCAGAGTTTTAATATTCACAGTTATACAACAACTCTTTAACAGACATTATAACATTTTATCATGCATATAATAGGGGGAAAGAGCTTTATTTCTATATTTTGTTTACATCCGGTCTTGGTGCATCTTGTAGAAGCTTGAATCAGCTTGAAACATTTGGGTAAACATTTAGTCAAAAGGGGAAAATGCTGATAATCAGCATTTTCTCCTTTTGACTCAATGTGTTCCTAATGTTTCAGCATTTTCTCCTATTATCTCAATGTTTTCTGCACTAAATTGTACACCAATTCTGTGTTAATCAGCATCCACTTTGTCATCTGGAGCAGCTTTCAAATTTGGTCATTCTTAAATTTTGTTGTTTGGTAAAAGCAGTTGTCATGCAGGTGTAAGTGTGCAGTATTAACAACAGACTGTAGATTGTCTACAATTCAATATGGCAGTCAATATCGATGGCAATAAATCCTCGCTTTACCTCCAAAACTGTGTAAATGCAGCTTAAAACAAATTGCAGTTGCGAGTGTTTGAAGAAAAGCGAGAAAATACTTCATTATGAGAGTGAAATATGGGTAATAGGATATTTCAGTTACATTATTCATATTTTAGTTGAAAGGTGACAATACATTTCTATTGAAAAAACGTCAACAATAAAGCAAAACAATCCAATTTAGAGACTAATTTATGAATTTCTGCTGAAGGGGTTAATGTTTAATTGTAAATGGTTGTCCAGTCAGTTTTAAACTTCATCTTCTTGAAATACATAGTCCATGAGCCAGACACTTTTTTGGTACCACTCGGAGGGAGTAATTCTTATTGCACTTTCTGAACAGCTTGATATGTGTAGTTAACTAATTGATATGATAGCAGTCTGAAATTGGTAGCTTATGCTGAGAAAATCACCGTTTTCTTAACCTACCCCATTTTCACATGTCCACAAATGGGACAGTAGGTACAATTTCTTTTGCTAGTGTGTGATTTATCAAAAGGCTTGTCGTGATTATTTTCTCTGCCAAAATATTCTTAAAGCACTAGTTTTGAGTACTATTGAATCTGTTCCCAGGTATGAGGCCTCTGTAGGCTGTGAAGTAGAAGAGAATTTGTCGGCCCCTACACCGAACGAAATGCACATTTTTTTCAAGTGAATTTTTCAATTCTTTGAAGCAGAAATGCAAGTGGCAACATATTTTTACACTTAAATATATTTTCAAATGCGTATTCATCGATTCATGCCAGTTTCGTGACACAAAACACTCGGAAAAAGCTGTAAACGGCAAAAACATTTGGTCGATTCGGACCCTGAAATGTTCGTACCTAAAAACTAAAACGCATACTATGAGTGTCCTAAGGCTTCTAATTGTTGCTAATCTATTGACAGCACTGTGTTTTTATCCAAAACAACTGGATTACCTCTTAGGTGACTATTTCATGAATATATATGTTATATGAATATGAAATGAGAATTTTACGTTAGGCCTACTGAAAGAATGCTGAAATCAAAAGCATTTTCACTTTTTAAAATAATGAAGGGCCTTATATGTTCAGTTGAATGTCCAATCAATGCAAATTAGAAAATAATTACTGGAAAGATATTCAATTGCACAATATTCGACGGTTCGTAACTAAATTGAATGACCACATGAAAAAAATGAAGCTATACTTTACAACAAAATATAGCCCAATGCCAATATACGATTATACGATATATAATGTACATCATGTTCCAACCAAAGTAAAAACCGATTGTCCCATATTCAAGGATACAATGAATATACAAAAAATTGCTGCTTTTGTCATATATAGTACAAAAACTCTCTTCGTCGGATATATTGGTCTTCATATACAGCGGCGGATCCAGGAAATCTGAAAGGGGGGTTCGAATTTACAATTATGGGGGGGGGGGGGGGTCGTTTTCCTATTAATATATAATTTTGACTGAATTTCTACATGAAAATGAAAGAATTGGGCTTTAGAGGGGGGCTCATTTGAACCCCCAGAACCCCCTCTGGATCCACCACTGATATATATCTAATCATAACTCAATATAATACATGTACAATATAATAAGTCAGGATACGGAAAAAGGTCCTTTACGGCTCTTGAACCAAATATGGTTCCAAATCAGCCTGCATATACATGCAGTCTTATCAGGAACCATTACTGTTCTCCACTAGATCCTTAATGGCATGTTGCAATTGTAATATAGAAGCATGGATGTCTGCCTGTCTTCACTTAAAGCATGCACTGATCTCAAGAAATGTGACTACCTCAAATGATATAAGGGACCCTTTTCCAGATTCGCGCTCAATTATGTAAGTATGAGAGAATACATTTGTTTCTGCTATTAAGTAGGATTATAACATTCTCGTTTCCAAAACCTAGTTTGTATAAACTATGATGATTAGACAAAGATTACTTATGCAAAGAATGATAATCAAAGTGTACGGAAGGAACTTATTTCTATGTTAAAATAGAAATTAGATACATGTAGTAATTTTTCAATTTTATTTCGTTTAGAAAATATATTGCAGTGTCCATGAATGAATGCAACCCCCTGGCCTCCTAAAAGACAAATTCTATATGTATTTCGACAGTGAAGTCCGTAGATGTACATTGCATACTTACAGAATAGATTTATCAAAAACAATGTAATTTTATAAGCCAGGTGATTGTATAACATGTGTGTCGTCCTTTCCCCATTTCCAAGTCTCCTTGTCTGTATGCACGTATTTTACTACAGTTGCAATAGCAATGTTTCTAAAATTTCTGCTATATATAATTATATTGAATACATGTGCTGATTTTGATTCAGTCAATGTTCGTGTTATACCTGTTGTTAGTGTAATGCTTTTTGTCACTGAAAATCACTTTGGGTAATATGTGTCCAGCTCACTAGGAGAAATGATAAACATATAGATAAAAATAATTACATGTATGCATATATACATTAAATAATCATTTGACAGGGATTTAAACTTCTTCTGTCGAACATATGCATTAAAATGTGAATCAGATGTATATGTGTCCTAGTTTATTTGGCATGAATCATAACAAAATGCAGTATGATACATACTCAAATGGTTGGGTAAATCTTTGTTTTCATTTTGTAAGAGTCTGAAAGTTTTATAAGATCCATATCACCACACACATGTTAACAACAAAGTGATTGGAATATAATTGATAACTAATGGTCAAATTGATTGAAGTTGTGGTAACAAAAGAAAAAACTGCACCACTTGTCTTTATAATCACAGTGGCGTAATTTTCAATCAAACATATCTCATTCACCCTCTCTTTTAGACAAATGCAAACGTTTTATAGAATCTGCGTTGTGAGCAACGGATTCATCACATCAATATAAATTGAAACTCGATTTAATAATCCTCTAAATAGTTACCATGCCTTGTCACTACTGGTGTGGCTTTCATCTGTGTAGGAGAGAATGCAAGGTTGTGGTTGTTTAGCGGTTTCGTTTATGATCCCATGTTTCAAAACAAGTCATTTATGAGGGCATATCAAAGGTTTTTAGCTCCACTGGCCGACAGGCCAGCGGGCTATTGTCATGGCGGTGTGTCCGTCGTGCGTGCGTCCGTGCGTCCGTCCGTAAACTTTTTCTTTAAAAATCTTCTTCTCAGAAACTAACAGATGGATTTCAATCAAACTTCACAAGAATGATCCTTGGGTGACCCTCTCCCAGATTCCTTCAAAGAATTTGGATTGAATCGGAATAACCTGAGTTATCTGCCCTTGAATGTCAAAAATAGCTGGTTTTGACTTTAAATTTACTCTAAAATCCACAAATATCAACCAATCAAGACAAAACTAGAACAGAATGTTGGTGACTATAAGATCTTGCCTTGGTATAATTTTCAGCTTGATCTGAATTTTACATCATGAGTTATGTGCCCTTGAAATAAACAAAATTGCCCTTTTCGGCTCTATTTTGACTTTGTTTTCACTCTAGCAAATACAAATATTGACCAATCAAGACAAAACTTGTACAGAATGTTGATGACTATAAGATCTTGCCTTGGTTTAATTTTCAGCTTGATCTGAATTTAACATTATGAGTTATGTGCCCTTGATATTGACAAAATCACATTTTCGGCTATATTTTGACATTGCTTTCACTCTAGCAACTACAAATATAGACCAATCAAGACAAAACTTGTACAGAATGTTGGTGACTATAAGATCTTGCCTTGGATTAATTTTCAGCTTGATCTGAATTTTACATCAAGAGTTATGTGCCCTTGAAATTGACAAAATTGCCATTTTCGACTCTATTTTGACTTTGTTTTCACTCTAGCAACTACTAATATTGACCAATCAAGACAAAATTTGTACAGAATGTTGGTGACCATAAGATCTTGCCTTGGTTTAATTTTCAGCTTGATCTGAATTTTACATCATGAGTTATGTGCCCTTGAAATTGACGAAATTGCCATTTTCGACTATTTTGACTTTGTTTTCACTCTAGCAACTACAAATATTGACCAATCAAGACAAAACTTGTACAGAATGTTGGTGACTTTAAGATCTTGCCTTGGTTTGATTTTCAGCTTGATCTGAATTTTATATGAGTTATTATACCCCCCACCTACGAAGTAGAGGGGGGTATATTGGTTTCACCATGTCTGTCTGTCTGTCCGTCCGTCCGTCCATCCGTCCGTCCGTCCGTCCGTCCATCCGTCCGTAGACTTTTTCGTTTCCGTGCTCTAAGTCATGAAACTTTACACAGTTGTTGCCCATGACCCAAGGAGGTGCCCTATTGTTTTTGGGTCACGAAGGTCAAAGGTCAAGGTCACAATTGGACTTTGTTTAAAATCCGTTTCCGTGCTCTAAGTCATGAACCAGTTGACCTAGGATCATGAAACTTTACACAGTTGTTGCCCATGACCCAAGGAGGTGCCCTATTGTTTTTGGGTCACCAAGGTCAAAGGTCAAGGTCACAATCGGACTTTGTTAAAAATCCTTTTCCGTGCTCTAAGTCATGAACTGGTTGACCTAGGATCATGAAACTTTACACAGTTGTTGCCCATGACCCAAGGAGGTGCCCTATTGTTTTTGGGTCACCAAGGTCAGAGGTCAAGATCACAATTGGACTTTGTTTAAAATCCGTTTCCGTGCTCTAAGTCATGAACCGGTTGACCTACGATCATTAAACTTTACACAGTTGTTGCCCATGACCCAAGGAGGTGCCCTATCGTTTTTGGGTCACCAAGGTCAAAGGTCGAGGTCACAATCGGACTTTGTTTAAAATCCGTTTCTGTGCTCTAAGTCATGAACCGGTTGACGTAGGATCATGAAACTTTACACAGTTGTTTCCCATGACCCAAGGAGGTGGCCTATTGTTTTTGGGTCACAAAGGTCAAAGTTCAAGGTCACAATTGGACTTTGTTTAAAATCTGTTTCCATGCTCCAACTAAAGAACCTTTTGACCTATACCACTTTTTTCAGTGACAAGGCGCTAGTGGGGGGTATTTGTCCGCTTTGCGACAGGCCTAGTGTGCCCTTATTATTGACAAAATTGCCATTTTCGGCTTTATTTTCACTTTTACAACCATTAGTATTAACTAATCAATACAGAATTTTCACAGAAATCTTACTGACCATACGATCTTACTTGCTTCTAATTTTCAGCTTGGTCATGCATTTGCTTGTTTGCGAAAGCCTGAACCTTTGAAATTGTATTCAACAAGACAAACAATCAGGCCTGTGGAGCGCTTCCAGGCCGCCAGGACTGTCTAGTTGATTCTCACACCTGCTGTATTTTTCATATAATAGTCCCGTAGTCTTTCCAACCCCATAAATTCCTTCCACCTAGTTAACAGTTCACTGATATCTGAATTTTAGGAATCAACGTCTTGTTACCCTAACCAATCTCCTCGGCAGCAGTCAACTAATCTTCTTAACTGGCTCAGTCTCACTGGAATTCCTTTTCCCAATATAAGATTGTTACAAAAGAAGGGGTAGACTCCCCATAAACTTAGGCAATCTCGTTTAGCACTTTAAGCCTCCAGGACTAGAAACCATGTTACCATGTGCAGTCGTGTTCTTAGTATTATCCATTCTAGTCAATAAAACTGGGAGGGGTAAGTCGGTTTAACAGTTTCGGACAAGCTCGTAGCAGCTAGCCATATTATCCTACATACAAAGTGTATTTGGACCATTCATTTACACGAAGGTGTAAAAACCTTTACTACCTCAAAGGAGTAAATACCAGAAGCTCAAAATTGTTTTGATATCCCCTCATATAATTATGGTATGTTAATGAAATGCCTTAACTTGACTAGTTACGTAAATGCACCAGCGTACTTTAAAGTGCCGAACAAATTCGTTGTCTACATAACTTTATTATTTCGAAATTGTCATTCTCGTGGGTAATTGGACTTATACCAACTGGTGATATATGGCATTCTTCAACGACACAAATCACATTTTGCTCAAGATTCAGTAATGATGGTTTTTGTCGAGCCCGCTTGCGGTGAGCTCGACATAGTTGTCACAATGGCGGTTCGGTGTATGTGCGTTAGTGCGTGCGTGCGTTAGTGCGTGCGTCCGTCCGGATGGAGCTTGTCCGGGCCATAACTTCACCATGGATGGAGGGATTCAGAAATAACTTGGCACAAATGTCAAGCTCAGTAAGGCGGAGTGTCGCGTGCAAGAACCAGATTCCAAGCTCAAAGGTCAAGGTCAAACTTGGAGGTCAAATGTCAAAAATGAGAAGATTTTTGCTTGTCCGGGCCATAACTTCACCATGGATGGAGGGATTCAGAAATAACTTGGCACAAATGTCAAGCTCAGTAAGGCGGAGTGTCGCGTGCAAGAACCAGATTCCAAGCTCAAAGGTCAAGGTCAAACTTGGAGGTCAAATGTCAAAAATGAGAAGATTTTTGCTTGTCCGGGCCATAACTTCACCATGGATGGAGGGATTCAGAAATAACTTGGCACAAATGTCAAGCTCAGTAAGGCAGAGTGTCGCGTGCAAGAACCAGATTCCAAGCTCAAAGGTCAAGGTCAAACTTGGAGGTCAAATGTCAAAAATGAGATGATTTTTGCTTGTCCGGGCCATAACTTCACCATGGATGGAGGGATTCAGAAATAACTTGGCACAAATGTCAAGCTCAGTAAGGCAGAGTGTCGCGTGCAAGAACCAGATTCCAAGCTCAAAGGTCAAGGTCAAACTTGGAGGTCAAATGTCAAAAATGAGATGATTTTTGCTTGTCCGGGCCATAACTTCACCATGGATGGAGGGATTCAGAAATAACTTGGCACAAATGTCAAGCTCAGTAAGGCGGAGTGTCGCGTGCAAAAACCAGATTCCAAGCTCAAAGGTCAAGGTCAAACTTGGAGGTCAAATGTCAAAAATGAGATGATTTTTGCTTGTCCGGGCCATAACTTCACCATGGATGGAGGGATTCAGAAATAACTTGGCACAAATGTCAAGCTCAGTAAGATGGAGTGTCGCGTGCAAGAACCAGATTCCAAGATGAAAGGTCAAGGTCAAACTTTGAGGTCAAATGTAAAAAATGAGTTGATTTTTGCTTGTCCGGGCCATTCCTTAATTTGGCACAAATATTCTTTGGATGGCCCTCTACCAAGATTGTTCAAATTATCTCAATCCGTAAAAAACATGGCCACGTACAGCTACGTGCAGCTAATTTTCGTACTTCTCAGAATGTTCAAATTATTCCGATCCGTACAAAAAATGGGTGCCAGGGGGCATGGCTTATTTTCCTTATATGTGACCCGTCGCGCTAAAAGGGACCTTATCGGATTTGTGAAAAGTATCGACCCTAGTCCGTCTGCGCAGTCCGCGCAGCCTGACTAGGGTCGAAACTTTTCACGTTTAAGTATTTTCTGAATCTAGAATGTTTTCTCTACCTTACAATATTTTCGTTTTCCAAATACGACATCGGATGGACTTCTGCTTGGTCTGGTATATTTCTCGGATTTTGGTTTTATGGACTTAGCATAAGGTCCCTTTTAGCGTGACGGGTCACATATGTATACTCAAATTAATCCATTCTGGTATCTCGTTATAAATACATAGACATGTAATATTTTGTGAACAATAAACTGTCTCACCATGATCCCCATCATTCCAACTTATTTTGTCCCCACTTTTACAACGCCATTGTAATGACAGCTGTAGACATAGGTATGGTCTTCTTTCTTCAAAATGAGCGGGCTCGACATGTTGCCCTTCGGCATCTAGTTATCTGATTAAGATTAAAAAACTACAATTTGTATGTAAGTTGATAATGTCCGTAATGCACAGAAATTAAATTTCATTTCTGCTCCAACAATTCGCATTTCTATCACCACTTTATATATCTTTTCTTACATTAACACCTAAATCATTGAAAAAATATTGATGCTAATTCAAATAGGTACTTAATTTATCAATTAACAGAACAAAATAACTTTGGATCGTTTTTTTAATGACTTTTTTTTAAATTAAGTCTGTCTAAAGCACCGACTGACAAATTTGCTGACGACTTCGATACATGGAAAATCTCTACCTCTGATTGACCATATTCTTTCATATATTCATAATCGAGACCACTTTTATCGTGATCCAATTCTCTCTCGTATTTGCATATTTCCAATAGATTAATTACAGGCTTGAACAATTTAATAAACGAACTTCAAATGTCTAATCTCCATAACTCCGAAGTGCTCAAAAATCACAAAACACATTTCCCTGTTATGCATACTAGACAGCATTCTTACATTTTTCTTTATATCAACATGTCTGCATTTCTTCATTTGAAATACCAATTGTTGTAAGGTTAGATGCTAGGGCGATTTCGATTGTTTGGTTATAATTATGGCTTTGCTCATGACAGTTCCAAGCTTTGGGTTGAAGTTGATTAATATCAAGTCGTAATTCCTGCATTATGTTTTAATTGCAGTTCAACAAATCTGTTTTGGTTCCTAAATACTTACATTTATATGTCACTCTCTTTGTGTTATCATTGTTTACTTCGCATAAATAGTGCACTAAAGTGAACCCGGGACAACTGCATCTTCGTCCGTTAGTTGAGCGTCTTAAGAAAACATAGCCGAAGTAGGGTCATTACATATTCAGATGTCCTGAGTTAATGTTAATTCTGTTGCACAACAATGTTTTTAATATACTTAAGATGTATTTAATTCTTGCTAGGTCTCTAATTATAGATTAGTTCCATGCCACTTTTGCTGAAAATACCTCCTTTTCATAACATTTTTATCCGTACACACGAAAAGCTATAGCCTTATATTTAACTACACATGTTTCTTAATATGTTGTATACATATACGATGTTTTGTGTACTTTTTTTCCTGGAATGCATGTTTCATTTGCAATCCAAGTGGTTGTGCTAAGCAATATATCCGTAGAAAAAATTTGTACACATATTAAAAACGCTACCAATTTGCATGTCAGTGTTAACACCAGAAGTCCTCATAATTGTTATTTAAAAGCAGCCCAATAGCCTACAATTTTTAGCTCCACTGGCCGAAGGCCAGCGAGCTATTGTCATGGCGGTGTGTCCGTCGTGCGTGCGTCCGTGCGTCCGTGCGTCCGTTAACTTTTTCTTTAAAAATCTTCTCCTCTCAAACCAGTGGGCCAATTTTGACCAAACTTTGCAGGAATGTTCCTTGGGTGACCCTTTACTTAAATTGTTCAAAGAATTTTGATTGGTCCATAAATGTGGGCGTGGCAGGGCGGGGCTTATCAGACTTAGAGAAATCACAAAATAATTCTTTAAAAATCAACCATTTGGCCAACTTTGACCAAACTTGGCAGAAATGTACCTTGGGTGACTCTTTACTTAACTTGTCAGTGAAATTTTGATTGGCCTATAAATGTGGGCGTGGCAGGGCGGAGCTTATCAAATTTTGAGAAATCACAAAATAATTCTTTGAAAATCTTCTCCTCTCAAACCAGTTGGTCAATTTTGACCAAACTTTGAAGGAATGTTCCTTAGGTGACCCTATACTAAAATTGTTTAAAGAACTTTGATTGGTCCATAAATGTGGGCGTGGCAGGGCGGGGCTTATCAGACTTAGAGAAATCACAAAATAATTCTTTAAAAATCAACCATTCGGCCAATTTTGACCAAACTTGGCAGAAATGTACATCGGGTGACCCTTTACTTAGATTGTTCAAAGAATTTTGATTGGTCCATAAATGTGGGCGTGGCAGGGAGGGGCTTATCAGACTTAGAGAAATCACAAAATAATTCTTTAAAAATCAACCATTTGGCCAACTTTGACCAAACTTGGCAGAAATGTACCTTGGGTGACTCTTTACTTAACTTGTCAGCGAAATTTTGATTGGTCTATAAATGTGGGTGTGGCAGGGCGGGGCTTATCAAATTTCGAGAAATCACAAAATAATTCTTTGAAAATCTTCTCCTCTCAAACCAGTTGGTCAATTTTGACCAAACTTTGAAGGAATGTTCCTTAGGTGACCCTATACTTAAATTGTTTAAAGAACTTTGATTGCTCCATAAATGTGGGCGTGGCCAGGCTGGGCTTATCAGACTTAGAGAAATCACAAAATAATTCTTTAAAAATCTACCATTCGGCCAATTTTGACCAAAATTGGCAGAAATGTACATCGGGTGAGTCTTTACTTAACTTGTTCGTGAAATTTTTATTAGTCCATAAATTTGAGTGTGGCAGGGCCGGGCTTATCTGACTTAGAAAAATCACAAAATAATTGTTAAATTCTTTAAAAATCAACGATTGGGCCAATTTCAATTAAACTTGGTAGAAATGCACCTTAAGTGACCCTATACTTAACTTGTTCATGAAATTTTGATTGGTCCATAAATGTGGGCATTGCAGGGCGTGGCTTATCAGAATGGGAGAAATCACGAGAAATTCTTAAAATCAACCATACTTTGTTACTTTCGACCATACTTTGTTATTCAATAATACTTTGTTAGTAAAATTTTAATTGGTCTATAAATTTGGGTGCGGCAGGGTAGGGCTTATCAGAATATGACAAACCATGAAAAAGTTCTTTAATTAAACATAAATCTTTATTAGGTCAAATCTTAGAAAAACCTTGTATGCCCTTCAGAGGTCATATTTTCTGCCCAGTCAATCTGAAAAGAGGTCAGAGTGATTGTTTTGATGAAATCATTGAAGGATTGAAATTGGGTCACTGGGGTTGAAAACTAGGTCAAGCGGTCAAATGTTAGAAAAAAACTGTTTTTTGTCCAAAAATGGGTGCATGGCAGGATGGGGCTTATCAGAAATCATTAGAAAATTTTTCATTGATTGCCGCTTCTGTAATCACTGGACATATTATGAGTGTACTTTGCCAGAATGTTCCTTAGGTGACTTTTTGCAATTTTTTTATTTTTACTTTGAATTTTCAAATTTTCAAAACATCTCCAAGACCATTTTTTATTTGAGACACCCTTCTTAGAACTTTTGTGTTGAATTTTAGTCACATGAAAATCAATTCAACGTTCATTAACCCTTTCCCTAACAAGACCATGTTTTCATGTCTCTGAAGGAATTTAGTGTCAGAAAACTTTGAAAGAAAAAACAAAATGCTGATTATTAGCACTTGCTCCTTTTCCTTCAGTATTTTCTGTTCTGTAATGTTCACAAATTCCATATAGTTTTGTAACCCAATTCATCACCTGCAGTAGCTGTCAAATCTTGACAGTCTGAATTTTTATCGTTTGAGAAAAGAGAAAATGCACTAAACAGTGGATTCTTTTTAACTGCAATGTCTATTTGTCAAGATAATTATTGCAATTAACAGAAAAAAGCTAAAAAGGGAGTATATTGTTCTCAAAATTTTAAGTTTTTGCAGACAGGAAATTGCTAATTTGCAATGAATGTCTTATAACAGGATTATATAATTATTAAGAGTCCACTGTTTAACCCATTACCACACAGTGACGCCTTTCAACACCCTGCAAGATAAAGGCTTTTGAAAACATTGTGGAAAATGAAGAAATTGCTTGTGATAAGCAATTTTTTTCATTTTCCACAATATTTTCTGAACAAAAAAACACCAAAAAATTTAAAATTCCATGCACTTGATATTGCGGTCTGCAACACCTTTCAAATTGGAAGAGTTTGGAAAATGGTTAAGTTTGATGCCAAAATGTGATATACTCTTTTTCTCATTTCAGACCCTCTTGACCCGTGACAAGTGTTTGTGTTAATGAAGAAAAAAAAACAACAGTTTATGATTATTATGAAGAATGATTGATAATTTGTAACCCATACTTTGTTAAATTCTATTTAAATCAAAAGTTTAGATAGACTTTGTTCTTTAGGGGCTATTGCAGACGTTAACCTATACCAGGTAAGTGTGCTGGTGACCAAAACATGCTGCAGGAATCTTTTGAGTATGTAGGATTGTGTATTTCAAAGACAGTTGTTATTTGCTTTCTTTGAATTGCATACATGATTATCACCAGTTATGAAGAGGGCCTCTTTTTGGGATAACCGCCTTGTTTATCACAAAAAATAGTTTACCACTTTCATAGAAAGTGGAAATTATTTTCTATCAATTTAACAGAGATACACATTTATTTAAGTTTTGGAAATGATATTTCAACAATAAACTGAATTTGATTTTCTAGTCTTTAGTAATGTACAGTGTCATGCCAATATTTAAATTATTATAACGTTTTGAACAAATTTAGATTTAAATCTCAAAACTAAACACACAGTGAATAATTTAGAATTGCTAATCGCAATTACTTCCAGATCTTTTACATAGGTTAGCAAAATAACATGATTTCTATTGTTTTACTCCTGTCTGTCTGTCAGAAAACTTAACATTTTGCATTTTCTCCAAAAGTGTTTGACAAACAAAGCTGAAATTTGGTATCTAACTTCCTTTCAATGATATCTATATGTTCCATGTAACCCTTATCAACTCTTAATTAAAAAACTTAACATTGTAGAAAAATAGCCATTTCGGGCATTCATGTTTCACAAACACATCTTGTCTTTCAAGAAACTTACATTTTGTCACTCAACTATTCTATCAATCATGATTTCAACAACTGTTCTTATTTATTTCAGACAAATTTATCAATATTACAAAAAGACTTACCGTAATATCACTTGGAACATTTGTGAACTTTTATTATTATTTCCAAAATTGGAAATGTTATACACATTTTTATGATTCTTGTGTGGAACAGTGAATTGTGAACACTTTAATAGTGAACATTTTTTTATGATTTTTGTGCAACACTGATTTAATTCTAAATACAGTTTTGTGATTTTTATGTAGCTGTGAGTTCATTGTGACAGTGAATTGGAGTATATATTGGAATTATTGTGAACATAAGTTCTACCCTATGTGACTTAAGGTTGTGTACCTTAATATAGATCACTTTGTGTTGATTGCTGAAAGATATAGAGTACAGTGTGACGAAGTTAAAGAAAAGAGATACAGAGGAAAAAGGGACTTGGATTTACCATTGATTTATCCGTTTAATGTAAGAACTGGCTTTTTATTACTTTCTCTTGAATTTTTACACTATCTGCACCTAAAGATCAGAAAGGGATCAATATAAAATCTGGTCTGTCCATTAGTTTGTCTGTTTTTTCCTTGTAAGTTAGAAATTAAGATGTAGTGCTCAAATTTGATATTAAAACAGTTCATAATTCATTGGTATGAATCCCTTAATAACATTGTTAAAGTGACTTATCAAGGTCAAAACGATACATGCTTGCAAATTTACACTTCATACACATGTAGCAGCTTTTATGGTCCAGGGCCCTGTTTTTCTTATGATTTTATGAACATTTCAATTCATTTGTAAAACAGGGTCCTGGTCATCAGACAATGTCAAAAGTTGTCTTTGAATGTCTGGAAAATTTGCCATTTTAGTTTATATTTTCTAATTGCAGAAGGAAAATGCCTCGCAAGAAGAATTGGCGAATGAGTAGAGCCAGAAGAGATGTACTCACGAAAACCACAGCTGATTTAACGGGTGTCTTTGAACTATCAGATGGGGGCCTATCCCACCCTTTACCTTCATCTGTTTTGGATGAAACAGATGTAAGGCCATCTGTGTCTATGGAGGGCGTCTTTGGAATATCAGATGGGGGACTTGCCCACCCACAAAAACCATCTGTGTCTATGGAGGGCGTCTTTGGAATATCAGATGGGGGACTTGCCCACCCACAAAAACCATCTGTGTCTGGAATTTGTTCTGAAACTGTTCTTGATACTGTTCTTGATACTGTTCTTGATACTGTTCTTGATACTGTTCTTGATACTGTTCTTGATACTGTTCTTGATACTGTTCATGATACTTTACCAAATACTGCAGATGATATACTTACTGACACTGTTATTGATGCTAGTGCTGATGGTAATACTGTTCTTGCTACTGAAGTTGTTGCTGAAGATACAGAATCCAACACAATGATTTTCGGAACTTTTCATCAAGGTAATCAAATGTTTGACCCATCCTCTCGAAATCTACAATGTACAGCCAATGCCTTATGCTCGATGATATACACAGAGCTTAGACATCTGCCATCTTCACAAAATCTAGATGAAATTCTAATAGAAGGAGATAGATTACATAGAGAAATAGTGATTGGACTGAAAGCGAGGAATGACTTTCAAAGCTTGCTTTTGTATTTGGAAGAGATCCCAGGTTCTGTAACTGCATTTGATAGACATGTTTCTATTGTGAGAGGAAATATTTTATCTGGTGTATTTATTCAAAGTTCTATCAACACTCATATGTCATCACTTCACAGTTGTTTGAAGGAAGCATTTCACACAACTTCTTATCTTTTATTTATCATTGGTTCAGTTTGTTCTGCAATTTTCAGGCAGGATGGTAGATATTGTTTATTTGATTCTCATTCACATGGTGTTGATGGATTGGTAGATGATGATGGAAGATCATTATTAGCTTCTTTTCTTTCAATAGATGATTTGGTAATGTTCATGTATGCAATGTATCAAAGTATGAACATCGATCTAAATGAACAATTTGACATGATGCCAATTAGATTTGTTATAGGAGAAAAAATCCATGAATCTGAATCCAAGAAAAATGAAATTGAATTTACAAATTGTCCACCTGAGAAATTATCTTTGATTGACATATATTTCAAGGATCAAGCAGAGAGACAAAAGCGCAAACAAGAAGTTAGGTCAGATTATGAAATTGTACACGAACGTAAAAGATTAAAAAGAAATGAATATATGAAAAGTTATATGAGGAAAATTAGGCAGGATCCTGAAAGACAATCTAAGGAAAGATTAGTGGCTAGTATTTCAAAGAGAAAGGCAAGAAAAAATCCAGAAAGGCAAGTCAAGGAACAGACTATGACTAGTATTTCAATGAAAAAAGCAAGACAAAATCCAGAAAGGCAAGTCAAGGAACGGACTATGACTAGTATTTCAAAGAAAAAGGCAAGACAAGATTCAGAGAGGCAAGTCAAGGAACGGACTATGACTAATACTTCAATGAAAAAAGCAAGAAAAAATCCTGAAAGGCAAGTCAAGGAACGGACAATGACAAATATTTCAAAGAAAAAAGCAAGAGAAAATCCAGAAAGGCAAGTCAAAGAAAGGTCAATGACAAAGGCAGGGCGCCCAGTAACCTATAAATACCTATAAATACCTATATTTTCCTATATTTTTGGACCTTACCTATAAAAACCTATAATTTCACCCATTTTGCCCCAAATACCTATAAATACCTATATTTTTGTGTCTTGGGAAAGCAAAATTTAAACGATACTTTTAGAAAAAAACAGCTTTCTTCTTCCTCCGAGTAGTTTGCAGGACTCCTCTGGTGCATTTTCAAACAAAGGTGAATTATGTACATGTGCAAGGGGAATTTAAAAGGCTAAATACTTAGTTTTTTGTATATCACAAGCAAAACTGTCATGGTTAAGAAGTGAACAATTATCTATCAATATATAGAGTCCTTTTCAAAATGAAATGCCAGGGAAAGACCTGTCAAAAATTATAATTATCATTGTTGAAGAAGCTTGCATGTATTTTTGTCCTCTTTTTCTTAGTAGATAAGTTTGATAAAGTTTCCATTATGAACAGTGAAGTTGTGTTCAAATAATTTTATGTAAGTATTACATATGGGCAAGTGAATTTTGATTTCTTTACATAAATGCAGGGAAAAGAAGTTTATAACTTGAAAGAGTCATGACATTTTTGCTTGTGACATACAAAACTAAGTGCAACTCTCTGTCTTTAAGTTATCACATAGTCTGTAAGTAGAGTCTTGAATTTTTGTATGAAGGATCATCCAAAGGTCCACTACAGAAATACACTCTTCAAATTATTGTGGTTTCATGAAAATTGGCCCTTAGTTCTGTGGTATCATATTTCATATATATGGACAAAAGGAGGACAATTTTCTGAATTATTTGGCCTATGGCTTTGAAACTGGTATGTTATATTGTCTAAGGACCCTGGCCTCTACCAAGATACATATTTTTACAAATTATTTTTTACAATGGAAACTGGCCCTATGTTGTTGGGTATTGGATTTCATATGAGGACAGAGAAGAAAAATTTTGTGCAATCTTCTCCTGGACTGTTTTGCCTAGAGCTTTGAAATTTGGTGTGTAGAATTAATTATTGAGGTACAATGAAGATTGGCCCTGTGTTTTCGGTATCAGACTTCATTTAGAGACAAAGGAGAAAATCTTATACTGTCTTCTACTCCTAAATCATCCCATGGCCCTTTATCAATATCCTTCAAATTATTGTGGTGCAATGAAATTTGGCCCTATGTTGTGGGATATTAGATTTCCGAAGAGACAAAGAAAGCAATTTTGCACTATCTCCTACTCCTTAACTGTTTGGCCTCTGTGTAGAATTGTTTAATGGCCCCTCTACGAAAGCACTTCAAAGTTTTTGGTTCCATGAAATTTGCCATATATCTTCTACATCTGAATTATTGAATCAATGACTGAAAATTGATGTTCAGAATTGCCTCATGGCCCTCCATGTCAAAAGACTTAAAAATTTCGTAGTATTATAAAATTTGGCTTAATGTTGTGGGATACCTGATTTCAACTTGAGAACTTATCGGGAAATCTGGTGCAAATTTCCCCTGACAGATTATTTTGTGACAAATCATTTTGTCAGATACCCTATGTTGATATTTTGCATGTATCATGGCAACATGAATCTCTGCCAAAACTTTTTACATTGCCTTCCTGTAGTGAAAATTGGCAGGAAGTTATTGGTCTGGGATGAAATGGATTATGCAATCATCTCCTCAAAGCCACAATGTTCTTTAAGGTGAGTGAAAATGGCCTTCTTGGCCCTCTTATCTTGATATGGTGTTCATCGAACACCTTTATGTTACTGAATATTGAGAACAGAAAGTAATAGCTAATGGTCACCTTGTCTGTTTCTCCTTTCATCTTATTAACAAAATAGAGCTGGAAGGTAGTGGTGGCGGTAGAGAAACATTTAAAGTTGCGTTTTCTTCATAGTAAAGGCAACCTATATTATCCTATATTTCTGGCTAATAAATACCTATAATTTTGGGACATACCTATATTTTTGACACTTAAAGTCGCTGGGCACCCTGCAAAGGGTTCTATGCAAAAAGTTAGACAAAATGAGGAAAGAAAGAAGAAAGAAAGAATGTTAACTCTTAAATCAATGCACAAGTGCCGCTCTAGTAAATTGTATAAAGATTCAGAAAGGATGAAAAAACAGAATAAACGTTCATCAAGATTCAATATGATAGTAGAAAATGAAAGAAATAAGACTAAGCGCCAGAGTCTAAGGTCTAATTTAGATTATAAAATTAAGGAAAAGAGCTACAAAAGTTCAAAGCGATATGGTTCCAGCTTAGACGACTGCATTGAAAAATTTAAGAAGAATGTTTCAAAAGGCCCTGTTTATGTTTGTTCATGCTGTAACCAAACATGGTTTAAACATTCTGTTGTGTTATTCAACAAACTAAATTCTAAATGCTCTTCTGATGCAGTTAAAAAATTTTCTACAAATTACATCTCTGTTGATGATTGTGAATGGCTGTGTAAAACATGCTATGAAAAAATTAAACTTAACAAAGTCCCTCCAATGTCTGTTTTCAATCAAAATGCATTTCCTGTACTGCCAAAGGAACTGAATTTACATCAGCTAGAGGAAAGATTA
Source organism: Fragum sueziense (assembly GCA_963680895.1). Taxonomy (NCBI): domain Eukaryota; kingdom Metazoa; phylum Mollusca; class Bivalvia; order Cardiida; family Cardiidae; genus Fragum; species Fragum sueziense. The sequence continues at coordinate 64,631 of CAVMGG010000059.1, forward strand.
GTTTCTTTGAGAATCCCATTTATGCAGATTAGAGAATTACCAAGAGGAGGTCAGTTGTCCATCAAAGGGAATGTTGTCAATGTCCCGGTTGACATTCAGCCTGTTATACACAGTTTACCAAGAACATTAGATAGTCACTATACAATACCTGTTAAACTTAAGAAGAAACTTTCATATAATAAATGTGATTTCACTGAAAATATTAGACCTCTGCATGTTTTAAGTGCTCTTCATTGGTTAGTGAACCATAGTGTACTGTATAAAGAATCTGGTGTTAAAGTAGATGATGACTGGATGCAATCAATTACTTCAGATTGTAGTGATACAGTAAAAGAGTTCTTTGGAATGACAGGTGAAAGCGTAAGTGAAGAATTAGATTGTAATGATGATGTGAATTATGACTCTGATCACTTTAGTGAAGTTGACGAGACAGAAAAGGTTATTGGTAATAGTGACACTATGCTGGATGCTGCAGACCCAAATAAAGACAACGCTTATACTTTTGCTCCAGGTGAGGGTCAAACACCACTCAGCCTTTATCAAGATCCTGATGCAGAATATTTGTCTTTTCCTACAATTTTCTGTGGACAGAGAAGAAGTCCAAATGATAAAAAACATGTTCACATTCACTATAGTGATACATGCAAGCTAGAACTGAGGCATATTGATCGCAGAGTAGCATCAAATATTCCCAATATCTTCTTTAAGTTAAAGAAAGTTCAACTGAAACAAATTTCTGATAAAGTCCATCTTGCTTTGCGTAGATGTAAAACAGAAGGTAAAACATTTACTGCCTCACAAATGCTTGATACAAATCATCTTAAAGGTGTTGTGAGATTGGATGAGGGATTTTATATTTTCAGAAGTTTAAGGAATTCACCACCATATTTTGAAGCCCGTAAAAAAGATGTTTTTGCAATGATTAGACAACTAGGATTACCTACTTGGTTTACATCTCTTTCGTCGGCAGATACCAGATGGCATGATCTACTAAATATGCTCTCTCAGATAAATGATGGAAAAACAATGTCTGTGGAAGAATTGGATAACTTGACTTGGATTGATAAAACAAAACTTGTGCAAAAAGATCCAGTTACATGTGTAAGGTATTTTGACAACCGAGTACAAGAATTCATAAACACTGTACTTAAAAGTCCCCATGACCCATTAGGAAAAATAATAGATTACTTTTATCGTGTTGAATTCCAACAAAGAGGTTCACCTCACATCCACATGTTAATATGGATTGAAAAGGCTCCTAGATATCATGAAAGTTCATTAGATGAAGTAACATCCTTCATAGATAAGTATGTATCTTGTGAGAAAAATCCAGATCAACAACTTGTAGAACTACAGATACATAAACATTCCAAGTCTTGTAGAAAGAAACAGAAATCTATTTGTAGATTTGGTTTTCCCATTCCTCCAATGAAAAGCACAACTATATTGGAACCGTTAAATGACTGTAAAGAAAAGCAAAATTACAAAGATTTATTTGTCAAAATACAAAAGAAATTGGATGAGTTGAAGGAAACAAATATTACGGTAGATGATTTCCTTACTGAGATCAAAGTAAGCAAGGATGATTACATCAAAGCAGTCCAAAGCTCATTGAGTGGTCCAAAGGTTTTTCTGAAAAGAAAATTAAGTGAGGTTAGAATTAATGCATACATGAAACCTATTCTAAACGCTTGGGGTGCAAACCATGACTTACAATTTGTATTGGATCCATATGCATGTGCTGTATATATAGTTTCATATATTAGTAAAGCACAGAGAGGAATGAGTATTCTTATGAATGAGGCATGTAAAGAAGCTAGAAGAGGAAATATGGATCTCCGACAACAGGTTAGACATATTGGAAATAAATTCTTGAATAGTGTTGAGGTTAGTGCCCAGGAAGCCTGCTACTTACTTTTACAACAGCCATTGACAAAAGCCTCAAGGGATGTTGTTTTCATTAACACTTCTTTGCCTGAAGAGAGAACATTCCTACTTAAGTCTAAGGAATCTCTTGAAAAATTATCTTCAAATTCTACAGATATTGAAGCAGATAATACCATTAAAAGATATTCTAAAAGACCAAAACAACTTGAAAATTGGTGTTTAGCAGACTATGTGTCCCAGCTTGATATCAAATACAACACTGACAAAGGCACTGCAAGAAATTCAGGTGAAAACATTTCTGAAACATTAAATGAAGAAACCAATGAAGGTGAAAACAATGAAAACATGGATACATATTGTAACGAGGATGAGGTGCTTGACTCAGACACAAATGACTATAATTCAAGTGAGGATAGACAATATTCTATTCCTGGGGGTCGAATTGTTCTCAAAAATGGAATTGTTATAAGTGAAAGGAAACAAAGAAAAGTCATAAGATATGTAAGATTTTCGAAAAAAATTGACATCGAACAGTTCTGTAGAGAAAGATTGCTTCTATTTACTTCATGGAGAGATGAAAGTATTGATTTGAAACAAGGTCATGACTCTTACCTATCAAGGTACAGATCCATTAAAAATTTCATAGAGCACAAAGCCTTGCAGTATGAAAAGAATGCTGATGAACTAGATGATGCAATGGAGCGTGCTCACAATGAGGAAGATTTTGATGATGTTGCCCCAGGCACAGAGCAGTCTGAGCAGGATGACTCAAATATTGGTGCAAAAGAAAGTGAAAGTTTCATATTCTTTGATCCTGATAGACCTGAAAATCAGAGACAAGGTGATATTGCTGGAGATGTTGGTTTAAGTGTTGCTTCTGTAGATATTAGTGTACGCAGGAAAACAATGTCAGACATAGATTACAGGCAATTGATAAAATCATTGAATACGAAACAGAGAGAATTTTTTATTCATGTTTTCCAATCTGTTAAGCGTGATGAACAAAAGTTGAAAGTTTTTTTAACTGGTGGTGCAGGCGTTGGAAAATCTGTTCTTGTAAGTGCATTGTTTGAAGCTTTGCAGCGTTACTTGACATCTAATCCTGGTGATAATCCTGAGAACTGTAGAGTTCTTCTCTGTGCACCAACAGGTAAAGCTGCTTTTCATATAAATGGGGTAACATTACATTCAGCTTTCCGCATTCCAGCAAGCCAGGGTTATGATTGTACTCCACTTAATAGTGACACTTTAAACACCCTTCGAACAAAATATAAAGACTTGTCTGTTGTTATGATTGATGAAGTGTCCATGGTTGGAAATAACATGCTTAAACTCATAAATGAAAGATTAAAACAAATAAAGGGCAGTAATGTTCCATTTGGTGGCTTGCATATGATATTCATTGGAGACCTTTTCCAGTTGAAACCAGTGATGGATGGTTGGATATTTGAGAATTTGAAAACAAATTTTGGACCTTTAGCTACAAACTTATGGCAGGATTTTATTGTAATGCATGAATTGGATGAGATCATGAGGCAAAAGGAAGACAAGCAATTTGCTGAACTTTTGAACAGATTACGAGAAGGAAATCATACACAAGTTGACATTGAAAATCTAAAAAAGAGATTGACTGATACTGCTAGTACAGACTATCCACAAAATACAACACATTTATTCAATACCAATGAGAAAGTGAACAATTTCAATGTCAGGAGCTTTCTTAATAATACTAATGAAAAAGTAAACATTCCTGCTCTTGATCATGTATTAGGAGATGACAATGTGACAGTTAAACAACAACTAATATCAAAGTTGCCACATGATTCCACACACACTGCAGGGCTTAGTCAGATGGTAGGAATAGCTATTGGAATGATTTATGACCTATGTCTTAACCTTGATGTAGATGATGGATTAGTAAATGGGTCTTCTTGTATGATAAATAAAATTGAATACAGACAGAAAAATACTACTAGACCAAGTATTGTGTGGGTTTCTTTCAATGATGATAAAATCGGAACATCATGGCGTTCAAAGTACAGACATTTGTATCATAGTGCTATTAATCCATTATGGACACCTATCTTTGATTCAAAGAGGAACTTTGTGTATTTGAGAAAAACTTTTGTGAGAATACAAATCCCTCTGCGCCAGTCAACAGCAAAAACTGTACATAAATCTCAAGGAGACACGTTGAGTCAGGTTGTAATAGATATGGATGGAAAACGTGTATTTTCCCATGCCCATTATGTCGCAATAAGTAGATCAAGATCCCTGAAAGGCCTTTACATTCTAAACTTGAATGAAAGCAAGATTTCTGTGTCAACTAAAGTTCAAGAAGAAATGATACGTTTAAGAGAATCACAGAAATTGAAACTATGTTACACTCCAGTTTACATGACTAGTGACACTCATTTCACATGCCTTTTCAACAATATGCAGTCTTACAGAAGCCATAAGGATGAATTGTTTTCAGATCCCAATGTCAAAGCTGCAGATTGTTTATGCTTATTAGAAACATGGTTAACTGCAGATGATTCCATCGATTTAGTGCAGAGAACTGGATATCAAATTGTTAGAGCAGATGGGAAACAAGTAAGCAATGCTCGTCCTCACAGAGGAATTATCGTTTATGTGCGGGACAACATTCATATTTCTCATAGCTTTTCTGTGGTAAAGAAAAACATAGAAATGATTGTTGTAGAACTCTTGGTGCAAGATAAAGAAATAGTCATTGCAACATTGTACAACTCTCCTAAATCTTCGGTGACTGACCTGAAGAAATTTCTAACTGAAAATTTAAAGCATTTCAAAGGGAAGCACCTCATTATTCAAGGTGATATCAACATTGATTTATTGGATATGAATACAACTATCCAGAGGTTTATGCAGGATTTCTTCAACTGCAGTCAACAAGTGTCAAAAACAACCCATTATTCTGGCTCCTTAATTGATCATATTTACAGTAATATACCACTGATTCTCACTGATGTCATAGAATGTGTCTGGTCTGATCATTCGATGGTGTATTCTGCTGTGCCAAATCACAGTGTCAATCTTTCATAAAGTTTAAAAAAAAAATCATTAATATTGAGTTGTGTGAAGCTAATGACAAGTTTACATATTATTTTGAATGAAAGAGGTCAGTTTGAAATCTCACCCGTCATTGTTTTTTGCTTTGTCTGCTATTTCAGCAGACAAAGCTGGTGGTTCATATAGGTATGGGTGGCCACTATAGGTGCAGAAAGGTGGACACAAAGATATGTGACCTGTCACACTGAAAGGGACCTTCTGGTTTTTCCATTTAACCAAATCTTGAGATACATGAGATTCAGCAGATATCAACCAGATGTCATATTTGGAATTTTATTGAACATGTAAAACAAACAAGGAAACGAAATATATATATATCCAAGAAATTGCCTTAGAATGAAAAAAATTGATCCTAGTTAGTTTGCACAGACTGGCTAGGTTTGATATTTTTCACACTTTCCATAAGGTACTGTTAAGCTTGGCGGGTCACATAATTATGATCAAGCGATATAACATTCTTTTCTTATTTTTTTTCCTTCATGTTCAACACATATTTCAGCATCTAATAAGAAAGAGAGAAATTTCTACTGTAAGCCTTGTCATATGCTGAACTGTGTGGCAGAAGATTAACATAACGATCAGCCTGCAGTCACATGTTGACTGATCATTTTACACCTTTAACCCATTACCATACAGTGATTCCTTTTGACTCCCCAGAAGATAATGTCCATGGAAAACCATGTGGAAAATGAAGAAATTGCTTGTGAAAACCAAATTCTTCATTTCCCACAATGTTTTCTACATAAGATGACCAAACATGTAAGATTCATTCATTTTAAATTGTCATCTGCAACATTTTTGAATTTGGACTAAGTTAAATTTTTTAGATTTACACTGAGGAAATACTATTGTTTGTCGGAAATTATGTCACTGTTTAATTAATAGAATTGATTCCTATTTGTTACTTTCTGTTACACATGAACTTGCTACTTTACATTAATTCAACTGTACCTTTTTACTCACATTACTATTCCATTCTGCATAATTTTTCTGAAGGCAGTGCAGAGCTTAGCAAATGGTTCATCACGTATAAAAACAAGTTAAATGAGATTTGTAGATTAACATCTCATATATATTTATTGCAGTATGTTCTTTAAATTTCGAAATGTGTTCACACTAACTTACACAAATTTTGTATTTCACATCAACCTCAGTATTGAGAAGAAAACTCATCAAAAAATTAATGACCTGTAGGGTGAAAAATTATGCACAATGGTAAGATTATTGTGACAAATAGAGCAAATATTTATATTTTTATACGCCTGAAGGTTCATATTGTTATGGCCCCGGTCGTCTGTCTGTCCGTCAGTCTGTCCGTTAGCAATTTCTTGTGTGCGCAACTTCTCCTACAGTTTTGATTGGAATTTAATCAAACTTGCCACAATGATTCTCCATTGTGTCTATTTGTGCACATCGCTTACGGAATTCAGATAACCTGTTTCGTTTTTGAATTATCTGCCCTTGAATTGAAAAAATGGCAAATTTTACAAACAAGCCCCTCTCGGGTGTATATGCGCCACTCTGCGGAGCTCTTGTTCCTATTTTGATTATACTTGTTCTAAGCTCAGTAAAGCACTGTCTTACTTTTGTTAAAACTGCTGATCTACTGAAAAAGTTCATGTACCATTCATTGTTTGATTCAAAATATTAGTTTAGTGTTTTATGCGAGTTTTAGAATAAATCTCTGAAATGATTAGAAAATCAAAACAAAGACTAGTACTGATCCAAAAGGAGAATATATTTCAAAGATACTTAATGAATATATATAGCAATGTCATAGATTAACAAATAGACTTTGTTAGAAGTGGAAATGGTGCTTTGCACAAAGAATATCACAATAACCACATTTATATATAAATCATATGAAAGTCATGACAGATGATAGCAAGGGAAAGAGAGAAAAACAAACTATTTATTATATGTTACTCAAATAACAAGAGGACTGATATCATTATGACAGTCAAATATTCATATAAAGGGATTAATGCAACATCATTGTAAATGTGTATGTATTTAAATTTAATTATAATAGTTTAGAAATAATCACTTAAGTATGTTTTTGTATGGCATAGAACAATTCTTTCATATAATAGATGGAAAGGCATTTTAATATATAGCTGTACAATCTGCAAAACTTTGTTTTATCATTGGAATAAAAGCTTACAGGTCTAAAACTCATATATGTACATTTATAGTGAAGATGTCACTCATAACAGATCAAGACAATCCAGAAAGGCTTGTCGGTCTGTAAAGGGTAGAATGATGATCAAAACACATGAAATATGATCATATTCTATTTTAAACAATGGGGTCCTGCTTGACATGGTAGCTTGAATGCCAAACTCATTTCTTGTGAGAAGTTGCGGGTGATGTGATTGGATTACATTCAAGCTGCCATCCATGTGGGTATGGCCTTTGGCAAGTCATTTCAGAGCCCCAGCCTAGTTATAGAGAACATTGTTGACAAAAATTAAGTTGTCCTGGGTTAATATCAGCAGATAGTAGCAATATGCTTTTTGAATTTAGATGTTATACAAAGGTTTGAATAACAGATAATGTTGAGATGAATTAACATTTTACTTTTGTCAAAAACATGAATAAGCTGTAATGAAACTTAACGCTTTCCCAAATAAGAGCTTGTTCATGACGTCCCTAATTTAAGAGGCTTCTGTAAACATTGAGTGCTGATAATCAGCATTTTCTTCTTTTGCTTCATTTTTTTCATAAATTTATTCATTTATTTTTATTTTGCTATATTGTGCAAAACCTGTTTTCATCACCTTCCATTTTGTCTTCTGGTGCAGCTTTTAAATTGGAAGTCTAAAACAATGCCATTTGGGAAAGGGTTAATTGAAAATTTTAAGTAATACATGTACATGCATAATATGAATTCTGCAAGTTGTTTATTTAACAACTTTTATGTAATGAAAATATGTATTGATTGTATGCTATTGTAAACAACAATTTCAATTACTTAAACATTCTTTAATAAAACTTCATTATTTACAGAAACACTTGTGTTTGAGTTTTATTTATACTACCAAATCAAGTTAAACATAAAAACCACTGGTGGTGAACTCGGCCAAAGCAAGGGACATTTTTCGCTACCACAAGGTACAGATATTTCAGTTAAATGTGAGTTTAAAGATCTGATTGGATAGTTTTTCTAATAACAATGAATTTGTTCTAAAAATAGACCGGATGTAGCAATTTGTATAGACAAACCGTCTGTGTTGTTATAAAATCTCGTAACTACAGCTTAATCCAAGCCGTAGTTACAATATTTAAAACAACACAGACGAAATACTATGATCGCGAAAAAATGTCCAACGCTTTGGCCGAGTTCACCACCAGTGAAAACTATCTGGCAAGGTCATATAAATCAAAATTGTGCATTTTACGGCAATTTAAAGAGAGAGATGAAAAAGATCATATCCATGATAATTTTGTGTTGTGTGGAAATCTAAGATGGAAAACCCTACGATACAGAATTTCCAGCCAAATTCTGCCTTATTTCCATAAAACTAAAGCCTTGGCATCATTAGTATCATTTACACCTGTTTTCAGCTCTCCTGAGCACAAGGTGCTATTATATGAGCTTTAATGATCGTCCATCGTCCAGCATCTATCTGTTGCGGGACTTAACCCATTACTACACATTGACTCCCTAAAAGATAACAGCTTTGAAAAACAGTGCGGAAAATGAAGAAATTGCATGTGACAAGCAATTTCTTCATTTCCCACAATGTTTTCTATGCCAAAACACCAAAATATTTTAAATTTCATTCACTTGAAATTGTCGTCTGCAATATCTTTGAATTTGGAAAAGCCCCAAATTTTGCCATTTTGGTAATGGGTCAAAAAATATATTGGAATTTCATCTTTAACTAAGTTTCACTGAAAAAGATATGGCAGGTTGGATCTGAGTACAATAATACACAGAAAATATTGAGGCAAAAGGAGAAAGTGCTGATTATCAGCATTTTCTTCTATTGCCTAAATGTTTTCTCAAGCCTATTCTATCGGGGACATCAAAACCAGCCCTGCGTCCAGTAAGACAAAACGTTTTGTCTACTGAACGCAGCCCAGGTCTTGTTTCAGTTTGGAAAAGGGTTAAGCTGCGGTTACAAGGTTTGGTTGAAATACAGGGATATACATATTGTCGCTTTTCTGCAAAAACCTTGTATCTGCAGCTTGTTTTAAGCTGCAGATACATGTTTTTGGCAGAAAAGCAGCGATATATAACTTTTCCTATTTACAAACAATACTTATTACCACTGAGAAATAAGGTTTCTCAAGGTAAAGTCTATTCTGGAATCAGCTTTCCTGTCAAATTTCCTT
>CAVMGG010000060.1:0-77744 GCA_963680895.1 Fragum sueziense
TGACTAAACAAGACAAAACTTTACAGAATTATGATGCTGACTATAAGATCTTGCCTTGGTGAAATTTTCAGCTTGATCTGAATTTTATAGCATGAGTTATGTGCCCTTGAAATTGCCAAAAATTGCCATTTTCGGCTTTAATTTGCTGGTTTTGACTTTATTTTTACTCTAAAATCAACAAATATTGACCAATCAAGACAAAACTTGGACAGAATATATATAAGCATTATATGCTGCCTGGGTGTAATTTTCAGCTTGATCGGAATCTTACATCATGAGTTACATGCCCTTGAACTTGACAAAATTGGCATTTTCGACTTTGTTTTCACTCTAACAACCACAAAAGTTAACCAATCAAGATGATACTTGGAAAGAATCTTGTTGACAACAAGATCTTGCTTATGTGTAATTTTCAACATGATCACTCTGTTACAATTTGAGTTATGTGCCCTTGAAATTGACAAAATTTCAGTTTTCGACACTTTTTCCACTCTTGAAGCCACGAATATTGACTAATATAGACAAAATTTGAACAGAATGATAGTGACCATAAGATCTTGCATGTGTTAAATTTTCGATTTGATTTTAAATATACATACTGAATTATGTGTCCTTGCATTTGGCAAAATCACAGTTTTCAATTTTATCATCGCTCTAATATCCCTAAAATATTAGTCAATCATTTACTTTCATTTTGCATTGACCACATGATTGCTGCTTTTGACTTTGTTTTTGCTGTAAGAACCACAAGTATTCAAAAATCTAGTCAAAACTTGGATTTAAGATTAAAAGAAATCCAGGCCTGTGGAGCGACTCAAGACCTTCAGGTCTTTCTAGTTAGCTCACCTGAGCACGAAGTGCTCAAGGTTAATCCGAGTCTTCTCTGATGTAAATACGCTCTTTGATATTTTGATTTTTTGCTATTTAAGCGAAATAGCGAAAAATCAAAATATCAAAGAGCGTATTTACATCAGAGAAGACTCGGATTAGCTCAAGGTGAGCTATTGTGGTCACTTTTTGTCCGTCGTCCGTCCGTCTGTCCGTCCATCTGTCTGTCCGTCCGTTCACAATTTCTTTCAACATCTTCTCCTCCTAAACCATTGGACCAATTTTGACCAAACTTGGCAGGAATGTTCCTTGTGTGACACTTTCCAAAACTTGTTCATGAATTTTTGATAATTTGTCAAAAAATGTGGGCGTGGCCGGGCGGGGCTTTATCAGACTTAGAGAAATCATAATAAAATTCTTTAAAAATCCACCATTGGGCCAATTTGAACCAAACTCGGCAGAAATGTTCCTTGAGTCACTCTTTTCAAACTTTGTTCGCAAATTTTTACATTTGTCAAAAAATGTGGGCGTAGCATATTGGACTTAGAGAAATCATAAGAAAATTGTTTAAAAATCAACCATTGGGCCCAATTGAAACAAACTTGGTGGAAATGTTCCTTTAATCACTCTTTTCAAAATTTGTTCACAATTTTTAGCTCACCTGAGCACAAGGTGCTCAAGTGAGCTATTGTGATCACCTTTTGTCCGGCGTCCGTCCGTCGTGCGTATGTGCGTCGTGCGTCGTCCGTCAACAATTTCTTTAAATGACATCTCCTCCTTAACTACTGGGCTAATTTCAACCAAACTTGGCAGAAATGTTCCTTAGGTGACCCCCTTTCAGAATTGCTAAAAGAATTGAAATCCATAAAAAACTCTGGTTGCCATGGCAACAGAAAAGGAGAAATTTGACTGAATCTCAATACTATCTTTGAACGACATCTCCTCCTAAAATACTGGGCCAATTTCAACCAAACTTGGCAGGAATGTTCCTTAGGTGACCCCCTTTCAGAATTGCTAAAAGAAATGAAATCCATAAAAACTCTGGTTGCCATGGCAACAGAAAAGGAGAAATTTGACTGAATCTCAATACTATCTTTGAACAACATCTTCTCCCAAACTACTGGGCCAATTTCAACCAAACTTGGCAGGAATGTTCCTTAGGTTACCCCCTTTCAGAATTGCTAAAAGAATTATGATCCATAAAAAACTCTGGTTGCCATGGCAACAGAAAAGGAGAAATTTGACTGAATCTCAATACAATCTTTGAACGACATCTCCTCCTAAACTACTGGGCCAATTTCAACCAAACTTGGCAGGAATGTTCCTTAGGTGACCCCTTTTCAGAATTGCTAAAATAAATGAAATCCATAAAAAACTCTGGTTGCCATGGCAACAGAAAAGGAGTAATTTGACTGAATCTCAATACTATCTTTGAACGACATCTCCTCCTAAACTACTTGGCCAATTTCAACCGAACTTGGCAGAAATGTTCCTTAGGTGACCCCCTTTCAGAATTGCTATAAGAAATGAAATCCATAAAAACTCTGGTTGCCATGGCAACAGAAAAGGAGAAATTTGACTGAATCTCAATACTATCTTTGAACGACATCTTCTCCTGAACTACCAGGCCAATTTCAACCAAACTTGGCAAAAATATTCCTTAGGAGGTCCTCTTTAAGAATTCCTAAAAGAATTGAAATTGACTAAATCCAAATATTACATGGTTTTGGTGCCCTTTCCCACCCTACCTAAAATCGGGATAAGGAAAACATTGAGGCAAAATAGGAAAATGTTAATAAGCGAATAACCAGCATTTTCTTCTTTATTTGTTCATCCATTTTATTGTTTTTAGAACCTCTCAAAATGTATTGGTTAAAACGCTGTTGATGTAGAAAGAGTTAACCCTTTCCCAAACAAGACCTGGTTTTGACATAGATCTGTAAAAAGAAATAGCCTTGGAAAACATTGAGACAAAAGAAGAAACTGCTGATAACCAGCAGTTTCTCCTTTTGCCTCAATATTTTCTGCTCTTTGTTCTACACTTATTCTGTCATCAAAAAATGCATTTTGTTGTCTGCAGCAGCTTTTAAATTGGACCCTCCTAAAATTTTGTCATTTGAGAAAGAGGTTAACATAGTATTTCCACTTTTTCAGGTTTACATCAGATTGCCAAGAGAAGCATATCAGGATGGCCCGTCCTGTCAGACACACATCAGATGTTGAGACAAACCTGTCGAGACTTCGCCGATAATGAACTCATCCCTATTGCAGGACAAATTGACAAAGATAAGACATATCCAGAAAAACAGGTACAAGTTGCTAGCAATCAGTCATTCACCTATTTTTCAAGTCAATTCTATATAGCTCAGTCGGTAATATCATTCAACGACAACCAGTCTTGGGTTCCTGTGTCCTAATTCTGCATTTTGACTGGAGATATAAGCATTAATTTTGTCTCTCCAATTAATAAATCTTCTAATCAAATTCAATTGTCTATGATGAGCGCACTACCATTCAAAAACAAAGGAAAGTAGGTCATTGTAAACAATGGCTGTTCAGGTGAGGGTTGTTGCTAAACATTGCCTATAAACCTTTAAGAAATACTTTTTGGTCTTAAATTTTTCACAAGGCATGGCAATAAATGGTTCTTTGATCGGTATCATAAGGCGTTAAAAGGATATTGTTAAAGATCGGACAGTGAACAAAGCGCCATAACTTGTGTCGAACTTTCCTAAATGTTTTTGAATGGCAGTGCGCTCTGATGTAAATGAGCAACAACAACATATCAAAGAGCGAATTTCATCAGAGAAAACTCGGATTAGGTTGTCATATGCACCTGCCAGTAATACCAGAAAGGGGAGTTAGGCAGTACATATAGATAGATAGATATGAAAATAAATCTTTGTTTTTTTCAGGTGAACAGCTACTTTTATGTCAATGTAATGCAAAGAGAGGGATCAGGTTTCAATTATCTACCATAATACTTACTTTAACCCTGTGAAAGTTTCTGAACAATTTTTTTTTAGGTAAAAATGATGGGTGAGTTAGGCCTGATGTGTGTGGATGTCCCAGAGACAGACGGAGGGACAGGATTAGATTATCTCGCTTACGCGATAGCCATGGAGGAGATTAGTCGAGGTTGTGCCACTGCTGGCGTCATCATGAGTGTAAATAATGTAAGTCATATTTTTATGCTCCCCGAAAAAATTTCGGGGGAGCATATAGTCGCCATGCTGTCCGTCCGTCTGTCCGTCCGTGTGTCCGTCCACAGCCAGATCTCAGCAACCCTTGGACCAAATTCAATGAAACTTCACATGTGAACTCCCTTGGATAATCCCTAGGGACCTTTTTTAAGTCGCTGAGCGCTCGCGCTGCGACTTACTGTTGCCGTACGAGTTTTTCAGGACAGGTCAAATAAGGTCAAAGACGGACCTCTTAACTTCTTCTGTATTTCTGTTTTGAGACAAAGTAGATCTCTGATTTCTTTGATTCACTTTGATTTAATATTGAAATTCGACTTTCTACAATTTCTAAACTGACATGCCAAATAATCATTGTTGAATGAGGAAATTATACGTTTTATGTAGAACTATTTTTTTGGCGGAGAAAATAGATCCCGCGGAATAATTCCGTTTTCTGAGGTATATTGGTCTAAGGGAAATAATCAGGTTTAAATTAGACAGTTTTCATGAAAGAGTTACTTCCCTTAGATAGTGCAATAGACATCGACTTTATGACTCGGCGACAATAAACATACGACAACGACGGAATACTCATTTGCTTGATTCTTTTTATAATAAATTCCATTTTAACAAGGTGTCTTGCTTGATATGCATCGTTCTGCCATTTCAAGCGTGTAATCTCGCAATCAATATGCCCTAAATTAACACACGACATAATTGTACACAACAAGCAGTCGTCACTTTTCTTCGAAAACCTCGTAACTGCATATTGTTTTAATCTGCAATTACTTGGTGATGACAATAGCTTAAAAAATCGTGTGGTCAAATTTGCCGAAAATTCGAAAAACTGTGCGGCTGAAAGTGATTTCGGCATCAGTGAAAAGCTAGTGAGAGACTGGCGAAAAAACAAGACAAAGATCTGTGATGGTCCAAAATTGCAGAAATGGAGGGTTATTCGGATCAGTCCCTATGAGCCACAGAAAAATGATCAGAATGATTGGATTTTGGAGTTACGGGCAAGTGGCTATGTTGTAAGTAGGATCGGGATTCGCGTCAAGGCCCTTCAACTCGACAAGGACCAAAATACAAAATCCAGGGCGAGTTCAAAGCTTCTTCTGGGTAGTGTTGCAGGTTCATGAATATTTTAGTCAATACCGGGAAGACCAGAAAAAAAACCATTTTATTACACACCTGGCCAGCTTATCAATGGGAAAACCTACGGGACCACATCAAAGAAACGAGACTTAACTACTCGGCTGGTTCTGTGATGTTGACGATCCCGAAATATGCAAGATGTGCATATCCGACGATTACTTTAAACAAAGAGTTTTCCGTCGCCGGATTTACGGAAATGAAATTGTTGATTTGCAGGGTTGAAGCTCGCGACCGGTAGGCGATCATAGACGGCACAAAAGCAGCTTTGCAAGTCACGGGCATTTTGTATGATCATACGGTTCCCCCGAAAGATCGCAGCTAAAACCTTACCTTCGTTTCAGATCAGAATAAATATTTCAGCCCACACGTTTTGATTCTTGTGTATGTATGGATAATCATTAGACCCAAAGTGTAATTCATGGATATTTACATTCATGTTCAATTTTCGTCATTTTGTTTACCCCAAAACAGAAATATTTTTAGACTACTCCATTTTGAAAGCTGTTGCATGCATATGACATAACTTCTTAAAAAACGATTGAATTACATCATGGAAAGTATCTCGGGGGAACGGAGAAATGGCTAGTTATCGACAATTTCTTCTTTTCAATGTTTTCCAATCTTTTTGTTCCCATGATTGTCGTCGAGGATTTAAGAGAGAGGTTAAATAGACGAACGTCGGCAAGTATTACTCTCCAAAGCCGATGTCTATTGATTAAGATCATCAAAATACATTACTAATTACATATCATTTCATAAGAGGTAATGTACTTTGTTTTAAGAGAGTAGCAAGTATAAGCACGAGTCATGTAGATCTACATCTGCAAGAAATTTTCTTTTCACTAAATAGTCTACCCTTTGAATTTCTTTCTTCTTTTGAAAACTCTTTATGAAATTAAACTGTCTCTTAAATCTATCTACTCTAAAATTTAAAAATGTAGAGGTCAACACTCTAATAAATATTCACTAAAGGGTGACCGATTAAGGGAGAGACTCGGGGTAAAGCTTCTTTTCTGACGATTGCCCTTTAAGTTCTAGATCTTTTAAGAAGCAATGCTTGTAAATACAGATTGGTTGAAAAAGAGAATTGTCCCCGCCCATCCATTGACTTACTAGTTGATTGACATGCTTCTCAGATGAATAAGCACGTGATACAGTGGGATCCCTTTTGTTAAAAAACAATATGACGTCTTGATGACGTAGCGTCTACTCAATCTGGGCTGGAATAGTGACTTCAAAAACACCGCCAACATCTGCTCAGTTATTTCGGAAACTGTTTCAAAATATGTTAGTTGGATTATTACCGGTGAATTTTTGGTTTGGATAATAGACTAACAGGTATCATTTTCTTCGTATCATCATGACGTTATCGCTTGCCGACCAAAAACAAAATAACCTACTAAACCTAGATGTATAATTTTCTACGTTACATCATAAAATCTGCATGAATTACCATTCAAATTAAATTGTCGAGCGTCCGTCGATTCAGTCGACGTTTCTGCGATTAAATTTCTTATCATTAATCACCGAATAATCAACGTGAAATAAAATAGTTTTTGTGAAGAGAGGGGAAATTAATTCGTGAATAAACCATTATTAGAGGCTCAAATTATCGATTAATCACGACTTTAGGCTTGCCGCAATAAACAGTTCTAGAGATTATTCATTTCCGTGACTGTAAAATATTGCGTACCTAAATGATATCAATCTTGAGAAATATCACGGTCACCAAGAGGGATGACAATTTAAAGGGGGAATAACACTTAACATCTTGCAAATTTTCCGAGAACTTCGTACAAAAAAATAAATATATATTATTAAAATATGGTCTTTAAATTGCATATATGCCAAATCTTAGATTTCTACCTTGTCTATTGGCTTAGATGTCGACGGATTTAAAACCCCATGATTTTTTGTCGGGGGGGATAAAAATTATAATAATAAAACATATGGGTTTTACATCCGTCAACATCCTAGCCAATACACAAGATAGAAAGCTAAGATTTGGCATAGATGCAATTTAAAGGCCATATTTTCATAATATATATTTATTTTTTGCACGAAGTTCTCTGAAAATTTGTAAGATGTTAAGTGTTATTCCCCCTTTAAGTGCAAGTGTGGAAACACAACAGCAAAGATCAAATATAGCTAAGTAATAGTTGCCTTGATGCATCCGAAAAATAAATACAATCTTGAAATCAAGCCAAGCCAAAGATTTTTTTTCCAGTTGGGGTCCAAGCCCAAATTATGGCTTAAATGTAGTAATATGTAACGTTACAATAGAATTATACAGTCAAAATTTAATTTTCGGTCAATTCCGGGGGGGGGGGGGGCCCATGCAACAAATAGGAAGGAATTTTATCCGAAACCCAGATCAATATTCAAAATGGTATCGGTTACATTATTGCAACTACCGTGAAATATGTGCATATTTTGAAATTTTTGCCATGTCATACCACGGGCGGATCGAGAGGGGGTCGGTGGGGGTGTGTTTTGGACCTCCCTCCTGGAATTATCCGAAAATTATTTTTAAGCTGTATAACTTTAATGTAACGTTACACATTTTACACATTTTATGCCATCATTTAGGCTCGGAAAAAAATCCTTGAGTCACCATAGCATACTAGAACGTATAAGTTCTTATTTCGAAATTGAAAAAAAAAAATGATGTAAAAAAGTGCATCATATTGAGTTATAATTTTAAACTGAGTGATAAATGATTTGGAAAACTTTCATCAAAAGATGGTAGTATTTATAGTGTCATGAACGCCTTCCTGAGGGGTTTGAAAACGCTATTTCTCAAGAGCAGTATTTTGAAAGTATCTTACTTTCAACCAGGGAGGACAAGTGTGATTTTGAGGGGTTTTAGTTAAGTGAGGAATGCGTTATGAAGTATAGATCTATTTTATTCAATGAATTTCTGTGACATCTTCTGAAATTGGGAAATCTGAATAGAACAAAATGGGTAAATATTTCATTTAAAACATCGTTCTTACCCAGAATTTTATTTAGTTTAGTATCAATTCCAGTCAATTTACGGGACATGCAGCCAAAACATCGCAACTACAGATTAAAGGGGGACCTGCTAGGCTGTCGAAAATGCAAATGGCACAAACATTACAAACCAGATATAAACGTATGAAATTACCAACCTGAAGGGGTCCATTGTTAGCACTCATTGAGCTTTATCAAGTATAAAAATCCAAGTCAATGAATAACGTGCAGATCCGCATTCTATTGTCCTTTGTTTTTGTTTTGTAACGGTTACACATGCCCAACCTTCAAAAAGCAATTATGTCAGAGGTACGTCATCTGTGCTCAGCGAGATTCAACACACCGTACAACCGGCTGCGTCGTCAACGAAGACAGATTCGGCATCTGATGTCAGGTGCATGGTAGGTCAAATTAATTTACTTTTATGAATAAATGAAAGGATCTTTGGTATTCTATAGTTGATAAATACGCATATAAATGTTCAGTGCTAACTGCTTCTACAAAATAAACCTTTCCATGCATCCCTCGCAAATAAGGTCACAGTCATCGACGCAGCCGGTTGTACAGTGTGTTAATACTGCTGGGGATGTGTCTCGTTGACCTTGACCTTGTCTCGTTTCGAAGTAAAAATAGAATCTGTAAACACGCTTGTAAAGGATTGATCTATAGCAAAGGAAAGATGGATATTCGCCGTGATTGAGGTTTTTATGCATTGCAAATTGTTTTTCCATGTACAAATATGAGTATGGGCCCCTTTCAGAAATCTGTCGTTACGACGTTTTTACTCCCAATCACTAAACACCCCAAAATTACCTACAAATTGGACCAATCTAACATTTTGAAAATAGATCTAGCTTCCACTGCTTTTCATATGTAGCATTCATTTTAACGATATAATTATCTATGGATTTGCTGTAGCCTATGGTATTATGAATTTGTATATATAGATATGGATGAAAAATAAAGCTGTGTTTCTCTGTAAATATTCTATAACTTGTTTTGTTCTTTCATTTTATTATTTTTTTTTTCAATTTGTTTCTATAGAATGTGATCTAATCACGAGTTCGGTCATCGTTTATAAACTTTATCGTCATTTTGACAAAATATATTTTGCGTATTTAAAATGGAGATCTAGGTCTTGTTTACATCGCATAAAACTTCATAGGTAAGAATTGATACTCTGTCAATCATATTTTTGGGTTTTTGCCCTTTGTTCATTTTCATATTTAAGGGGGAATGCTCCAGTTTTTCGGAACACTCGGTCATTACTGTAGTAAATTAAATGTTTCGTACCAATATGTTTCGCTACCATATTTTCAATAATATAACACATCATTACAATTTACCATTTTTGACGGTAAAAGTGTATTTATTATTCGAAACTGATTTCCTAAAGATGGAAATTGATTATTTAGAGCAAGACAGTCGTAAGTGTGTATGCAGTTACCACTGTTTTGCGTCATTTTATTCATGTGTAGCCGATAAAAATTGCTTTAGTTCATTAATAAGTGCGCTGACCTATACATTTTCTTTTTGAATTATTACCAGGACATGTTGCTCAATACAATGAGGGAGTTTTATCAAATTCTATTATGTAGAACTTAAAATATTTCCAAAAATATGCAAATTTTGACATAAAATACTCCAGCTTCGTTAATCTAACCGAACTCGTGAGCAATCTGTTTTATACATTTACGCGTTTATAAAAGCACATATTTTGGGTTTTCTGTTCTTATTAATGCAAGACGTTACTTTAAATCCGTTTTCGGGACTAAACAATGAATATACAGCATTTTATTAGCATTTTAATGACCTTGGACAGGTGAAAAAAACTGTGCATTTTTTCGCTGTAGGGGTATGTGATGCGAATGCCCATAAAATTCAAACAAGATCGCTGACCCTCCATTTTTATTTTATTTTTCAATTGGTAATAACATGTAATTTCAACATACAAAATATAAATAAATTCTATTATTGAGAAAAAATTTAGGAAACTGGAGCATTCCCCCTTAATTGTTTGTCAAGAGCATTACTAAAAATTATGCGAGGTAGATTCGTGCAACTTCATAGGTGGATGGTGTCATTATGTAGAAGTGTATTGTACAAAAAATATAACTCTGCTGATAATGTTCGTGGAGTTATTGCCAATTTTCCCTTTTCATTCTTGATGTAAATTAATTCTACAATTGCACTACTTCAATTGTTAAAGGTTTACCCTTGTGGGGGCATACATACATTTCATTCAATACTTCAAAGCATTCTCTGATAGGATCATGAAAAGCAAATCTTGTTTTACAAATAATTCTGTTGTAGCGACTTTGGCCCTTCAGGGCTTTGATCTCTGTTTCTTGATTTGAGGCTGCGTCATGGAAAAAGGGGCATTACTGTAAAAATTAGTTTTTCTCTAATTTCTCTTTATCTAATGGGCAGAATTTAATGAAATTTTGTACTTATGTGACAAATGAGATGTTCTAGACCATATTCTATAAATAATGTGTGTACAAAAAATCTGTCATGGAAAAAGGGGGCTTAATGTATGATAGTTTTTATTTTGTGACAAGCACCTATTCGTGGAGCATAATCCGTCTACGACGGCTCTTGTTTATTTCATACCGATAGCGATTAAATTTGTGCTAAAAATAGACTGGGTTGACATTATTTATTGATTAACTGTCGGTGTTGTTATAAAATCTCATAACTACGGCTTGAATCAAGCCGTAGTTATGAGATTTTTTAACAACATGTAAAAAGTACTATCTCTTGTCCAAAATTATGTCACAGTTATTTGGCAAAAGGGATGTTCAGGTTAAAATGATAGGATAGGCCTGTCCCAGAGACAGACGGAGGGACAGGATTAGATTATCTAGCTTACGCGATAGCCATGGAGGAGATTAGTCGAGGTTGTGCCACTGCGGGCGTCATCATGAGTGTGAATAATGTAAGCATAGTTTTAACATTAATTAGTAGATAATTAGGCCTGTTCCAGAGACAGACTGACAGACGGAGGGACTGGATTAGATTATCTGGCTTACGCAATAGCCATGGAGGAAATTAGCCGAGGATGTGCCACCGCGGGTGTCATCATGAGTGTAAATAATGTAAGTCATATTTTTTATTTCATACCAATAGCGATTAAATTTGTGCTAAAAATAGACTGGGTTTGACATTATTTATTGATTAACTCCGGTGTTGTTATAAAATCTCGTAACTACGGCTTGAATCAAGCCGTAGTTAAGAGATTTTATATCAACATGTTGGAAATACTATGGCTTGTCCAAAATCATGTCACTGTCATTTGGCAAAAGGGATATTCAGGTTAAATTGATAGGATAGTTAGGCCTGATGTGTGTAGATGTCCCAGAGACAGACGGAGGGACTGGATTAGATTATCTGGCTTACGCGATAGCCATGGAGGAGATTAGCCGAGGGTGTGCCACTGCGGGCGTCATCATGAGTGTATAAGAATGTAAGTAAATAATGTAAGTTTAATTTTGAATTAATACCAATAGGGCAGGTTTAAAAAAAATGTGACCAAAGTGTGACATTTAAATGTTAAGAATAACAGCTAATTTTACAGAATATC
Source organism: Fragum sueziense (assembly GCA_963680895.1). Taxonomy (NCBI): domain Eukaryota; kingdom Metazoa; phylum Mollusca; class Bivalvia; order Cardiida; family Cardiidae; genus Fragum; species Fragum sueziense. Next base: position 11,743 of record CAVMGG010000060.1, read on the forward strand.
ATCCAGATTTCTTAATTAGGGTGGCTAAAAACTATTCTAAATGGTTAAGCAGTGCCCAAATTATATTTTAAATCCATGTTCACTTCTTTTTAGCTAAAATTGTGTGCACAATCTTGCAATAAGACACCAAAAAAGTGTTTCACTCCTGACAGCATATATATTGCACAATATGAAAAATAGTAACCCACGAATCACTAAATAGTAGAGTGCAGAATGCCCACGAGGTTGGTGGCTTTCTAAAAAAATTTGAGTGGTAGATTTCTGGCTGAATAGACAACTAGAAGACCTGAAGGTCTTGAGTCGCTCCACAGGCCTGAGTTTCATGTAATATTTAATCCAAGTTTTGATTAGATTGTTCAATGCTTGAGTTTCATAGAGCAAAAGAAAAGTTACAAAACTAGTTTGTTCAAAATGTTTGGTTCTTGAGCAAAGAAAGTAAAACTATATGTTTGCCATTTGAGAAAGGGTTAAAGGAAATTGTAGAACATTCCAGCTTAGGATGATACTAGCAATTAAAATTTTCCATCTTCCAAACAGATCTAAATTAACAGACCATTAATTACTACAAAATATTTCATATTTCTAAAAATAGATTTTGAGCTAAAAATAGATTTGGGGGAAATACCATATTCCAAAATTAATGCAAATGGCTGATGAAACCTTAATTTCTTGTCATATCAAGTCCAAGTTTTGACTAAATTTTTCAAAACTTGTTGCTCTTAAAGCAATTAAAAAGTAACTAGAAAGCTGAAAACACTTCATATAAGATGAATTGGTTACCAAGCTTTGTCTTTATTAGAGTGAGTTTGGCTGTTAGAGTGAAAAAACTAGATTGTCCAAAATGTGTGGTTCTTGAAGCAAAGAAAGTAAAATTACATGTTTGCTATTTGAGAAAGGGTAAAAGGAAATGGACTCAGAACATTCTAGCTTAGGATGTCACAAGCAATTAAAATTTTCCTTCTTCCCAACAGATCTAAATTAACAGAACATTGATTACTCCAAAATATTTCATATTTCTAAAAATAGATTTTGAGCTAAAAATAGATTCTGGAAAAAACCCTTTTCCAAAAATAATGCAAATGGCTGTCAAACCTGAATTTCTTGTAATATCAAGTACAAGTTTTCACTAGATTTTTCAATAAGTGTTGCTCTTAAAGCAATTACAAAGTAACTAGAAAGCTGAAAATACATTAATATAAGATCTATTAGTTATCAAGCTTTGCAACAGTCTTTAATATAAGACTGAGTTTGGCTGTTAGAGTGAAAAAAAGTCACAATTAGCAATTTTGTCAAATTGAAAGGCATATAACTGATGATTTTACATTCATATCTAGCTAAGAATCACACTAAAGCAAGATCCTAACATCTTGTTTAAGTTTTGACCTGATTATTCAATATTTGTGGGTTCTAAAAGAGTGTAAAATCAAAGTCGAAAACAACAATTTTGTCAAATTCAAGGGCAGATAAATCATGATTTAAGATTCATATGCAGCTGATAATTGCACCAACACAAGATCTTATGGCCAGTAATATAATGTGAAAGTTTTATGTTGATTGGTGGATATTTATGGTTGTTTGAGTAAAAATAAGGTCAAAAATGGTAGTTTTGCCAATTTCAAGGGCACATAACTCAAGACGTAATATTCAAATCAAGCTGAAAATTGCACTCAGGCAAGATCTTATCAGCACCAACATTCTGACCAAGTTTTGTTTTGATTGATCAATATTTGTAGTGGCTAGAATGAAAACAAGTGAAAACGGCCGTTTTATAATTCAAGGGCAGATAACTCCAGACTTTATGGTTCAATCAGAATTAATTGAAGGAATCTGATAGAGGACCACCTAAGGATCATTCCTGTGAAGTTTGATTGAAATCCATCAAGTAGTTTCTGAGGAGAAGATTTTTAAAGAAAAAGTTGACGACCGGACGGATGGACGGACGGACGCACGCACGACGGACACAACGCCATGACAATAGCCCGCTGGCCTGAAGGCCAGTGGAGCTAAAAATGAGAACACATTTTGGAAAATAAAAGTGTTTCACTCCTGACATAAAATTCAGAGGGGTATTGTATAAAACAGGCTCCACATCCTAAACCAGTGAAGATAAGATAAAAAGGTAATCTTAAGATGATGATGCACATGTTGTTTTATGAATTACAAGTGCTTATTGTAGTATCCTGTCACTGTCTTTTATTTACCATAGCCTAGAAATTTGGTACAAGTGTTAAGTGTCACACAAAAACGTTTCACTCCTGACATTTTGGACATGTTTTAATGATATATCTTTTTTATTTGTGAAGCGATTTTCTTTAAACTTGGTACCCAGCATAAAGACACAATAACACATCTTTTTAGCTTTGATTGGGTTGAATATGTTTCTCTGTAAGAGCCGTGGCATGCAAAAAGTGAATGGTCACATTTTTTTTAAACTTGCCCAATAGCAATGAGTTTTGATCTAAAAATAAACTTGGTTGACATTATTTATTGATTAACTGTCGGTGTTGTTATAAAATCTCATAACTACGGCTTGAATCAAGCCGTAGTTATGAGATTTTTTAACATGTAAAAAGTACTATCTCTTGTCCAAAGTTATGTCATGGTCATTTGTCAGAAGGGATATTGAGTTTCAATTGATATGTAAGTAAGGTATGTTTTAGAGACAGACTTAGGGACAGGATTGCATTATCTTGTTAACACAATAGCCATGGAGGAGATTAGCTGAGAGTGTGCCACCGTCATCATGAGTGTAAATTATGTAAGCAAAGTCAGAGCTACAGATAATAGCAAGTGAAGATGTTCTAAAAGTGTTATTTCAAATCCAAACCAAATCCCAACCCTAATTTCTGGGTACTCATTGAAATTGTCTTGACGAGACCATTCCAATGAGTACCAACAACATAGGGTTTGGTATACAACAAAAGAAATATTGCATTTTAAATTGACATTAATAAACATAATCATTACCCCCCTATAATCTGTAGGCTCTGCCTTGTTTTCTTAACCTTTTCTCACTTTCCTTATCAATAATTACTTTGGCTTATACCTGATTGATCATTGAAGGAATTAAGAAAATTTTGATTATCTTCTTTTCCCTCAATTACTCTATAGATCTTAATACAACTTTTCAATGATATTTATCATTTCTATATCTACAGGGGTAAAAGTTTTCAGGCATATGCCTGAAGTTCAGGTTTTTGAGTATTCCAAAATGCCCCATTTTCTCGATTTTTACTATATAAATACAGACTTTTCCAGGTTTTCAGGTTTTTCAAAATTTTCAACTTTTACCCCTGTATCTATGTTTGTTTCATTACTTGCATTCAATACCAGTGATCAAACTGTAAGGTTTTTGCTGCTTACAATTTATTTCCCATTATGGTGATGATCAGTTTCTTTCCTATATTCTCATTGCAGTCATTATATTTGGGACCAATCAAGGCCTTTGCCAATGAACAACAGAAAGAAAAGTTTATGCATCCATTCCTACATGGAGACAGGGTCGGGTGTTTTGCATTAAGTGAACCGGGTAAGACTTATTAACTATACCCTTTCCCAAACAAGACCTGGTGTTGATGTCCTTGATAGAAAAGGCTTGGGTAAACATTGAGGCAAAAGAAGAAACTGCTGATAATCAGCATTTTCTCCTTTTGCCCCAATTTTTTCCCTGCTATTTTGTACACAATTCCTACCTTTACCAATATCCATATTGTCATCAGCGGCAGCTTTCAAATAGGAGACTACTCAAACTTTGTCATTTGGGAAAGAGTTAACCTATTACCAGATGGCAAAATTTTAAACTCGTCCAAATTCAAAGATGTTGCAGACGACAATTTCATGTGTAAGAAATTACACATTTTTGGGTCTTTCAGGGTAGAAAACATTGTGTAAAATGAGGAAATTGCTTTACACAATGTTTTCCAAATTCTCAAGACAATTCAGAGGAGTACCCACAACATAGGGTTTGTAATTGTAAAAAATTTTCTTTCAATGTGTTCAACCCATTACCACATAAAGACTCTTTTTGACGCCCCACAAAATAATGACCATGGAAAACATCGTGGAAAATGAAGAAATTGCTTGTGACAAGCAATTTCTTCATTTCCCACAATGTTTTCCGCCCAAAAGGACCTATAAATTAAAAATTTCATTCACTTGAAATTGTCGTCTGCAGGATCTTTCAATTTGGACCACCCTAAAATTTTGTTATTTAGGAAAGGGTTAACCTGTTATATAGACCTCTGTACATATTATTTTGCCACCACATCGAAAGATTGGACTAGGAGGCATATTGTTTTACCTGTGTATGTTTGTCTGTCCGTTGGTATGTCTGTGATTCACAAAGACATCTTGTTCTGCCTACAGGTAATGGTAGTGATGCGGGTGCTGCTTCGACCAATGCTAGATTGGTAGGTGATGAATGGGTGCTTAATGGAACAAAAGCATGGATCACTAATGGTTATGAGTCAGAAGCTACAGTAGTGAGTATTTTCATCTTTGTCCTGATTTAAAATTTTGTTTCTAACAAATTGCCAATTTAAGACACAGTTCACTAAGTTTATCTTGAGTTTTTGTCACAATGGTTGAGTAGACAGCAGGCAGTGGAGGCTAAGATCAGACTGCACATATGTGCAGACTGATCTTAGCCTATACTGCTGCCAAAGCTTTGGTTACAATACGAAAATGATGCAAACAGCATGATAAGAGTTAATTGTTTCCTAAATTTAACATTGACAGAAATTTGAGATGTTGTAACTGAAAATATGTATGGTTTTATGAAAATATTTTCAGAAAATATTGTTGATAAAAATCTTAAGAAATGAATTACACATTTCAATTAGTCTTTGTATATTTAGACCTTTGAAGAGATTTTATTATTTCTGTTTTAGGTATTTGCCACAACAGATCGAGGATTAAAACACAAGGTACGTTACTCAATATTTAGATTTCTTATTTGTGTATTAAAATATTTCATAATAAAAAAATGATGAGCATAGCAATGACAGATTTTTCTACCTTGAAAATGTACATTGATGTATGATGGTTAATATTATAAGCAGTTTTGAATGGAAAGGTGCCTAAAACCATTTTTTGGGGATCATCTGCGGTAGATCCAGGATTTCTGCAACATTTCTGAATTTGGAGTAGTCTAAATTGATGCTGTCTGTTATTGGGTTCATAGTTATGTTGTGTGAATCTCTTCAGGGTATCAGTGCATTTTTGGTACCAAAGCCACCAGAAGACCTGTTACTGGTTAAAATAGAAGACACACACAGGATCAAGGCTAAAGCAATTTCTCCATTTCCCACAATGTTTTCTATCCAGAAAGACAAGAAAATGTATAATTTGATTCCATTGAAATTGTTGTTATCAACGTCTTTGATTGATCTTCTTCTTAGCTTAATCCTTTTCAAAGCACAATTTTGCTAGCAATAAATTTATTTTGTTTGGGATAGGGTTAAATCCTTATTTTTTTGGAATCTATCCTATTATGTCCATTTTGTCACCTGTAACAGTTTCGAATGTCAACCACTCTAGAATTTTGCCGTTTTAGATTTTGGTTTCCCAGGGGTCAGAGAAGATGACCCAAGAGCCAGAGAAGATGACTCCTATCCGGTGACTGTCAGATGTTACTGTAAGTTAACACCAGATTTTAACTAAATTGTTTAAACACTTCAGGGTATCAGTGCATTTTTGGTGCCCAAGCCAACAGAAGGTCTGTCACTGGGTAAGAAGGAAGACAAATTGGGAATCAAGGCTTCATCCACGTGTAATCTGATATTTGAGGACTGTAGAATACCAAAAGAAAATCTGCTGGGACAGGAGGGATTTGGATTCAAAATTGCCATGGTATGTTTGAGTAAAAACCTTTGTTGCCACAATTTTCTCCCATTTCCTCATATGTTTGTAAAATGATTTTACCTTAATATAGTCTCATTTGAGCCATGGCAGCTCACAGCCGCGGCCTTAGCGCAGTTGGTAGCGCATCTGCCTCTCAGTCGAGAGGTCCCGGGTTCGATACCCGGCCACGGCAAATTCTGACAAAATTGTCACCCACCAATGGCTTTGAAATAGTTATCCAAGTGGGCGAGCAGCTGGAGGCTCGGTAAGGGTGTTGTGGTAGTACTGGTTTGAGAAACAACAGGAGTCCATGGTTAGGTGCTCCAGCCTCCGCGATATGACCTTGGCAGTTGAAAATGGTGTTAAACCCAAATAAACTCAAACCCATGGCAGCTCAGTCCTTTGTCCTTCATCAATGGATGAATTGCCTCTGTAGACAAAGCAGCTGATGGATTGGATTAAATTCCAAGTTTTTAATGTTATACAAAATGCCAGTAACACAGCCTCTTTTTATACTCCCTACCTCACTGGTTGTAAACTAAAACAATTTTCGCTGCAACAAGGTATAGATATTTTGCGTTTAAATGAGAGTTTATAGATATTTTTTCTAATGACAATGAACTTGTTCTAAAAACAGACTGGGTTTACCGTTTTGTATTGACAAACTGTCAGTGTTGTTAGCTCACCTGAGCACGAAGTGCTCGAGGTGAGCTATTGTGATCGCTTTTTGTCCGTCGTCCGTCCGTCTGTCCGTCTGTCCGTCTGTCCACAATTTGGTGTTTACACTCTAGCATCCACAAATATTAGTCAATCTTGACCAAACTTTGTCAAAACAAGTATGGTCATAAGTTCTCGGATGAGTTCGATTATGGGCCAGATCGGACCAGAAAGTGTGGAGTTATCTGCCCCTGAATGACGAAAAATGCTGTTTTTAACTTTGTTTACACTCTAGCATCTACAATTATTGCCCAATCAATACAAAACTTGGATATAATATTGGAGACTATAGGATCTTGGATGAGTTCGATTTTCAGTCAGATCAGGCGAAAAAGTCAAAAGTTATGTGCCCTTGAATTTGTCAAAATTGCCGTTTTCGACCTTGTTTACACTCTAGAATCTACAATTGTTGACCAATCAAGACAAATCTTGGACACAATGTTTTAGACCATAAGATCTTGGATGAGTTTGAATTTCAGTGTGATCTGACAAAAAAGACTAGAGTTATGTGCCCTTGAATTTGATAAAATTGTCATTTTCGGCTGTTTTCGACATTGTTTATACTCTAGAATCTACATTTATTGATCTATCAAGACAAAACTTGGACACAATGTTAGAGATCATAAGATCTCGGATGAGTTGAATTTTCAATCTGATAAGACAAGAAAGTCGAGACTTATGTGCCCTTGAATTTGACAAAATTGTCGTTTTTGACTGTTTTCGACCTTGTTTACACTCTAGAATTTTCAATTATTGACCAATCAAGACAAATCTTGGACAAAATGTTTGAGACCATAAGATCTTGGATGAGTTTGATTTTCAGTGTGATCTGACCAGAAAGAAGAGAGTTACGTGCCCTTGAATTTGACAAAATTGTCGTTTTTGACTGTTTTCGACCTTTTTTACACTCTAGAATCTACAATTATTGACCAATCAAGACAAATCTTGGACACAATGTTTGAGACAATAATATGTCGGATGAGTTCGATTTTCAGTGTGATCTTACAATAAAGACAAGAGTTACGTGCCCTTGAATTTGATAAAATTGCCATTTTCGGCTGTTTTCGACATTGTTTACACTCTAGAATCTACATTTATCAATCAATCAAGACAAAACTTGGACACAATGTTAGAGATCATAAGATCTCAGATGACTAGAATTTTCAATCTGATAAGACAAGAAAGTCGAGAGTTATGTGCCCTTGAATTTGACAAAATTGTCGTTTTTGACTGTTTTCGACCTTGTTTACACTCTAGAATCTACAATTGTTGACCAATCAAGACAAATCTTGGACACAATGTTTTAGACCATAAGATCTTGGATGAGTTTGAATTTCAGTGTGATCTGACAAAAAAGACTAGAGTTATGTGCCCTTGAATTTGATAAAATTGTCATTTTCGGCTGTTTTCGACATTGTTTATACTCTAGAATCTACATTTATTGATCTATCAAGACAAAACTTGGACACAATGTTAGAGATCATAAGATCTCGGATGAGTTGAATTTTCAATCTGATAAGACAAGAAAGTCGAGACTTATGTGCCCTTGAATTTGACAAAATTGTCGTTTTTGACTGTTTTCGACCTTGTTTACACTCTAGAATTTTCAATTATTGACCAATCAAGACAAATCTTGGACAAAATGTTTGAGACCATAAGATCTTGGATGAGTTTGATTTTCAGTGTGATCTGACCAGAAAGAAGAGAGTTACGTGCCCTTGAATTTGACAAAATTGTCGTTTTTGACTGTTTTCGACCTTTTTTACACTCTAGAATCTACAATTATTGACCAATCAAGACAAATCTTGGACACAATGTTTGAGACAATAATATGTCGGATGAGTTCGATTTTCAGTGTGATCTTACAATAAAGACAAGAGTTACGTGCCCTTGAATTTGATAAAATTGCCATTTTCGGCTGTTTTCGACATTGTTTACACTCTAGAATCTACATTTATCAATCAATCAAGACAAAACTTGGACACAATGTTAGAGATCATAAGATCTCAGATGACTAGAATTTTCAATCTGATAAGACAAGAAAGTCGAGACTTATGTGCCCTTGAATTTGACAAAATTGTCGTTTTTGACTGTTTTCGACCTTGTTTACACTCTAGAATTTTCAATTATTGTCCAATCAAGACAAATCTTGGACACAATGTTTGAGAGGATAAGATTTCGGATGAGTTTGATTTTTATTATACGCCCAAAGGGTCGTATTATGTTATGGCCCCGCTCGTCCGTCCGTCTGTCCGTCCGTCCGTCTGTCCGTCCGTCTGTCCGTCCGTTAGCAATTTCTTGTGTGCGCAACTCCTCCTACAGTTTTGATCGGAATTTGATCAAACTTGCCACAATGAATCTCCATGGTGTCTAGTTGTGCATCCCGCTTACGGAATTTAATTTACTCTTTTCGTTCTTGAATTATCTGCCCTTGAATTAAAAAAATGCCCATTTTCTTGTGTGCGCAACTCCTCCTACAGTTTTGATCAGAATTTGATCAAACTTGCCACAATGAATTTCCATGGTATCTAGTTGTGCACACTGCTTACGGAATTTAGATAACTGTTTTCCTTCTTGAATTATCTGCCCTTGAATTTAAGAAAAAATGCCCATTTTCTCAAAAATGTCCATTTTCTCCTGGGTGCAACTCCTATAGTTTCAAGCAGAATTTAATCAAACTAGCCACAATTAATCTCTATGGTGTCTTGTTGTGCAAACAAAAACTTTTGATAACATTTTTAACATTTTTGAATTAACTGCCCTTGAATCGATACGCCCGAAGGGTCGTATTATGTTATGGCCCCGCTCGTCCGTCCGTCTGTCCGTCCGTCCGTCTGTCCGTCCGTCTGTCCGTCCGTTAGCAATTTCTTGTGTGCGCAACTCCTACAGTTTTGATCGGAATTTGATCAAACTTGCCACAATGAATCTCCATGGTGTCTAGTTGTGCATCCCGCTTACGGAATTTAATTTACTCTTTTCGTTCTTGAATTATCTGCCCTTGAATTAAAAAAATGCCCATTTTCTTGTGTGCGCAACTCCTCCTACAGTTTTGATCAGAATTTGATCAAACTTGCCACAATGAATTTCCATGGTATCTAGTTGTGCACACTGCTTACGGAATTTAGATAACTGTTTTCCTTCTTGAATTATCTGCCCTTGAATTTAAGAAAAAATGCCCATTTTCTCAAAAATGTCCATTTTCTCCTGGGTGCAACTCCTATAGTTTCAAGCAGAATTTAATCAAACTAGCCACAATTAATCTCTATGGTGTCTTGTTGTGCAAACAAAAACTTTTGATAACATTTTTAACATTTTTGAATTAACTGCCCTTGAATCGAAAAAATGGCCAATTTTACTGACAAGCCCCTCTCGGGCGTATATGCGCTGCTTTGCGAAGCTCTTGTTAGTGTGATCTGACCAGAAAGACGAGAGTTATGTGCCCTTGAATTTGATAAAATTATCATTTTCGGCTGTTTTCGACCTTGTTTACACTCTAGAATCTACAATTATCAATTAATCAAGACAAAACTTGGACACAATGTTTGGGACCATAATATGTCGGATGAGTTTGATTTTCAGTCTGATCCGATCAGAAAGTTGAGAGTTATGTGCCCTTGAATTTAACAAAATAGCCGTTTCTGGCTGTTTTTCGATCTTGAATCTTCAATTATTGACCAATCAAGACAAATCTTGGACACTATGTTGGAGATCATAATATCTTGGATGAGGTAGATTTTCAGTCTGATGTGATCAGAAAGTCGAGAATTGTGTGCCCTTGAATTTGAAAAAATTACCGTCTTTGGCTGTTTTCGACCTTGTTTATACTCTAGAATCTGTGATTATTTATCAATCAAGAAAAACCTGGACACAATGTTTGGCATCATAAGATCTCAGATGAGTTTGATTTTCACAAAGTTATTGACTATAAGTTAGTTTTCAGTCTTATAGTCATAAATGTTTATTGAATTGAACAAAAGTGTTGCTCATATCATTTTGGTTCAGGTGAGCGATATAGGACCATCATGGTCCTCTTGTTTTAAAATCTCGTTACTACGACTTCGATAAAGCCGTAGTTACGATATTTTATAACAACACCGACGCAATACATTGATCGTGAAAAAACCTCCCTCGCTTTGGCCGAGTTCACCACAAGTGTACCTAAGTGTCTGTGTCTTTCCGTCCCTGGACTTTTTCGTTTCCTTGCACTAATTCAAAATTCTTTTGACCTAGGATAATGAGACTTTACACAGTTGTTGCCCTTGACTTAAGGAAGTGCCCTATTGTGTTTGGGTCACATAGGTCTAATTTTGTATTTTTCCACTTTGAGCAGTTCTAGTCTGTTCTGTCTTTTCAAACTCACAGTACATGTACAACCTTTGAAACCAAACTTAGTATAATGGATGAACAACAATGTTATCTATTTTATAGGGATGGGAACGAATACCAAAATACATATTTGAATATTCGTTTTAGATATTCGAATATATTCGAATATATCGTTTTAGACTTAATTTAAATGCATCTTCATGTCTATAGTATATACGGGAACCTACACCTTACACAAATGGTTTTGATTTGCTAACAATGCAAGGGTTTCCATATTCTTAGTGTTTTACATAAATCTGTCTGATTTCATTTTCTAATTGCAGTAAGAGAATGATTTAAAATAAGGATTATTCTGTTTTTACTGGCGAACATTTTCCCTTTATGGCTAAAAAAGGTTCAAAATCATGCTTTTCTTTTACATCATTATTGTGATTTTTGATTTTCTGGCGCACCGTATCCCTTGTTTCTTTGATTCTTACTTTAGGTTTCCTTTATTTTTTTCGACAGCTCTTTTAATTGGTCTTGGTGTTAAAGAGCAATTTAGAAAAGAACACGACCGTTAAGGAGAAATAGAAATTCTGATTGACTAATACAACTAAATCAGTGATTGGCGGATAAAATAGCAATTGTTATTTTACATATCCAGCATGAAAAATTTATCTAATCTTCAATGTGCTAGAATTATCGGATAAACGTAGATGTATATCTCATTATTATGTCACATTTGCATATTCCAGGTAGGCTACAATGTTTCGATTTCACAGGTGTCAAAATGAAGTGTTATGACTTCAGTCATCTCAATATTGATAGGATTGTTTATTTTTCTACCAAGTATTTTATTTTTTCTAAATTATAAAAAATGCAAAATAGATCTAGATAATGTTTCATTATATATTATGAATATTCGAATATCAGATTTGCATTCGAATATTCGCATGAAAAACGAATATTCGGATATTCATTCCCATCCCTACTATTTTACAGTCAACTCTAGATGCAGGACGTATCGGCATTGCAGGTCAAGCTTTAGGAATTGCTCAAGTATGTAACTTTGTATATCCTATTATTTTGTTACCCCTTATTTCTGTCCTCTCACATTCCAGTCTTTTTAGCTCACCTTAGCATGAAGTGCTGAGGGTAAGCTATTGTGATCGCTCACCGTCCGTCGTCTGTCTGTCCGTCTGTCTGTCCACAATTACTAAAAAAATTTCTCCTCCCAAACTATAAGGCCTAGAGTCTTGAAATTTTGTGTGTAGAATCATCTCAAGGCCCTCTACCAAAATAATTCAAAGTATTGTGATACAAGGAAAATTGGCCCTATGTTGTGGGTATCTAATTTCATATAGTAACAAAGAAGGAAATCTTGTACAGCCTTCTCCTCCTAAACTATTTGGCCTAGAGCTTTGAAATTTTGTGTGTAGAATCATCTCAGGGTCATCTACCAAAATACTTCAAATTATTGTGATACAAGGAAAATTGGCCCTATGTTGTGGGTATCGAATTTCATATAGTAACAAAGAAGGAAATCTTGCACAATCTTCTTCTCCTGAACCGTTTGGCCTAGAGCTTTGAAATTTTGTGTGTAGAATCATCTCAAGACCCTCTACCAAAATACTTCAAATTATTGTGATACAAGGAAAATTGGCCCTATGTTGTGGGTATTGAATTTCATATAGAGACAAAGAAGGAAATCTTGTACAACCTTCTCCTCCTAAACTATTTGGCCTAGAGCTTTGAAATTTTGTGTGTAGAATCATCTCAAGACCCTCCACCAAAATACTTCTAATTATTGTGATACAAGGAAAATTGGCCCTATGTTGTGGGTATCGAATTTCATATAGAGACAAAGAAGGAAATCTTGTACAATCTTCTTCTTCTCCCGAACCATTTGGCCTAGAGCTTTGAATTTTTGTGTGTAGAATCATCTCAAGACCCTCCACCAAAATAATTCAAATTATTGTGAAAATGGCCCTATGTTGTGGGTATCAAATTTCAAATAGAAACTAAGAAGGAAATCTTGTACAATCTTCCTCTTCTGAACTGTTTGGCCTAGAGCTTTGAAATTTTGTGTGTATTATCATCTCAAGGCCCTCTACCAAAATACTTCTAATTATTGTGATACAAGGAAAATGGCTCTATGTTGTGGGTATCAAATTTCAAATAGAAACTAAGAAGGAAATCTTGTACAATCTTTTTCTCCTAAACTGTTTGGCGTAAGGCTTTTGGAATTTTGTATGTAGAATTGTCTCATAATGATACAATCTTCTCCAATTCTGTTTATCAGAGATCCTTAAGGTAGATTTTGCACTTACCATGGTAGTATAGCTCTCTACTACCAGCATTGTTTAAATTGTTTTCTTTAATGAACGTTGTCCAGAAGTTGTTTATGTGAGATGAGACAAAAATTTATCATCTTGATGATCTCTAAGGTGAGCGATATAGGGCCATCTTGGCCCTCTTGTTTATTAGACTGTAAAAAGAGAAAATTTTCTCCATTAGTGTTGTGATTAACGTTTCATGGGTGTTCAAAAGTCATCTGTTGGGTTCTGGTTCAAGATTAGTTGTTAACCCATTACCAGATGTCAAAGTTTCTTAATTTTAGCCTGGTCCAAATAAGATGTTGCAGAGGACAATTGCAAGTGAATGAAATTGAAAATTTGTGTTCTGTTTGACTAGAAATTACTTGTCAAAAGCCTAAAATCTTTCAATTTGGGAGTCAAAAAGTCAATATGTGGGAATGGGTTAAAGCCATACTCTAACAGCTCTAGTTTGTAATTTATATTTGCTAATTGCAATATCTACCCATTACACAAGCATAACATTATATCTCAATTGACTTTTCTCTTCATCTGTCTATTGCTGATACTTTAACCATACAATAGGCTGGTCCAAGTTGAAAGATGTTCCAAACAACATTTTCAAATGAATGGAATTTTACATTTATTGGTCCTCTGAAAACACTGTGGGAAATGAAGAAATTGTTTGTCACAAGCAATTTCTTCATTTTCTACCAGGTTTTCCAAAGCCCTTTCAATTGTAGGGATTCAAAAGGTGTCATTATGTGGGCATGGGTTTATTGGATAAATATACAACTGGCTTTTCACCTTTCCACTGTATAAAAATATGTTTTCCAAAGAATTAACCTTTTAGAGTGTCAAAATGTGTCATGATCTGGGAACGGATTAATTATTGAGGAATATAATTGGTTGCAGGCTGCAATGGAGTGTGCCATTGACTACGCCCAGAAGAGAGAAGCATTTGATCAACCCATATCCAGACTACAAACTATACAGGTTTGTCTTATTTAGAAATGAATACTTGGAAAGACAAAAATTAATTTCCAACTGTGTTTGATATCTGATATGATGTTAAAAATAAGAATTGTTATTTGGAGGTCAAAACCTCATAATTTCAGTTTGAAAAGGCTGTGGTTATGAGGTTTTGATATCCCAACAACAATGATCATAAATGATTTTAAGAAAATATGTGGATGCAATTCTATATTTTCTTCATTTTCCCTACATTGTCACTGATCATTTAATTTCCTTACTTTTGACAGGTCATTTGTGTCTAGTAATGGATGAAATATATTATGAGTCTTCTACATTTGATGAGTAGGTAGTTCCTAAATTGAATGTTGTGTTTGTATTGGTGTAAGAAATGCTAGGAACACATGGAAGTGTTGAATGTGGAGTCAAACCCCATGCAATTTATTCCTTAATTTCCCAATTTTACAGCACAAACTAGCAGATATGGAAGTCAGTATAGAAAGTGCCAGGTTACTCACGTGGAAGGCAGCTATGTTAAAAGATTCTGGAAAACCATTTACTAAGGTAAATTCCTTGCAAAGAAAAGAAAAGTGTTCAGATATCTACATAAAGGCCTGAGGCGCGTTCTTTAGAGCGAGATTTTTTAAGATTTCTTAAGACGTTTTTGATACAGCGTCTTTGAGACCGAGATTATAAGCGAGGTGTTCCGAATGTTCCATACTTCATACAAATGACGTCATCATGACGTCATTTGTATGAAGTGAGGAGCATTCGGAACTCTGCGGTTTATGAATCATGGAGCATTCGGAAAAACTTGGTCAATTCTCTCCCGTATAGATTCTACAGAATTTACAGAGGGATTCCGAAAGAAGTATAGAGCAATGGCGGCTCACAGTGATCATCTTAAAAATCTTAGTCAAAAGAGCGCTTTATCCTAAAACATCTTAAGAAATCTCAAAAAATCTCGCTCCAAAGAACACGACTCTGGTCATGTACATCATTTGGCGTCCACATCGCAGCTGGAGCATGTCTAAATCTGGAGACTAAAGCAAGATAATTTTTGACATGATGTGGACTCAATATGGATGTGGAATTGTATGTGGTCTAGCCTTTTAAAAAGTTTTATTCTCTCAGTAAAAATGTTGGAAAATAAGAAAATGTGTAATGCATGAGCAAAATATTATGTACACTTTTCAATTCACAATTTGTTACAAGCTTTTGAAAACAGAGTAAAACTTTAATGAAGAAAATGCTAATTATAAGCGTTTTCTACTTTCGCCTCATTCTTTTCTCAGCTACATTGTCTATAAATCCTGTTGTTGTTGTTGTTGTTGTTTTGTGACAACAGTTTTAATGAATGAAATCGTAAATTCTTTGGTCTTTCTGGACAGATAACAATGGGAAATGTTGAAATTGCTTGTCACAAGCAAAAACTTTACTTTCAAAAATGTTTTCCAAAGCCTTTTGTCTTGCCGGGTGTCACCATGTTGGACTGGGTTAAGTATTGGGATGATTAGATGAAATAATTTTGTAATCTTGTTTAATGTTACAAATAATAAAGGTTTTAAATCATTCCCATATATTTGTGCCTTTTGACGCCCCACAAGATGAAGGCTTTGAAAAACATTGTAGAAAATGAAGAAATTGCTTGTGACAAGCAATTTCTTCATTTCCCACAATTTTTTTCTACCCAAAAAGATAAACAAATGTAAAATCTTATTAACTTTATATTATCATCTGCAACATCTAATTCTTAAACTTAAATTTTGGACCAGCATACATTTTCCCAGTTTGTGAAATGTACAAAATCTGATGTTTTGTACTTGTATTACAGGAAGCAGCCATGGCTAAATTACTAGCATCAGAAGTTGCCACAAAAGTGTCTCATCAGGTATGTTTCTACATCATTATGATTTTATGTACATGTGACTTATTTACAAATTCCAAGTTTCAAAAATGTAAAGGAATCCTAGTCAGTCTCCACAGATCAGCATCCATTAACTTTAGCTTGTTCTAACCCTTTCCCAAACGACAGGATAAAGGGTTGTCTGAGTTGAAAGCTACTACAGAGGACAAGGTTTATATTCATAAAGACAAGAGGACCATGATGGTCCTAAATCGCTCACCTGAATCAAGATGACAAGAGTGATAATGGCAATTTTGTCAAATTCAAAGGCATGAAACTTATAAGGACTTTTTGTTTGGAAACATTTAAGAAACAATTTTGTTCCAATCAATCCTGTAAGGTTGGGTATGAATTAGCACAATTGTTGAGTTAGTTAATTTTCAACAATTATTTCATGATTTCGCAATATACAACATAGGGGTAATTTTCTAAGCATACTGATCTGTTAGAGATTGATCATTTATGATAGGCTAAATTAACAAGATTTTGTCTGTGATTGATAGAATATAGTGAAAGATTACCATCTGATAAGCTAAAGCTAATCCCTTATTTGTTTACATAAGATAAACATGGGGCCAGCCTGAGAGCAACAGATAAGGGAAATAGAAAATTGGCCCAATGGTTGATTTTTAAAGAATTTTCTCATGATTATACCCCCCAAATTCAATTTGGGGGGTATATAGGAGTCAGCTTGTCTGTCTGTTGGTCTGTTGGTCCGTTGGTCTGTTGGTCCGTTGGTCTGTCTGTTGGTTTTTTCTTCAAACATCTTCTCCTCCTCAACCACTTGGCCAATTCTTACCAAACTTGGCAGAAATGTTCCTTGGGTGACCCTTTTCAAAACTTGTTCAGGAATTTTTGATTCGTCAAAAATTGTGGGCGTGGCAGGGCGGGGCTTATTAGACTTAGAGAAATCATATGAAAAATCTTTAAAAATCAATTATCAGGCCAATTTGAAGCATACTTGGCAGGATTGACCCTTGAGTGATTGTATTCAATGTATGTTCATGATTTTTTCATTTGTCAAAAAATGAGGGCGTGGCAGGGCGGGGCTCATCCGACTTCAAGAAATCGTTAAATAATTCTTCAAAAATCTTCTCCTCCTGAACCACTAAGCCAATTCTTACCAAACTTGGCAGGAATGTTCCTTGGGTGACTCTTGTCAAAACTTGTTCGTGAATTTTTGATTCGTCAAAAATTGTGGGCGTGGCAGGGCGGGGCTTATCCGACTTTAAGAAATCGTTAAATAATTCTTCAAAAATCTTCTCCTCCTGAACCACTAAGCCAATTCTTACTAAACTTGGCAGGAATGTTCCTTGGGTGACTCTTGTCAAAACTTGTTCGTGAATTTTTGATTCGTCTAAAATTGGGGGCGTGGCAGGGCGGGGCTTATCGGACTTATGGAAATAATGTGAAAAATCTTTAAAAATTAATTATTTAGCCAATATGAACCAAATGTGGCAGGAATGTCCCTTGGGTGACTTTATTCAACACATGTTTATGAATTTTTGATCGAGCGAAAAATTTGGGCGTGGCAGCGTGGGGTTAATCAGATTTCGAGAAATTGTTAGGTAATTTTTCAAAAATGTTCTTCTCCTCAACTACAGGGCCAATTTTCACCAAACATGGCAGGAATGTTCCTTTGGTGAGTTTTTTCAAAACTTACTCTTTAATTTTGGATTCATCAAAAGTTGTGGGCTTGGCAGGGCGGGGCTTATCGGACTTAGAAAAATCATGTGAAAAATCTTTAAAAATAGATTATTAGGCCAATTTGAACCAAACTTGGCAGAATGTCCCTTGAGTGATTGTATTCAATGCTTGTTCATGAATTTTTGATTCTTCAAAAAATGTGGGCGTGGCTGGGCAGGGCTTATCAGACTTTGAGAAATTGTTGGATAATTCTATTAAAATTTTGGGCCATTGTTTATGGTACATGGCAGTAATATTCCTTGGGTGACTTATTACAAAAATTGTTTGCTAATTTTTGAATTGTCAAAAAATGTTGGCGTGGCAGGGCCGGCGGGGCTTATCAGACTATAAGAAATCATGAGAAAAATCTTAAAAAATCAACATTGAGGCCAATTTGAAGCAAACTTGGCAAGAATGTTCCTTGAGTGACTGTCTTCAAGAAATGGTCGTGAATTTTTGATTTGTCAAAAAATGTGGGTGTGGCAGGGATGGTCTTATCAGACATGGAGAAATTGCTTGATAATTCTTCAAAAATCTTCTTCTCCTTAATCATCGGGCGATTTGTTACAGAATTTGGCAGGAATGTTCATTGGGTGACTCATTTCAAAATATGTTCGCAAATTTTTAATTTTAAAAAAATGTGGTCTTGACAGGCTTATCAGACTTAACGAAATCATGAGACAATTCTTTAAAAAAAAAAAACGGTTATAGGGCAAATTTGACCCAAATTTGTGGGCATGGCAGGGCAGGGCTTGTCTTACAATAAAACCTCATAGTACAATAAAACATATTAATACTTGTAACATATTTCATTCTGATGTTTCAAAATTTGAGTGTAAAAGTTGAATCTGATTATGAAGATCAAATTGAAACTAATCTGATTATGAAGATCAAATTGGATAAGAGGATGATATTATAGGGTTAATTCACGTTTTTGAGGTCGTTAACATTCGCAGAGGCACAAGAAATATGTTAACGCCCGACTGCGAAGCAGGAGGGTCGTTTTCGTATTTTGCGGGCCTCTGCGAATGTTAAAGACCGAAAAATACGTGAATTGACGCTATTATTGCATAAAAAGCATAAAATGCCAATGATTACTTACCCAAAACCCCCTGATATGTGCGAAAAATGAACCGAGGTGAGATAAGAAAATGTCCGCCATTGTTGTTTTGTTCTGATAATTTTTTTGTTATGCGTGACGTCGGTAAAACAACGTTACGTCATAATTTGGCGCCAAAATGCGAACGTCGCTTATTTTACGTAAGACGTTGAGAATTTTGCGGGAAAGAGACAATTGTTTATTTTGAAGGGTCAAATCGAGGATATTTGAGTGCAAAACCGGTCCGATATCGCACGTGAATCTGCCGATTAATGCACGATTTCTCTGGATATCCGCCCGGTTTCTTCTCGTTATTCAATGTTGATAACGGCCCAAAAACACAAATTTTATGCAATAATGAATAGTAAATATGTATGCGAATGCAACAACATGCCATATGATTGAATGTTAATAATGAGACTTCATTGCATACATTGGAAATTATGAAAACTCAATTTACAATAATCTAATGTGACATGTTTATTTGTTTACAACAAAATTCATATTGTTCACTTTCCAAACATGTGTATACCTAGAACTCAGTGCTATTCTGTTTTTTTTCAGATGCTGTTTAGTGTTGTTTGGGACAAAGAAGCATATATCATATAGCTGCAGCCATAGCGTAGTTGGTAGTGCACTAGACTCTCACTTGTGAGGTCACAGCTTTGATCATCAGCTGCGGCAAACATCCTTTTAGACAAAATTGTCTCCCACTGATGATAATGTTAACCCTTTCCCAAACAAGACCTGGTTTTGACGTCCCTAATAGAAAAGGCTTGGGAAAACATTGAAACAAAAATAGAAACTGCTGATAACCAGCAGTTTCTCCTTTTGTCTCAATATTTTCTATGCCATATTTTACACAAATTCTTTCTTTAATAAGTTCCATTTTGTCATTTGAGACAGTTTTTGAATTGGATCACCGTGAAATTTTGCCGTTTGGGAAAGGGTTAAACTATATGGGCGAGCAGCTGGAGGCTCTGTAAAGATGTTCTGATAGTACTGGTATGAGAAACAACAGGAATCCCGGGAAACAATAGGATTCCATGGTTAGGTGATCCAGCTTCGTGATATCACCATAGTATTTGAAAGAGGCATTAAACAGAAACCAATCAATCGACCATATTTGATCACTATAATTCAGATTGGGGATGTTCCTTCTACTTTTGCTTGTCTGTCTTCATGAATGTATATCAGAGACTTTGCTAATGTGTTAAAAGAAGATACCATGTCATTCTGCTCCCCCCTCAAGACATTTATAACAGAAATCCAATAGGGCATCAGTTGTCAAATATGTGGCACTAATGTTTCAAATGTTCCCATGTACATATGAAAGTAAGTAATTCACATTTTATTGAAAAAGGCTATCGCAGATGTCAACCCATACCAGGTAAGAATGTAGTGAAACTGGCATGTTTCAGTGACAAGCTATATAATCTGCAAAATATTAAGTTGTGAGTTATAATTATGTATTACAATAGAAAGTGTAAAAATATTTATATTGGAATACATATTTTAAAGTTTCACTAGTCATGGATGGGGCCTTTTACAGGGTCTGAACCGCCTTGTTGATCACAATGCTCTTCTTGATATTTCATTTTTTTCTCATTTAGAGTGAAATATGCAATTACATTTTTAACCTTCAACCTTTAATTTCAATTTAAGTGGTATTTACAATAACTGAAAGCTTTCACCAAAATCTTAACCTTACTTTGGCTTCAAATATATTTTTTTTCTCTCTTCTCACATTTAAACTGAAATTTCTCGCAATTTGAAACATTTTTTAGCATTCAAAGTAACTGATTACAATGCTCCCTGAAAAAGATTTTGGGGAGCATATAGTCGCCACACTGTCTGTTTATCATCCTCTCCATCCGTCCATCCATCAGAAGCCAGATCTAAGCAACCCTGGTACCAAACTCAATGAAACTTTCTATGAGAACTCTCTGTAATATTTTCAAAAGATATTTTTCTATATTTCCCAATTTAAGGCTGTGTCACAGAAAAATGGGTCTTAATGTAGAAATTAGCTTTTCTTTAATTTCTTTTCATCCAATGGGCAGAATTTAATGGAAATTGTACTTAAGTGATAAATGAGATGCTTTAGGCCAAACACTATAATCAATGTACAAAAAACTTGTCATGAAAACAGGGGGATTAATGCATGATACCTTTGCATCTATTTCTGTCAGTCTGTCCAAAGCTAATTCTCCACAAGCATCGGACCAAATTGAATGAAACTTCAATATGAACTTCCTGCAATACTGTCAAGAATCTTTTCTCTTTGTTTCTCAGTTTGAGGCTTATCATGGCAAAAGGATCCGTAATGTAGAAATTAGTTTTTCTCTTATTTCTTTTAATCAAATAGTTAGAATTTAATGAAATTTCATACTTGCGCAATAATCAGATTCTATAAACCACACACTTTAATCTGTCATGGAAAAAGGATGCTTTATGTATGATAGCTCATTCTGATTTTGCTGTTCTCAAGTGAAATTATTTTTATATTTAGAGACGAACACTTATTCTGGGAGCAAACCTGTCTATGATAGCTGTTGTTTTGTTTTATTTTACAGTCCTTCTCTTTGTTTCAGGTTAAAAATTGAAGATTAATCGATTCATTGTGATTATACTGTATAAACAGTTCTATATGTGGTGAATAAACAATATTGTTCAAAAAAGTGAACTTCATGTGACTAAATTTGTGATATCATTTATTCATGTGACTTGATTCCAATGATGTGGAGTTATTAGACAGTTAGAACTAAAAAGTGAACTTCATGTAACTTAATTTGTGATCAGTTATTCAACTGACTTGATTCCAATGCTGTGAAGTTATTAGACAGTTGGAAATATTGTGCCATTTGACCCTTGTACAGTTGGGCTTGAACAAAGGAATAGTGAAGACAAATTATATATAGTAAACGAAAGGTAAATATCATGATTTGATGCCCTCCCACATTGATTTGTTTGTTTTTCTAATACCTTTTAATTGAACTTATTGACGGCGAGAATTGACCCGGCAGAGCAGACCAAGCGGAAAGGTCAACAGACTTATCGTCCAGGGGTGATAGGTGTGCCGGAACCCCTCGTGATTTGCCGAACACTTCGCATGCTTCGCTATTTACAGCTAATAATCATATTATTCAACGACTTAACCGTATTTGCATGTGCATACATTTGTCGCGTCATCTTAAAATGGTAATTGGTTAAATGAACATGCAAAAATGCCGATCCTGGTCAGCATGTGCCATCTGTACGGTATGACCAGGATGTAAACTGTATTTAAATATTTTCATCTTTTGTAGATTACGCCTATTTTAATGATTAGCTTTACTGAAAATTTCGATCCAAATGGACGGTAGCTTAACACTTTTATTTGACTAGATTCGATCAAATCTTATTTTCACATGGCGACACAGTGTTGTATAACGGATACAGTGCACGCTTTTACGTAGATTAACGATGGGCCATTCCCATCTAATCTGGACAATAAACTTTTCCACTTTTGTGAACAGTTAAGGTCACTCTGCTGGGTCAATTATTTTCCTCTATACATCAAGGTAATACATTGAGGTCAAACTAAAAGTCAATCTGTTGAATAGTAAATTTGGTTTAATGGTTACATAATAACAACATCAATAGTAAGTCTTTACCAAACATTCATTACACTGATTTTCATTTTAGTATACTGTGTTTCATAATGTATGTTACAATTTCAAACAGAATACATGCCATACTAAGTACAAACTTAGCGCAGTGAAATTTATAGACAGATTAGAGTAAATTAGTTAATAACATACACATTATAATTTTTAGCTCGACTTTTCGAAGAAAATGAGAGCTTATACTGTCACCCGGGCGTTGGCGTCGGCGTTGCAACAAAGGTTGAAGTTTTTTCAAACATCAATAATTTCCATACTATCAAAGGGATTCAACCCAAACTTGGAATACTTATTCACCATCACACCCTCTACCTTACTACCAGGGCCCATGACCCTGGCTCCTCTATATTTGGAGTTATGCCCCCTTTATACTAAGCAATTTAGAAAGTCGAGCAGGCTGTCTTCGGACAGCTCTTGTTTATATTGTAACATTAGATAGATAAGTCAGCCTTTTTAGGCCATTACATTTTATTGAATATACTGTTTCTAATTAAAGGCTCAAAATAACTTCAATTTTGATGTTTGGCTGCATTCAGTTTTGTTCTGATATTCTGAATTGCAGACCTGTTTGTCCTATTGGGGATCCCATTGCTTTACAATTTCTGATAAGTTAGTTCACCTGTATTCTACTGATATTTTTTTTTCACTTGGATACATAATTTTATTTCTTCTATTACATGAATAACAAATTTTAATTCAAAATTGAACTTCAAAATGTTCTGACTTTTCCCACTATTTTTAGAAAATGTCTACATTTAGATGATGTTGAAAATGACATCGTAATGTTAACGTTTCCTAGTAGAAATGAATTACATAAAACTGTCTTCAAAGTTATATATACTCTGCAAAAGAGCTAACGCATCACTTTTTAAAATTGAATAACTTCTTTATTTTCAATGATTTAGATTTATAATTTGGCAAATGTCTATCCCACAAGTTTCTGCACTCATTCATAAAAGTATTTCTAAGTTTTCCTTCTTATTTGACCGCGTCATGTGAAAAGGAGACTAAAACAGTTTTTCGGCTCGTGTAACTTGTGATCTTTTTCAATCATTTTTGTTTGAATTGATTTTGAAAGCTGGTTTATTGTGGGATTTTAGTCTGAAAAAATTAATTTCTTATCTAACGTAACAAGGGTTAATGTTCGTGGACAACGTAGCTCGCATAGACACACCTTTTTAAAAGAAAAGGTCAAATTTTCAAGGTCAAGGTCACAAGGTCAAATTTTATAGTCTCATGTGAAAGATTGTGGTAGGACATGTCTATGTGTGAAATATCAAGACTGCATCTCATACAGGTCATAAGATATAGACCGTTACATTTTTGTCTACCTAAACGACGTCGCCGTCGACCGCAACAATGACACTAACGACACTAGTGATGTAACATTACCTCTGCGGGAATAAATTTCGCGCCCACAAAAGTGTTGAAGTCGTCAGTTTGTTTAAGGACGGGTAACTTTTCTATACATGAACTCTTTCAGCCAATACAAACGGTTTGAAAGGTATGCGTGAATATCCCATTTTAATTGAATTTCAGACTTTATGAATTTTAGAATTAAGGGTGTCCTTTCTAAAAGTTCTATAATTTTAAACAGACTGTAGCATTTACCTTGAAATTTCATAGACTTCTTATCAAATGGTGGTAGTCGGCATGTGCAAATTTTGAAGGTATTCTGTAGATTTGTTAAAAGTATATTAACAAAGATCTGGGTGATGCGTTAGCAGTTTTGCCGAGTATATAAACTAAAATGTACGAAGATAACGAATATCATTTTATTTCATTTGAAATTGTATCATATATTATAAGCCACCCTGTATATCTAGAATTATTACCTATTTATGTATATGTATTGAAAGATAGAGAGCATATTGTTTATTGTTGTCTGCTTTCAGACAGTCCAAAACTTAATTTAAAAACTGAACAAAGGTCTTTTTTTGGACATTTGTGTTTCACAAACACATCTTGTTCATTTTGAATTTTACATACAATATTTTTATTCCCTTGTATAGAAAGATCGGGGGCATATTGTTTTCCCCAAGTCTGTCTGTCTGTCCAACTGTCAGTCTGTATGTCTGCCTGTCTATCTGAAAATTTAACTTTGCCATTTTCTCCAAATGTATTCAATATAAAAAGCTGGAATTTGGTATGTAACCTTCTTTCAATGATATCTAACTGTTCCATGCAATATGACATTCCTTAAGGTCATTCATAAATCCTTATCTCAACCCTTAACATGAAAACTTAATATGAAAACTTAACAGGGGCATTTATGTTTCACAAACACATCTTGTTTATCTCTATTACTACTTAATGTTATTGATCAAAACTTTTTAGACTATTGCATGTGTTCAGAGTCATACCCTTTAAAAATACTCATTCTGGCATACATGCTGTGGAATTATGCCTAAAGTTGACATTGAACTTCCAGTGCTATGCAGCATTCACAAAATTCAAGTGCTGCTTGTCACTGGCAGCTCTCATTTTCTATTTTCAGTCAAAAAGAAGATGCCTCGAAAGAAGAATTGGAGAAAGGCTGAAGTGATGAAGTCAAAGAGAAGGAAGGCAGATGACAGTATGGATGTCTCCGGAATATCAGATGATGGTCCTTCATCTCCTTTGGGAGTCCCAACTGTGTGCATGGAGGGTGTTTCTGGAATAGTGCCGGATGGGGGCCTAGCCCACCCCATGTCTCCTTCGGGAGTCACATCCGTGTCACTGAAAACTGATCTTGAACTTGGAGTTGAACATGGAGTTGAACATGGAAATGAACTTGAAATTGAACATGAACCTGAAATTGAACAACCTGAAATTGAACAACCTGAAATTGAACATGAACCTGAAATTGAACTTGAAACTGAAATTGAACATGAACTTGAAATTGAACATGGAATTGATATTGAATATGAACTTGAAATTGAACATGGAATTGATACTGAACATGAACTTGAAATTGAACATGGAATTGATATAGAACATGAACTTGAAATTGAACGTGGAATTGATATTGAACATGAACCTGAAATTGAACATGGAATTGATATTGAACTTGAAATTGAACATGGAATTGATATTGAACATAAACCTGAAATTGAACATGGAATTGATATTGAACATGAACCTGAAATTGAACATGGAATTGATATTGAACATGAACCTGAAATGAAACATGGAATTGATATTGAACTTGAAAGTGAACATGGAATTGATATTGAACATGCACTTGAAATTGAACATGGAATTGATATTGAACATGAACCTGAAATTGAACATGGAATTGATATTGAACATGAACCTGAAATTGAACATGGAATTGATATTGAACTTGAAATTGAACATGGAATTGATATTGAACATAAACCTGAAATTGAACATGGAATTGATATTGAACATGAACCTGAAATTGAACATGGAATTGATATTGAACATGAACCTGAAATGAAACATGGAATTGATATTGAACTTGAAAGTGAACATGGAATTGATATTGAACATGCACTTGAAATTGAACATGGAATTGATATTGAACATGAACCTGAAATTGAACGTGGAATTGATATTGAACATGAACCTGAAATTGAACATGGAAATGATCTACTTGCAAATGAGCCTGAAAAAGATAGAACATATGTTGAACAAGATAGAACAAATATTGAACAAGATAGAACATGTTTTGAACAAGATAGAATGTATATTGAACATGACAGAACAAATATGGAACAAGATAGAACAAATAATGAACAAGATAGAACAAATATTGAACAAGATAGAACAAATATTGAACAAGACAGAACAAATATTGAACAGGAGAGATCAAACAATGTTCAAAGAAGAACAAACAATGATCAAATTGAACCAAGAAGTAATTTTAATGAAACAAACAAAGAAAGATGTAAAGTAAATGATGATCATAATAAAACACATAATGATCCAAATAGAATAAATACTGAAACATTGAACAATAGAAGTGGAATTAACAATGACCCAAATGAACAAAGCTTTGGTCCAAGTGGAACAAGCAAAGATAAAATTGTCAAAAATCGAAATAAAAGAGTAACAATCAATGATCAAAGTAAAACAAACAATGATCAAAGTGACACAACTAGTATATTCCAAGATAATTCAGCTTGTAGAAGTGCAAGTAACTGGCTACGATTCTACAAGATTCCAAAACAGAATTTAACTAAAAATCTAGACTTTCCACTATCAGAGGAAGAAAAATTGTTGCAAAAAAGAGAAATGAAACGTACAGTTGAAAGAGAGAGAATAGCTTTAAAAAGAAGTTTACTTACAGAAGATATAAAATGCAAAATAGGGAAAAAGACAAAGTTTTAAAACAGAGGAAAAGGGAAAATCCAGAAGTCAGGAAGAAAAAGAATGAAAGGGAAACTCCTGCTAAAAGAAAGACCAGGGAAGATCCAATGGTTAGAGTCAAACATAATGAAAGAGAAAGTTCAGCACAGAGGAGGAAAAGGGAAGATCCAGAAGTCAGACAGAAAATGAATGAAAGGGAAACTCCTGCTAAAAGAAAGACCAGGGAAGATCCAATGGTTAGAGCCAAGCATAATGAAAGAGAAAGTTCAGCACAGCGGAGGAAAAGGGAAGACCCAGAAGTCAGACAGAAAAAGAATGAAAGGGAAACTCCTGCTAAAAGAAAGACCAGGGAAGATCCAATGGTTAGAGCCAAGCATAATGAAAGAGAAAGTTCAGTACAGAGGAGGAAAAGGGAAGATCCAGAAGTCAGACAGAAAATGAATGAAAGGGAAACTCCTGCTAAAAGAAAGACCAGGGAAGATCCAATGGTTAGAGCCAAGCATAATGCAAGAGAAAGTTCAGCACAGCGGAGGAAAAGGGAAGATCCAGAAGTCAGACAGAAAAAGAATGAAAGGGAAACTCCTGCTAAAAGAAAGACCAGGGAAGATCCAATGGTTAGAGCCAAGCATAATGCAAGAGAAAGTTCAGCACAGCGGAGGAAAAGGGAAGATCCAGAAGTCAGACAGAAAAAGAATGAAAGGGAAACTACTGCTAAAAGAAAGACCAGGGAAGATCCAATGGTTAGAGCCAAGCATAATGAAAGAGAAAGTTCAGCACAGCGGAGGAAAAGGGAAGATCCAGAAGTCAGACAGAAAAAGAATGAAAGGGAAACTCCTGCTAAAAGAAAGATAAGGGATGATCCAGAAGTCAGACAGGAAAAGAATAAAAGGGAAACTCTTGTTAGAAGAAAAAAATGTGAACCTTCATCAAATGTTGATGTAGCCATTCATGCATTTCAGGAAAGCATTCAGAATGGACCAACTTTTATTTGCACCATTTGTAACAGACTTCTGTATCGTACCTCTGTGAAATATTTCAACAAACTTGAATATGAAAACATGCAATTTTGCATTACAAACACAACATCAAATGATGGAGTAGAATACATTTGTTTCTCCTGTGAAAAGTACATGAAAGCACACAAACTTCCACCTTTAGCTGTAAAAAATGGACTAGAACTGGAAGAAGTCCCTTACGAAATAAATCAACTTAATTCGCTAGAATCAGTTTTCATATCGAGACGGATACCGTTCATGAAATTACTGGCATTACCAAGAGGAAAACAAAGGGCAATACATGGATGTGTGGTCAATGTTCCAATTGAACCAGAGCAACTAGCTTCTGTATTACCACGTCTACCTTCATCCGATTCTTTCATAACAGTTAAAGTGAAACGAAAACTGAAGTATCGAGGGCATTCTTACATGAGCACTATCCGACCAAGGAAAATCATTAATGCTCTCAACATATTAAAAAATCAACTGCAAAATCCACATTATAAAGATGTGCTATTAAATGAGAATTGGATTCAAGACAGTGAAGAATTAAACCCAGATCTGTGGGACTCCCTTGTACAAACTGATCAAAGTGATGGTAATATAAATAATGAACAGTTGTCAGGAGAAGAATCAGAAGACACTGATGACGAAAGAGAAGATGAAAGATCTAAACTTAGTGGTATAAATTTTGACTCTTGCATACAACCAAAGGACTTGGTACATGATGGTATTCTTAGTATGGCTCCTGGAGAAGGAAAAAAACCCATCAGTTTTATGCATGACAAATTTGCAGAAGAAATGTCATTTCCTCAACTACTTCCAAGTGGAAAATTTGGATTTTCACATGAGCGTTCTTCAAAATTATCCTTGAAAAAATACTTTCAATGCCGACTATTGAACTGTGATAGGCGATTTGCAGGAAACATAGATTACATCTTTTTTGCTCAGTACAGGGTAGAAGCAAAGGAAGTTTATGACAGTATTTCTATGAGTCTTCGTAAAGGAAAGGAACAAAAATTGACTGCTGGTGATTTGAAAAATAAAGTAACAGACTTTGCTAGAACAGACCTTGGAATTCATTTCATGCAGAAAATACGTGGATCTCCAGCATTCTATAACAAGATGTTTTATGATCTACTTGGTATGATAAGACAGTTAGGGCCTTGTACATTGTTTGTAACACTGTCTGCTGCAGACTTGAAATGGACTGACACAATTAGTATTATAGCTAAACAAAGAGGATATGTGCTCTCTAAAGAAGACATTGAAACTTTGTCTTGGGAAGAAAAATGTCATTTTCTACGCTCTGACCCAGTAACTGCAGCTCGCCATTTCAACAATCGTGTGAATCTATTTTTCAAGCATATCCTTCTCAATAAAAACCTGAATCCCCTTGGAGAAATCATTGACTACAAATATAGAATAGAATTCCAACAGAGAGGGTCCCCTCATTTACATATGCTGGTTTGGATAAAGAATGCACCAAGTCTTGAAACCCATGATGAGGCAGACATAGTTGAATATATCAATAGTACAATCTCATGTGAACTTCCAGAAAATGACCCGGAGCTATTAGATCTTGTACAGACTGTCCAGAAACACACTCACTCTGTTGCCTGTAGAAAACATGGGAAAAAGTGCCGCTTTGATTTTCCAAGACCACCATCAAACAAAACGCTAGTGCTGAAACCCTTGGAGGAAATGCCTACGTCTGCAATGCAAAATGCTTACTCTGAAGCACTGACTGCTGTTTATGAACAGCTTACAGAAGTAGATGAAGAAACCTCACTAGACGACATACTTCAAAAAGCTCGAGTTTCAGAGACACTTTATACAAAAGCTTTACACTGGATAAAGACAAAGAGTGGTCAGCCAGCAGTGGTCTTAAAACGAAATCCAATTTCTGTCAACATCAATAATTACAATCCAACTTTGATTAAAGCATGGGAAGCAAATCTGGATGTACAGTTTGTTACTAATGTATATTCCTGTATAATGTATTTGGCTTCATACATTTCTAAGCCAGAAAAGACTCTAGGTGATGTACTACAGTCAGTGTGCAAAAGTTCCCAAAACTTGGGTGCAAAACAGACCATGAGAAACGTTGCCAACAAATTCCTTACCCATAGAGAGGTCAGTGCTCAGGAAGCAGTGTATCGACTAATGTCACTTCCACTTACTCAAAGTTCAAGGGAGATTATATTTCTATGCACAGACATGCCAGAGGACAGGACAAGATTGTTCAAGCCTATGGACATTCTTCAATCTATGGATGATGAAGATGAAGATGTTTATTTAAAAAATATTCTAGACAGATACATGGCCAGACCTAACCAATTAGAAGACACATGTTTAGCAGAATTTGCAGCAAAATACAGGCCATCATACAACCAAGCTAAACCAATTGACACATCAGAAGAAGTGTCATCAGAGGATACACCTGAAAAAATAATTCTCAAAGACGGATTTGGATTCATGATAAAAAGACACTTACCTGCAATTATCCGGACACATCAGTGGTCAATCAAGAAGGATCCAGAAAAATATTTCTACTAGCAATTATTACTGTATTGTCCCTGGAGAAATGAAATTAATGACTTGCTGGTTGAAACTTACCAAAACAGTTATCAGTTGAATCTGGACATTATTAATGGAAACAGACAACATTATGAACACAAAGCAAATGAGGTTGCAGACGTTTTGGAGCAAATAGATGAATTTGGATTCAATGAAGATAACTGGATTACTGTTGCTCCACAAACAGAACAAGCCAGACTTGAAGATTCGAATGAAGGTGTTGAGTGTGAGCCATCTGTCCTTGATGCATATGACACAAGTGCACATAATACAGGTATGGATGCAAGTGCAGTACCACATGAGTTTATTCCCTCTACAGAAGATGTTAATAATACTGACTGGAAATCCATGATTCTCTCATTGAACACCACCCAGTATTGTCTCCACCAATTCATAGTTACATGGGCTTCCTCCCTGCTACTGTCACATACAAACCAAAAGACAAAGCCGTTTAACATATTTTTAACTGGCGGTGCTGGAGTTGGCAAAAGTTTTCTTGTCAGAACCATTGTTCAAACCGTAAAAAGACTTTTACAGAGAGAGAACCAGATAAATGATGTACCTTTCTTGGTATGTGCACCCACAGGAGCAGCTGCCTATAATATAGCAGGTTACACATGCCACTCGCTCTTTCAGTTACCAGTCAGAATGAGAAAAGATGACGATTATATACCACTATCTAGAGAAAGATTAGCTACTATGAAGGAAACTCATGGAAATGTAAAGCTCATTGTTATAGATGAAATTTCAATGGTCAGTTCAGACATGCTGTTGACAATACATAGAAGATTGTGTGATATAATGACAAATGAAGAGCCATTTGGAGGAGTGTCTATTCTAGCAGTTGGTGATTTGCTTCAGCTTCCTCCAGTTGCTCAGAAACCTGTATATAGTCCCCCATCAGATCAAATGGCCTCCATATATGGTTCTCTGTGGCAGAATAATTTCAAAATCATAGAACTGACTGAAATTCAGCGTCAAAAGAATGATGTAGTATTTGCTGAACTTTTAAATAGAATTCGAGTTGGTGATCAAAAAGTTGATGACATCAAACTTCTTCAGTCCAGAGTATCTACAAATTCATTGGAAAAATATCCAGAAAATTGCACTCATATGTATACCATCAACAAACTGAAAAATGAACACAATTCCAAAATGATTATGAATCTCAATCAACAAATTTTCATGTTTAAAGCTGTAGACACCAAAACAGATGAACAAACAAAGCGAATCATTCCGTCTACTTTTGAGAAAGATGCTGGAGGTCTGCTAGAAGAGCTTAATGTAGCAATAGGTGCCAGGGTGCTACTGACAAAAAATCTTGATGTTTCAGATGGGTTAGTGAACTCTGCCACTGGTACTGTAACAGGTTTTATTCCCAATTGGACCTCAGAAATGAACCCAGAAATGTTCAAACCAAAATACATTTTAGTCAATTTTGATGATGAACGTGTCGGCAAAATGTCTCGCTCACACTCAAGGGGCCTTCTATTAGATCAAAGATCTACTCCAGTACCTACTGTCGAAGTCCCAATTTACATTGGAAAAAGATCTTCAAAGGTAACATGTAAACGAGTACAGTTTCCACTTTCGCTTGCTTGGGGTGTTACAATTCACAAGGAACAAGGCAAGACTGAAAACACAGCAGTTATTTCTACAGAAGGAAGATTCAACAATGGCCAATTCTATACAGCAGTTAGCAGATTGAGTAGATTAAGTGGGCTTTACTTTCTTGGTGATGTCTCTGATTCACTCATAAAGGTTAACAAAGAATCTCTTCAAGAAGTCAATCGTATGAAACTAGAAAATTCATTTGTACCAACAATTCCCATTACGCTTACTAAATCTACTGATTTTTTCTTGAAGTTACAACTGTTCAACATAAATTCAGTAAAACCAAACTTCAGATGTTTTCTCAAAGATTCGCTGCTACAAAATCATCATGTCATTTGTATTCAAGAAACATGGCTTACAGAAGAAGATGACACTCCTGAAATTCCATGCTACCA
Organism: Fragum sueziense; assembly: GCA_963680895.1. Lineage (NCBI taxonomy): Eukaryota > Metazoa > Mollusca > Bivalvia > Cardiida > Cardiidae > Fragum > Fragum sueziense. Next base: position 44,150 of record CAVMGG010000060.1, read on the forward strand.
CACTGTCAGACACGACCATATTAAAAGTGTGAGAAAACACAGACAAGGAGGACTATTGATGTTTATACACCAAGACTTCAGACAAATCGAACAGCATCATATCACTAACTCTTCTCTAGAACATCAGGCTATCATTTTGGAACACTCAAAAGATAAAACTCTACAAATTGCTGTTCTCTCAGTATACAAAAACCCTAAGATTTCACTTACAGAATTCCTCCCACAGTTTGAAAAACTCCTCCAAATAATACCTCACAACATACCATGTTACATTATGGGAGATTTCAATATTGACATGAGACGAAACACAAAAGCTTCTAAAGACATGCTTTTCCTCTCTAGATATTATGGTTTCCTCCAACTTATCAAGCAACCAACACACAGAAGAGGAGGACTACTAGATCTGCTATTTGTAAATCGTGAAACCCACAGCACCCATACAGATGTCATTCAAACATATTACAGTGACCATTTTGCTGTATCATGTGCAATACCTCTTCAAAATCTTCGTAAGAAGGACCTCTGTGCTGACAATTAATTTTACATTTGGACCACTCATCACAAACATACTGTTGTATGAATACTGATTATCTGGTTTCCTGCAATATACGAGAAAAGGTACTTAACCTCGAAGATCTGCCTGATGTTCGTTTAAAGCATTAAACTCATTTTATGAAGTATTTTAAAGTGATATTTCACATTTATTTCATTTTTTAAAAGTATGTCTTGATACAAAGATTGTTTATTCTAATGCGTAGAAATACTATCAGTTTTTTTAAGTTGTTATTTATAGGCGAAAAATACGCCTTTCATGTTGAGACAGAAATGACAAATTCTATATAAATCTGAACTGTTGTCCACAGCAATTTGTTTAATTTTAACTCAAAAACATATATTTCTCGTAAACGGTTCGATATTTTGGCTTGAAATTTTCAGAATTTTCGTAAGAAAATTTGCTCTTTCAGATAAAATAAAAGTAAAATTTATGTATAAATTATTGTGAAATGTCACTTTAAGAATGATGCAATGTTCATATATTTGAAAACTTTTCTGATTCAATTTATCAGTTTACAGTTAAAATGAAAAATTAAATATCAAAATGCACAAATGCAGTGCTTTTGGGGGGTATGATCACTTTCAGTGATATTCTAGTTTCTCTAAGTCTGATAAGCCCTTCCTCCCTGCCATGCCCACATTTTTTGACCAATGGAAAAAAATTTGTGAACACATTTTGAAAAGAGTAACTCAAGGAACCTTCCAGTAAAGTCTGGTTCAATTGGGCACAATGGTTGATTTTTAAAGACTTTTCTTATGATTTCTCTAAGTCTGATAAGCCCTTCCTCCCTGCCATGCCCACATTTTTTGACCAATGGAAAAATTTGTGAACACATTTTGAAAAGAGTAACTCAAGGAACATTCCAGTAAAGTCTGGTTCAATTGGGCACAATGGTTGATTTTTAAAGAATTTTCTTATAATTTCTTTAAGTCTGATAAGCCCCTTCCTCCCTGCCACACCCACATTTTTTGACGAATCAAAAATCCACGAACAAGTTTTGAGAAGAGTCACTCAAGGAACCTTCCAGCAAAGTCTGCTTCAATTGGGCACAATGGTTGATTTTAAAGAATTTTCTTATGATTTCTCTAAGTCTAATAAACCCCTTTCTCCCTGCCACAGTCACAGTTTTTTACAAATGAAAAAAACTGTGAACAAATTTTGAAAAGAGAGACTCAAAGAACATTCCTGCAAAGTCTGCTTAAAATTGGCCCATTGGATGATTTTTAAAGAATTTTCTTATGATTTCTCCAAGTCTGATAAGCCCCTTTCTCCCTGCCAAGGCCACAATTTTTTACAAATGAAAAGATTTGTGGACAAATTTTGAAAAGAATGACTCAAGGCACATTCCTGCAAGGTCTGGTTCAAATTGACCCAATGGTTGATTTTTAAAGAATTTTCTTATGATTTCTCTAAGTCTAATAAGCCCCTTTCTCCCTGCCACGGCAACATTTTTTGACAAATATAAAAAATTTGTGAACAAATTTTGAAAAGAGTGACTCAAGGAATATTCCTGCAGAGTTTGGGTCAATTGGGCCCAATGGTTGATTTTTAAAGAATTTTCTTATGATTTCTAGTCTGATAAGCCCCTTTCTCCCTGCCACGCCCACATTTTTTGACAAATCAAAAATTCACGAACAAGTTTTGGAAAGTGTCACATAAGGAACATTCCTGCCAAGTTTGGTCAAAATTGGTCCAATGGTTTAGGAGGAGAAGATGTTGAAAGAAATTGTGAACGGACGGACGGACAGATGGACGGACAGACGACGGACAAAAAGCGACCACAATAGCTCACCTTGAGCACTTCGTGCTCAGGTGAGCTAATAAAATAGTACATGATATAACACAGAAAACATTGCTGATTATCAGCATTTTTTCTTTTCCCTAAATGTTTTCCCAAGCATATTCCTCTAGGGACGTCAAAACAGGTCTTGTTTGGGAAAGAGTTAAACAATGAAAGAGTAGGTTTTGACCTCACATTGAATATGACAATTTTTGAATGATTTTCTTTATTTATATGAAGCTATTTGAGGAACAAGGTACATGTACACGAAATGAAGTCACATTTTACATGACTTCAGCCAATAACTGGAAAAAGTTATTGCATTTGAGACCAACATGGATCCAGATAAGTTTGTGCATACATACTGATACAGTCTGATAAATATCAATATTGTTCTACAAAAGCCTCCATCTTTTATTTACGAGGGCTTATCGATAGAGATGCTCTGTCATGTCATTTATAGTGAGATCTATATAAGCACAGAAAACCTTCGCGGCAAATGAAGAAAATGCTGATGATCAGCATTTTCTTCTTTTGCCTCAAGGTTTCTCAAGCCTTTGCAGTTAGAGACTTCAAAACAAGATCTTGTTTTGGAAAGAGTTAAACTTCCATCTTCTATTTGACCTTATATTTACTTGCATAATTTCAGGCCATTCAAGTATTAGGGGGTATGGGTTATGTATCGGACATGCCGGCAGAGAGACATTATCGCGACGCAAGAATTACGGAGATTTACGAGGGCACGAGTGAGATTCAGAGACTAGTCATCGCCGGGCAGTTACTGAAGGAGTATGCTGCATGAGACCGTACTGAGGCTTATCAACACTTCAATGCAAAATGACATTCAGAGCTAATTCATGTTGGATAATCATGTGATACAACAATTTCAGTAAATCTTCAATATTTTTGCTATTAATGGATCGATTTGAATTAGGTTTGAAGCAGACAATGTGGACAGACTACATCCAGCTTATTCCTGGTATATTCCCGCCTTTTCTGCTTCAAACTGAATTCAAATTGATCAAGTATTTATAAAGTTATTGAAGAAATTCTGAAATTATAAGTCAAGTGATTAACCACGTGTATTTGCTATGACTGATTAACCCTTTCCCCAAAAAACAAAAATTTGACTCTTCCATTTTGAAAGTGGCTGTAGACAATGAAATTGGGATGCAGCATGCTCAAAAAGATAGGATTTGTGTACAATATAACACGAGAAAATATTGCATATGGCTGATTAGTAAGTAGGAAAACAGAAATTTAAATGAATAGAATTTTGCATGCATTTACCTGAATCTAGGTATTGTCAGGCACCTATAAGATTTAAAATCATGCATGCAAAATTACGATTGTTTCGAGTTAAGCCATGATGCTATTGTAGACAAAAAGTGTTCTTAAATGCAAGTCATTATGTTGTACACAAACTCTATATTTTGCATGGAAGTACATAATCGATTGTGACATCAATAACTTTTGTTGGGAGCTTTGGACATTGCTACAGTATTTTGTTCGGAGGTATTTTCCAGTTTTAGTCAATCAGCAGGTCAACTTGAATACTTTGTTGGATTTAATCATTAGCAGATTGTCTGTTCTTTTACTTACTTAACCCTTTCCCAAACAGCAAAATTTTAGTGCGGACCGATTTGAAAGTTGCTGCAATTGACAAAATGTATGTTATTAAGCAAATGATTTGACAAAAGGAGAAACTGCTGGTTATCAGCAGTTTCTTCTTTTGTTTCAATGTTTTCCCAAACCATTTCAATTAAGGACGTCAAAACAAGGTCTTGTTTGGGAAAGGGTTAATCCTATTTGCCCATGCTTTGGCATAGGGCCTTCACTACAGCTCTCCAGTTGGTTCTGTCTTTTGCCTTCTTCTTTGCCTCGCTCCATGACAGTCTGACCTTCCGAAGCTTGGCATCAATTTTTTTTTTTAGACAGTTATAAAGATTTAATAACATTGGTTTACCAATTGCACTATAATTTATAGTCAAAATGATCAATGTATTATGTTAAATGTCTCTTAATGCAAGGAAAGTCGAAGTCTCTGTGTTAATTATTGAAAATGCAAATCCATTTGTTTGCACTTACAATAGTATTGCATAAAAGTCTCATAATGATCTCAATTTTAAATAAACTCTGTACATGGCCTTTTGATATAGAGGCATAAAAGATGGACATACTGTATACCGTTATCTGTCAGCATTGACTTTATCCTTTCCCAAACTGCAAAAATTCAGACTGTTCTGATTTAAAAGCTGCTGAAGACAACAAAATGATGTTGGAAGAAGTAGAATTTTGCATACAATATAGCATGAAAATATTGAGGATCGGTTTGTAAACATGGAAATGTAATGGAAAAGTTTTTGATGTTTAAAATATTTCATTTTCATCAATCGGGAAACAAGTATAATGTATAGTGCACCAATATCAATCCAGGACATTTGCATATGTAAATCATGACCACACTTAACCCATTACTAAACGTCAAAATTTTTTATTTCAAAGATGTTGCAGAAGACAATTTCAAATGGATAGAATTTAAAATTTGGGGGTCTTTTTGGGAAGAAAACATTCTTGGAAATGAAGAAATTGCTTGACCACAAAGTGGGAATGGGTTAAACAATGTTTCCTAAAGATTCCCTCAGGGTTTTCCCTGAACATGAAAATTTGGGGGTCATTGTGACCCCTTTGCCTTCAAAGTTAGGGGTCATTTCTACTATTTTGTGGGTCAAATGCAAGTATCATAGAAAAATCGGGATTTAAAACTTGCGTCATTAATGTCCCTCAGGTAAATTTCTAAGGGGTCATTTGTTTTGAAATTGCGACAATGACGCATGATTTGTGCGTCATGGAAAACCCTGTTCCCTAATAACAGACTTTGTCAACATAAAGTTGTCATGGGTTAATATTGGTGCACTATACATGCATTATCATCATACAACAATTTAAATCATTTACACAATATCATTAATTTGTTATATATAGTTTTCTGTGATAATTAAAATTGAATAAATACTATGAAACATTCATGATCTTTTATTTCTTTATTTTGTGTAACACAACAACAAAAGAGCACAATATCACCAATGGGAATGCTCTACCAAAAGCATACCAACATATTATGACCCTCTGCCTAATCTGTTACTCATTAAGTGATGGGTCGTGATGGCTATTCAATGAAGGTTATGAAACTCTTGCGAGAAGTGATAAAATGCTGTATTTAATCCTTTCCCACCAAATCTTTTCTAAATAAAAGATTAAAGTTTTCTGATCATCAGTATAATATATTGTCGCTTTTCAACAAAAACCTTGTAACTGCAAGCTTGTTTTAAGCGGCAGTTACAAGGTTTTTGTTGAAAAGCTGCAATATTTTGTCCTCTGCAGCATCAAACATTTTGGATCATGGTGGCATCCCCTTTCAAGAAAGCTTTGGAAAATATTGACAGAAAGAAGACTGCTTTTACACATGAAACACTAAAACTCTCAACATTATAGTTTGAGAGAAGATTGTTTTGCAATTGCGGACAAATAAGACAGATGGTAGATAGATAGAAAAAGATCAGAGAGAAAAAGATCACTTTTACTCACAATTGATCATTTTGTACACCAATGATCTAAGAACACATCACTTATTCAGTATTTTACCCTTTCTGGAAAACAAGAGGACCATGATGGTCCTAAATCGCTCACCTGAATCAAGATGACAAGAGTGAAAATAGCAATTAGGTCAAATTCAAAGACATCAAACTAAGGGCTTTCTGTTTGAAAACAATTAGGGAATAATCTTGTTCGAATCGATCCTGTAAAGTTGGGTATGAATTAGCAATGGTTGATGTTATTTTTTGATTTCGCAATATACAACATAGGGCTAATTTTCAAAGCATACTGATCTGTTAGAGATTGATCATTTATGATATATCATTATAACAAATTATAAGCACAATTTACAAGATTTGGTCTGTCATTTGAAAAAATATAGCGAAAGATCAACATCTGATAAGCTAAGCTAATCTGTTCTTATTTGTTTACATAAGATAAACATACAGACAGCCAGAGCAACAGATAAGAGAAATAGATCATAGAAATAGCACTCTAAATTTATTATTCATATCCAAACACTATGTAGAATGTATTAATCTTTTCATGCAGATGATTGAAATGATCACCAATTACATAGGATTTGATGAATATTGAAACAAAATGTTGATTTTTGAAAAGCTATCATCTCTTATTTGCAGCTTGTATGATTCCCAAAGTAAATGGTTCAAAATTGGCTTGTAAATGTAGAACCAACAATATAGGGCTAATAGTTTCCATGTATAGTGATGATTTCTTGTATTCTGAAAGCAATTCATGACATGAGGTCTTACACAAAGTTTTAAGCCTCTAGGCCAAACAGTTTAGAAGAAAACTAAGTATCTCTGTGACAACCCGCAGTAAAGTATAATTTTCAATGCACAAAATTTTCCCAACCCTGCCACACCCATATACATTTTATAAAATCAAAAATTCAAGATACAATTTTGAAATGAGTCACTCAAGGAACTTTCCTGCTACGTTTGATTTAAATTGGCCAAACAGTTGATTTTTAAAGAATTTTCTTAAGATTTCTCTAAGTCTGAAAAGCCCCTTCCTCCCTGCCACGCCCACATTTTTTAACAAATGTAAAAATTTGTGAGCAAATATTGAAAAGAGTGACTCAAGGAATATTCCTGCAAAGTCTGGTTTAACTGGGCCCAATGGTTGATTTTTAAAGAATTTTCTTATGATTTCTCTAAGTCCGATAAGCCCCTTTCTCCCTGCCATGCCCACATTTTTTGACAAATGTAAAAATTTGTGAACAAATTTTGAAAAGAGTGATTAAAGGAACATTCCCCCAAAGTCTGGTTCAATTGGGCCTAATGGTTGATTTTTTAAGAATTTTATTATGATTTCTCGAAGTCCGATAAGCCCCTTTCTCCCTGCCACACCCACATTTTTTGACAAATGTAAAAATTTGTGAACAATTTTTGAAAAGAGTGAATCAAGGATCTTTCCTACCGAGTTTGATTCAATTGGGCCCAATGGTTGATTTTTAAAGAATTTTCTTATGATTTCTAGTCTGATAAGCCCCTTTCTCCCTGCCACGCCCACATTTCTTGACAAATCAAAAATTCACTACAAGTTTTGGAAAGTGTCACACAAGGAACATTCCTGCCAAGTTTGGTCAAAATTGGTCCAATGGTTTAGGAGGAGAAGATGTTGAAAGAAATTGTGAACGGACGGATGGACGGACAGATGGACGGACGACGGACAAAAAGCGACAATAGCTCACCTTGAGCACTTCGTGCTCAGGTGAGCTAAAAAAACCACAACTGGTTTGGACATACTTGAAAAAAAAGATGAGGGAAAACACTGTCCATGTGATTATTTGGAAACTTGGTTTTCTCATATAATACAAGAGCCCTTTTTCCAGATGCCTGATCAAATCTTTTCCAATTAACCCTTTCCAAAACACGACCTGGTTTCGACGTCCCTGATAGAAATGGTTTGGGAAAACAAAGGGGCAAAAGAAGAAAATGCTGATAACCAGGGCCCTGTATTACTAAACATCTTACGATCAAGTTATTGTGTAAACTGTGTAACAAGACATCTGATTGCACGAGAAATCCGACCGAGCCAATCAGGGCTGTTGTTACAAGTAATTATGCAAAAATCAAGCGTACAATCGTTAGTAAAACTGGCCCCAGCATTTTCTCCTTCTGTCTCAATATTTTCTGTGCAATATTTTTACACAAACCTTGTCTTTAAAGCGTCCATTTTGTCGTCTGCACCAGATTTGAATCCAGACCACCTAAAATTTTTGTTGTTTTGGAAAGGGTTAAGTCTATGTGTGCATGTATCGGTGGTTATTATAGCAGCGTACGTTTGCAACACTATTTCAGCTCTATCACAAACTCTGTCACTAGTGTCTCGATGTTCTAGGGAGATACACAATATCATAATTCTTCCAGTCACTATTGCGTTGACATGGGTCAGTGGTTCATATAATAGTCTATAGCTGTAGAGAAAGCGGCAAATCCTGCAGCACCAAACACAGCAGCTTTTATACCAGCTGAAATGGAGAAAAATACATATGCAAATTCAGACTTGGAGAAAAACCAGAAATCCTTGTCAGACATTCGGTCTGACAGTACTGAATAATCTGTCAGACCTAACAAAATTTTTGTCAGACAGAACTCTCATTCACTATCTTGACAGATCAAAAGGAGTGTAAGACATTTGGACTGACAGTAGCAAAAAAATCATCAGACCAAGGGAAATTTTATCAGATATGTCTGATTGGCTGAAGGTTTTCGCCATGTCTGCAAATTTGTAAGGTCTTATTTGCTAAGTGTGTACAATTTCATAAATCACAAAATTTCATGGTGAACTGTTGCAATTTTAATTTGAAAGCTGCAAAAGAAATCATTGAGACAAAAGGAGAAAATGCTGATTATCAGTATAGAAGGGAGCTTACTAACATAGATGATGCTCCTTAAACATGAAACACCGATGATGATGATGATAATGATGATTAATTAAAGTTTAAGTTGGGGTTTAAAGGCTTTTACTCTCACATGTACCCATTTATACACCTGGGTGAAGAGGAGCAACATGGGGCTAATTTTTTGCTTGAAGGAAAAATCCCATGGCACCAGCAGGATTTGAACCAAGGACCCTTTGATCCATAAGCCCACATCCTACCACTAGACCACAGCGCCCCACAATTAAATGTTAAGACTACATACCTCTTAATCCTAAAACTCCCCCCACTAATGCTCCAGTTAAAGTAACATTTCCCAGTGTTGTCTTTCCTCTATACTGAAAATGTAAATGTTTGCACATTTATTTTTACTAAACGTTTTGTGTTCATCTTACTGTTGATTGAGGTCTTCATTTTAATGTAGTGTATAATCGTCAAATGTGCCTTTCTTTTAGATATATTTGAAAGTATGTATAGCTCACAATAAATAACCTGGCAGAGCATTCCTTAGCTAATAGCTAGGGAATAGGGATGCACTGCAAGGCCATTTATTGTGTGCTATACATATTTTAAAATATTTATCTAAAGGGAAGGTACACTTGACAATTATACACTACATTAAAATGAAGACCACAATCAAAAGTAACATGAACACAACTTTTGGCAAAAAATAAATGCGAAAACAGAGAAAATCCTTGTTGTCAAAGCTTTTTCTGTAGCAAATGTCAAGACTAAGGCATGATGGGAAACCCACATGAGTTTTGGGATGAGTTCACTCTGAAAAATCGTCTGCTTCAAGTATGTTTTGTTTAATTTCTCCACTTACACTCTACAGATTTTGACAAGATAAAGTGCACCATACATAAATTTTAGAGTGCCATTCCCAAGTCTAACTCACTCTGTACCAAATTCCATGGTTTTTCAAGCATTCAAGTGAAAGGATTAATTTTGAATGTTTCCCGTTTGGGATTAACCCTTCCCCAAATAAGACCTGGCTTTGGCGTCCCTAATAGAAATAGCTTGGGAAAACATTGAGGCAAAAGAAGAAACTGCTGATAACCAGCAGTTTCTCTTTTTGCCTAAAGATTTTCTGTGCTTTCTTCTCTCACAAATTGTCTTTAAAAAACATGAATTTTGCTGTCTGCAGCAGATATCAAATTGGACCATTCTAAAATTTTGTTGTTTGGGAAAGGATTAACCCATTACCACACAGTGACTCTTATTGACTCTTAACAATAAAATGACTATGGAAAACATTGTGGAAAATGAAGAAATTGCTTGTCACAAGCAATTTCTTCATTTTCCACAATGTTTTTTTTCCCAAAAAGGACCAAAAGATTTTAAATTTTCTTGATTTGAAATTGTCGTCTGCAACATCTTTTAATTTAGACCTGTCCAAAATTTGTCGTGTGGTTATGGGTTAAGCCTTCACCTTGAAGTTATTGCAGGTACTTACAGATTCCAGCACACATTCAGTGCCAGCAAACATGAGGCCGATTGTCCCAAAGTTTTTAGCGTAGGAGACGCTCCTGACCCGTATTTCCTTGAGCGAGGCTCGCGTCGTCATTTGTTGCGGGCTGGTACCAGCATAGTTTGACATATACGGATCCTGCATACTCCAGGAAATGAAACCAAACCCGGCACCAATGACTAGACCTGCAATATGACAGATATACATGTTCATATACACAGTCATGGCGAAGCACATGCAGGGGTTGAAAAATTTCTTCAAAGCTACTAGTCCTGTAGGACTAGTAGCTCTGAATTTCTACTCGCCCTTAAGGCAACCCAACTCGCCCTTAAAGATGAAGGAAATTTTAGACTGTTGGCTCTTAGGGATGCATTATTATGCAAATAACATAAAGAAAGCATTTGGATTGTTTTATCTGACTCTACAAATAAAGTTTCTTCGGTATAAATGACAGACAGGGCTCGCGCTGGTGATCGCCACTTCAAAAGTCATAGGCGAATAAGGCAACAATTTTATTTAAAAAGATGGTCAATAAATCGAATGTGGCTCCTCAAGACTTGACTCCATCTTTTACCATAAATCAATGGCCGATTAAACATTACTGTAAACACTTACTTTCTATTTAATTCGAAAGATAGATAGCTGTCGAAATGGTCGAGTAAGCACACATGGTCAGTTTAATATGTACAACTACCCAGTAAATGAATTTCTTTGTGTAATCGCGAGGCAGCATAACAGAAAGAGACAACGCGTATGTGTTAAAACCATTTAACGTCGGTGTATTTACTACGTAGATAGCGTTTTGTCTTCATTGCTACATCCCATTTTCCCGCGCTTTTTGGCACACGCGACTTTTGTAAACAAATCATAGTAAAACGTAACCTTATTTGGTTGCGGAAAAATCACGTGATTATATTGAAACTGGAATGACTACGTCATCAATTTACTGTGTTTGCGGCGTCTTTGATCTCGCTCAATTCATCGCATATGAGTAACACAGATTTACTCTAGTTAAGTTTCCTTGTTTAGTTTCACTTTCGGGATTGATCGACATAAACAAGGAAAGGTCTTATTTTACAGCGAATATTATTGTTTCCGATATGAAGTTTGAAATAAATACTTTCTTTTCGATCTTTTATTTTTTTTACCCTCAATCAGCGTGATTCAAGTCCTAAATTTGCACTCGCCCCGTCGGACTAGTTCGTCCCCAAATCTACTCGTCCTACGGCATTTTCTACTCGCCAATGCGAGCGGGCGAGTGGATTTTTCAACCCCTGACATGTCTGATGAAATCTGCCCTTTTTTCCCCTTTTTATCAGTCTGACACTTATTTTGATCTGTGACTTTGGTGCAATTAGTGGATGATAGTTTGGCCTGGCAAAATGATGATAGAGTACTGTCAGACCGAGTGGCTGACAGAAATTGTGAGTCCTTCACTATGTCAAATATGATTTATTGTTTAAGAAATCCTAGGCTATGTTGTGGATACTCATTGTGATAGTCTCAATGAGCATCCCCAAAGTAGGATTTGGATTGGTAAAAACATGTTCAGTAGACCTGTACTCCCTCTTTTCTGTATCAAATATTGTGGGAAATGAAGAATTACCAAATTAATTTGGAAAAGCCACCTACTAGATCTAATCACAAGATAAAGAATGATCTACATGAGTATGGCTGGTGATTTGATTCTAGAACTGAAAGATAAACTCCTGCGTGACAAAAATTCACTCTCTTCATGAACATTGTGTCCAGCGGAAGGGTATGAATGTAGGTACGAAGTAACCAGGGGACGAATTTTCCAACACACTACATAATCAATGACAGCTAGTCAAGGGGTTTTCATAATGACGAGAGAGTAAAATATAACGTAAATAAATGTTGCATACCTCCAACACCACTTAGGATTGACTTGAATAAGCAGCTGTCCATGGCTCCAGAGATGATCATTTCTTGTTTCGATCTCATCGCATTCGGGCCGAACATCGGTGGCGTAAACACGTTCGTCTTTAATTTACGGTCCCCTATCACATGATCAACAATAAAACTAAATCTGTCAACGTCTTCATCGTTTAATTCAGCAGAAAGTTTTGTTCCACCTTGATCTGGCGGTTTCATGGGCGCAGCCATCTTGGAAATAACAATGTAAGGGAGGTAAATCAGGATTATTTTGAAATATGCAGTTATCTCTCTTGGACTATCTGCAAAGAGAAGCCTCTCTCAATAAACTTTTCATAGTTTGGGAAAGATTTAAACCCCTCTCCCAAACAAGACCTGGTTTTGACGCCCTTAACTTTTATATAAAAGGCTTTGGAAAACATTTAGGCAAAAGAAGAAAATGCTGATATTCAGCATTTTCTCCTTTTGTCTCATTGTTTTCTGAGCTATATTATCAACATACCGGTATATTACATTTAGTAACATCCATTTTGTTGTCTGAAGCAGCTTTCAAATTCGAACAGTCAAAAATTTGGTTGTTTGGGAAAGGGATAAGTTGCCAGAACATCCTCTTCTTGTTCGCTTACAATGCATGGACCCTTTACTTACTCCTCAAAATCCTCTTTACCGTGTCTGACATCCCTAATAAACTGACACGATTTAAAAACGCAAAACACGTTTTCATTAACCATTCCTTTCCTATTGCCTCGATCGGCACCATATTTGGGGATATGTATGAGACAATGTATACGCTTCACGACCCAGCGATTTTGTCGTGTTTTCTGTAAACTATCCGGACATCTGGACTGCCCATCACTAAATGCTCGTGTGTCTCATGCATTTAGACCACGTGTGAAATCACTAAGATTTTTTGTGTACAAATTGCCACTTTGATTTGCTTATTGAAAACATACGAGAACAACGAAAGAAAATTGTGTTTAAAATGTGAGGCTTACTTTGCGAAAAAGGAACCAAGTTTTTTGACTTTTGGTTTGCCGTGTTTCGCAAATGAAGGTAGCTAGACGCTTTAGTGTAGCCGAATCGACGGTTCCAAGGTTTATGAGACGTGTAAACGATACAGGAAGATTTACAGACCACCCACGTCCTGGTCAGCTGCGTGTAACAACTGTACGTCAATATAATTGTATACGTCAACGTCACTAACGCAACAGATTTGTGACGGCTCAGTCTACAGCAAATTCTATGGTTGGTATTCGCGGGCAGCCTATACATCGCGACATGGTGATAAATCGCCTAAGAAAACACTGGGTTCGCTGTTGTCGATGTTCAATGCCAGGCTCTTGACTCAACATGCATTTTGGCATAATCTGACGTCCATTTAGGCATTATTCGTGGGTTCAAAGGTCATTTTCTGTCCTGTTATGTTAACAATTGTAACATTTACAATTTTACATGGCTATACATCGGTTTTGTAAGATGCAGGAGATCCCATTTGTAAAGTACTTTTTTGCGTTTTTAAATCGTGTCAGTTTAGAAATGGGTTAGGAAAACATTGAGAGAAAAGGAGATATTGCTGACCAGTACTCATGCCAAATGTGTGTGCCAATAAAATACCCCAAAGATCAAGATGTACCTCCGCCACCAGGGATTAACCCATTACCAAACGACAAAATTTTGGACTGTTTCAATTTGAAAGGTGTTGCAGACAACAATTTCAAGTGCTTGGAATTTTACATTTTTATGCGTTTTTGTTTAGAAAACACCGTGGGAAATGAAGAAATTGCTAGTAACAAGCAATTTCTTCATTTTCCACAATGATTTCTCATGCATATTTCTTCAGGGGTGTCAAAAGGTGTCAATCTTTGGTAATGGATTAAACTGGGAATGTCTTGATTGCAAGTCCAATGCTCTACCTCTTGACCATTGACATCACACACAAGGTCAGGCCCATAGAAACAGATGGGCTGGGGGGGGGGGGGGGGCTAAGCCCTCTAAAGTTGGCAAAAAAAAGCTGCATTTTCCATATTTCAAACTGAAAATCTAGGGAAAACCCAATTTAGCCCCTTAACTATTCAGACACTGGCCCTGACAGGGAATTGAGTTGTCAGAAGATGTGCTTGACTGATTGAGGTTCAACGCCTCTTTCAACTGCTATGGTCATATCACGGCTGATGGAGCACCTAACCATTGATTCCTCATTTCTCATACCTGTCCTTTTACAACATCTCTATCAAGTCTCCAGCTGCTTGCCCACATAGGTTAATGAAATAATTATCATCGAACCATTGTTGGTGAACAATTTTGTCTAAAAGGATATGTATTTGCCGCAGCCAGGGATCGAACCCAGGACCTCATGAGTGAGTCTGATGCGCTACCAACTGTGCTATGGCCGCAGCGCCTATGTATGAATGCAGATCCCATTTCTGACACCATTTACATCCATATAGTATCTCACCTAGCCCTTTCCTAAACAAGACCTGGTTTTGACATCCCTAAAAGAATGGGCTTGGGAAAACATTGAGACAAAAGAAGAAACTGCTGATAACCAGCAGTTTCTTCTTTTGCCTCAATATTTTCTGTACTTTTTTCTACACTCAATCAGCATCCATTTTGATGTCTGCAGGGGCTTTCAAATTGGACCTCCCTAAAATTTTGTCGTTTGGGAAAGGGCTAGGGTCCAAGATGATTGTTACTCGTTTTTTCATGTACTTGACACAGACACAGACTCAATCATCAGCATTTCGCTGCTTTTCAACGAAAACCTCGTAACTGCAGCTTAAAACAAGCTGCAATTACAAGGTTTTCAATGAAAAGTGACGGTTTCTACTTCCGTCTCAGGATTTTCCCAAACAATGTCGATTTGGGAAGTCAAATCCAGATCTTGGTTGGGAAAGAATTTATTATCAACAAACCAAAATAAGTACATTTACAGGCTTTCATTGGAACTAGAAACAAATACATGTATAATATATAATACTCTATCCTGTACATCTGTACATAGTCATGTAAATAGCGAGAAAAAAATCAAATAAATTTATTACAAATTATCACAATGGTATTCTAGATTATGTAAGTACTAGCCCCGGTTTCTTGAAAAAACTTAAGTATGTTCTCATGAGAATATGCTCAACTTCAAAGGAATACTCTCCAACGTTGAGGTGTATTCTATTGAAGTTCATTTGGATTTCGTGCGATTTGAGCACAGTGCTCAGATTTGAGCATGAAAACATACTTAAGTATTTTCGAGAAACCGGGGCCAGGTATCTAAAAATCTTGGGTCCTTTTATAGACATAGCATTATTAATTTAGCCCAAGGGCGGATCTAGGGGTGGGGTCAGGGGGTCATGAACCCCCTGGAATTGGCCGAAAATTGAATTTTGACTATATAACTTCTAATTAAATGCCATCATTTGGGCTTTGACACCCCCCCCCCCCCCCCCCCCCCTGGAAAAAAAAACCTGGATCCGCCCTTGTAGCCCATCCCTGCATATTGACACTTTTTGACATCCTTCAGAAAAAATATTTGGGGAAACATCAAGGAAAATAAAGAAGAAATTGCTTGTAACAAGCAATTTCTTCATTATCCACAATGTTTTCTATCCCAAGATGCAGTTTTTTTTTTAAAATTTGATCAACTTGAAATTGTCATCTGCAATGCCTTTCAAATTGGACCAGTCCATTTTTTCTGTCTGGTAATGGGTTATATGCAGAAGACTACAGCACATGCACAGATGTATTGCATCATGGTATTGACCCTGATCTGACTGCAAAGCCAGTAGTCAGTTAACCCTTTCCCAAACAACAAAATGTTATGGTGATCCAATTTGAAAGCTGCTGCTGACGACAAAAATTATGATAACAAGAGCCGTCACAGACGGATTATGCTCCCCGAATTAGTGTTTGTCACAAAATAAAAACTATCATACATTAAGCCCCCTTTTCCCATGACAGCTTTTTTGTACACACATTATTTATAGAATATGGTCTAGAACATCCTATTTATTACATGAGCACAAAATTTCATTAAATTCTGCCCATTAGATGAAGAGAAATAAGAGAAAAACTATTTTTTACATTAAGGCCCCTTTTTCCATGACGCAGCCTTAAATTTACAAACGGAGAAAAAGGTCTCTAGGTATTGACCCAGGGAGTTCACATGTGAAGTTTCATTGAATTTGGTCCAAGGGTTGCTGAGATATGGCTGTGGACGGACGGACGGACACAGGGACGGACGTACGGATGGACAGTGTGGCGAATATATGCTCCCCCGAAATTTTTTCGGGGAGCATAATAAAGACATGATTTGTGTAAAATATGGCACAGAAAATATTGAGACAAAAGGAGAAACTGCTGGTTATCAGCAGTTTCTTCTTTTGTTTCAATGTTTTCCAAACCTGTTCTATTAGGAACGTCAAAATGGGGTCTTGTTTGGGAAAGGGTTAGTATATTTTGACCCTTTCCACCAAAATTCCTGATGTTGATGTCCCTACTAGAAAACTTGGGAAAGCACCGAGACATAGGGAGAAATGCTCATATCAAATACCATAATATTCATAATTCTCCTTTTGCCTCAATACTTCCTTTTGAATAATAAATTATGCATTGTACACAAAGCCTTTCTTTACAAACATCAATTTTGCAGTCTGGCACAGCTTTTTAACTCGAAAAGCTACATTTTTGTCATTTGGGAAGAGACCAAGAGCTGTCTGAGGACAGCAAAGCAAGACTATCTTTGAAAGGGGGCATAATACAGCCAAATTGGAAGCCAAATTGGAATTCAATGAACAGACTAATCTTCAGATTTTTTAAAGTAATGAACAGATGATATGAAAATTGTATGTCAAATGTTGCCATGAAACTGAGTATAACATGACAGTATAGCACAAAACAAATGTAAGTACATATAAATATGACCTAGGATTTGGAAAAACGGCCCTAACAGCATTTGAGACTACCATGTTTCAAGATCATAACACACTATAAAGCTGTCTGATCAGGACACATGTTGCCCTTTCACAATTCGATGACTCGGCACGAAAGGGTTGTAACTGCCTATATGTTTATAGGCAGTTACAACCGTTTTGTGTTGAGCCATCAAATTGCTTCAGGTCATGAAAAAGCTATAAGAGAACACCATGGGTCTTGATCAGACTATGTGTATATACAGGCTGATCTAGATCCATGGTGTTCTCAAATGCCATAAGGGACCTTTTTCTAGTACATGTACTGGGCTTGTATATAAATAAGCCAGAATTTATGGAAGATACTTCAAGGGCATTTGAGACATTACATCTAGGTCTGCCTGTGCATATGCTAAGGTGTCTGATCAAGATCCATGATATTCCTAAATAGATTCTTTATATTCAATATGTGGGGGACAACATGCAGATTGACCAGACTTCACTAAGGCACAGGCTGATCTGGATAATGGCATTCAAGAATACTTAAACACTTTTCCCAAACAAGACCTAGCTTTGACATGCAAATTATAAACAGCCTGAGAAAACAGAGACAAAAGAAGAAAATGCTGATAACCAACATTTTCTTCTGTTGCATTCTTATTTTCTTTGCTATATTTTACACAAATCCTTAATCCTATCTTTATAAACCATTATTATTGTGTCATCTGCATTATTTTTCAAAATAGACTGGTTTAGAATGTTGTCCTTTGGGAAAGGGTTAACCCATTACCAGATGGCCAATTTTTGGACTGTTCCAATTTGGAAGTTGATGCAGATGACAATTTCAAGTTGGTGAAATTTGATGAATCTTTCATGTTTCGGGTTAGAAAGCATAGTGGATGAGGAAGAAATTGTTTGTCACAAGCAATTTCTTTATTTTCCAAAATGTTTTCCCAAGCATTTTTCTTGAGGGGCGTCAAAAAGTGTCACTGTAAGGGAAAGGTGTCAAAAAGGGTCACTGTATGAGAACGGGTAAAGGGCCCCTTTTCCTAATCCAGGGCCAATATTATAAGCAGCTTCAACAGTTTTTGGACTAAGCAGTGGAGCAGGTTTGAGATCATTTTGGATATCCTTTGGTAATCATTGAGTTTGTGTCATCAAATCACAACAGACATCCAGTCACAGGCCTATAATAGAAAAGCAAAATATAATTTTAACCCTTTCCCAAACAAGACCTGGTTTTGATGTTCCTAAAAGAAAAGGCTTGGGAAAACATTGAAACAAAAGAAGAAACTGCTGATAACCAGCAGTTTCTCCTTTTGTCTCAATATTTTCTGTGCTATATTTTACACAAATCCTATCTTTAGTAACATCCATTTTGTCATTTATGGCAGTTTTTGAAGTGGATTACCCTAAAAAACTTCGTTTGGGAAAGGGTTAACCAAAAAGGTTAACCCTTTCTCAAATGAGACAATTTTAGGGTGTCAAATTTGAAAGCTGCTTCAGATGAAACAAGAGTTGTCCGCGGACAACGTAGCTCGCCTATATGGGAACTTTTCACAAAACAGGTCAACTCAAAGGTCAAGGTCAAGAGGTCCAAGGTCATGGTCCTTAATTGGGGGTCTTTGCAGGAGGTATACATGTATATGTATGAAATATAAAGACTCTATCTCTAATAGTGCACAAGGTATAGGCCAGGTTTACGTTTATCAAAAGTAGGTCAAACTCTATGGTCAAAGTCACAAGGTCAAGGGTCATGGTCCCAAATAAAAGGTCTTGGCAGGAGGTATGCATGTGTGAAATATCAAGTCCCTGACAACAATAGTGCATATATGGCAGGTTAAAGTTTTCTAAAAGAAGGTCGAAATAAAAGGTCACTAGGTTGAAGTCATGGTTCCAAGAGAAAGGTCTTGGTGAGGAGTATCCATGTGTAAAATATGTGTGTTTCTGTAATAGTGCCTGAGATATAGACCAGAGGCGCGTTCTTTAGAGCGAGATCTTTTAAGATTTCTTAAGATGTTTTTAATACAGCGTCTTTGAGACCGAGATTATAAGCGAGGTGTTCCAAATGTTCCATACTCCATACAAATGACGTCATGATGACGTCATTTGTATGAAGTATGGAGCATTCGGAATGCAGCGGTTTATGAATTATGGAGTGTTCGGAACAACTCTGTCAAATCTCTTTTATATTATTTGTACAGAGTTGACCGAGGGGTTCCGCACGAAGTATAGGGTAATGGCGCCTCCCATTGAGCGTCTTAAAAATCTTGCTCTAAAGAACGCTTTATCCTAAAATATCTTAAGAAATCTCAAGATATCTCAAGAAATTTTAAAGAACGCGGCTCTGGTTAAAGTTTTTCAAGTGAACTGCTACGGGATGTGACGCCAACACTAGGGATGTGACTTTAGCTTCCTGGACATATAGTCCCAGCTCGCTAAAAATAACAGATATGCAAGTAGCACGTAAAAACTTAACCCAGAAGTCCATTAAATTTGATGTCAGAATAACAATTCTTTGCTAAGAAGCGGATTTTATGGTCACAGAGGCATGTGCAAAAAGTCAGAGCAATAGCATTAGTAGAAACAGAAATTTGATAGACTTGCACATAAAAATTAATCAAAGCATTATGCCAACGCCGACATCCTGGTGACTAGAATAGCCCCCCCCCCTTTTCTATGAATAGTCGCGCTAGAAAGAGAAGGGTCAACAAACCTGACAAGTCATCAGCAAGTTGGTATGACCAGACTCAGAGATGAGGGAAAAACTGGGCTCAGACTCACAACTCTGGCTGTGTTCCTGTAGACCCCTCTCTAGTAACGCCTTTACATTGTTTAGGGTTAAACAGTCTTGCTGAAAATATGATCTACTTACATCATGTGTTTGGATTTACAGAAAGAGAAGGGTTGACATACCTGACAAGTCATCAGTAGGTTGGTATGGCCAGACTCAGAAATGAGGGAGAAACTGGGCTCGGACTCACAACCCTGACTGTGTTCTTGTAGACCCCTCTCTAGTAACGTCTTTATATTGTTCAGGGTTAAACAGTCTTGCTGTAAAATATGATCTACTTACAAGATTTGTTTGGGTTTACAGAAAGAGAAGGGTCACCATACCTGACAAGTCATCAACAAGTTAGTATGGCCAGACTCAGAGATGAGGGAGAAACTGGGCTCAGACTCACAACTCTGGCTGTGTTCATGTAGACCCCTCTCTAGCAACGTCTTTACATTGTTCAGGGTTAAACAGTCTTGCTGAAAAAACATAACAAGCAAATTGTGTTTATGAACCATAAATGCCTAAAAACAAAGTTGTCATGTTAAATTTACACACATAGTTTTGGAAAGACAGACAAGTTAGAACAATATGCCCCGTCTTTTGAAAGGAGGGCATAAAAAAGTTTGATAAGCATTTCTGCTTTTAGTACCATAACATGATATGAAATGACAGGATTCTGACCAATGGAAAATTCAAATGTTGTTTGAAATATTAATTTGTTCCAATATGGAATGTAACTAAAATGTATTTAGGATTAATATCTCTGCCTCAATATTTCAGTTTATTACAGCCTTTTTTAAGAGTTTTTTTTTTAAATTGCACCGACTTAACATATGTTTATCATAAGCAATCATTAGATAAATGTTATTTTCAAAGTAATTTTCGTACATTTCTCCTGAAATTGTTGTTTTTGACAGGATAAAACCAAATAAATTTGGGTCTCCAAAACATCTGTCAATATTGATCTCTGATAATGACAACAACAAATCGGGGAATGTGCAAAATGGAATTGGTAATTATGAACCGCAAAATTAGGTCCTCTTAAAGTTAAGAATTATTTACCGGTACATAACTTCAATTTTCAAAAGATAAGTTGTTCTAGTATGCAAGACGAAGCTTTATACTCAGCTATATCATTCATTTGAAAACAGACAAACTGAACTAATCCTGAAAAGGTCTATATACAAGGCCAATGTAAGCCATGGCTAACCACTTTCTTGACAAAACGATTAATGAGTTTCAAAGGTGAAAATGGACTCACAATGCATTAAAATCGCTTCTCCAGACATCTAAAATTAATGAAATTTCAAGGGGGAAGTCCCAAAAATGCTTTGTATATGCTCTCCACCCACTCTGCTTTTTGCACTCATGAATTGCCTTAAGAATTTTAGGGCTGTACCACTTTTTAAAAGCCAATAGCTACCCTAATATATCAAGTCAGTTGCAACCTTAAGATTCAAAAGTGAATGTTTTTATTTACCTCCGTGTTAATCCTCATACCACAGGAGCAGAATATCACAGACTTGTTGGTTAAGAGGGGATTCCTGAAACAAGCAAATAATTAACTCATTACCAAACAGCAACTTTGTTGCACAAAAGTGACACAACAATTTCAATTAAAAGAAATTTTACACTGTTTGGTCTTTTTGAGTGGAAAATGAAGAAATTGCTTGTCATAAGCAATTCCTTCATTTTTCTAAAAAAAACTAGAAGACCTGAAGGTCTTGAGTCGCTCCACAGGCCTGAGTTTCATGTAATATTTAATCCAAGATTAGATTAGATTGTTCAATGCTTGTGTTTCATAGAGCAAAAAGAAAGTTACAAAACTAGATTGTTCAAAATGTTTTGTTCTTGAAGCAAAGAAAGTAAAACTATATGTTTGCCATTTGAGAAAGGGTAAAAGGAAATGGTAGAACATTCCAGCTTAGGATGATACTAGCAATTAAAATTTTCCATCTTCCAAACAGATCTAAATTGACAGACCATTGATTACTCCAAAATATTTCATATTTCTAAAAATAGATTTTGAGCTAAAAATAGAATTGGGGAAATACCATATTCCAAAATTAATGCAAATGGCTGATGAACCCTGAATTTCTTGTCATATCAAGTTTTGACTAAATTTTTCAAAACTTGTTGCTCTTAAAGCAATTACAAAGTAACTGGAACACTGAAAACACACTCGTACATGTATAAGATCATTTGGTTACCAAGCTTTGTCTTTAATAGAGTGAGTTTGGCTGTTACAGTGAGAAAAAAGTCACAATTAGCAATTTTGTCAAATTGAAAGGCATATAACTGAGGATTTTATATTCCTATCTAGCTAAGAATCACACTAAAGCAAGATCTTAACTTCACCTACATCTTGTTTAAGTTTTGACTTGATTGTTCAATATTTGTGGATGTAAAGAGTGTAAAATCAAAGTCGAAAACAGCAATCTTGTCAAATTCAAGGGCAGAAAAATCATGATTTAAGATTCCTATGAAGCTGAAAATTACAAAATTGCAAGATCTTATGGCCAGTAAGATTACATGAAAGTTTCATGTTGATTGATGGATATTTATGGTTGTTTGAGTAAAAATAAGGTCAAAAATGGTAATTTTGCCAATTTCAAGGGCACATAACTCAAGACATAACATTCAGATCAAGCTGAAAATTGCACTCAGGCAAGATCTTATCAGCACCAACATTCTGACCAAGTTTTGTCTTGATTGATAAATATTTGTAGTGGCTAGAGTGAAAACAAAGTCAAAACAGCCATTTATTAATTCAAGGGCAGATAACTCCAAACTTTCTGGTTCAATCAGAATGAAATTTAGGAATCTGATAGAGGACCACCTAGGGATCATTCCTGTGAAGTTTGATTGAAATCCATCATGTGGTTTCTGAGGAGAAGATTTTTAAAGAAAATGTTGACGACCGGACGGACGGACGCACGCACGAGGGACACAGCGCCATGACAATAGCCCGCTGGCCTGAAGGCCAGTGGAGCTAAAAAAATTAAAGCCTTTATCTTGAGGGGTGATAAAAGGCGTCACTATCTGGGAATGGTTAACTCTTATTTTTTCCACACAAGGACACCTTTTGACCATCCTCGGAAACCCCGCGGTCATAGCTACGCTACATGACCCCTGGGGCACTTGGCCAGTTAAATTTTGAATTAGCCACCGAAAATCGATACGAAACGCGTGAGCGCAAGACCCAATCAAACAAGTGCATGTCGGATTGCGATGCAATACAGGAGTCCCCCACCGGATAACAAAAAATCCTTTCTTATAATATATCTCCTACTTACTAGATCTATAACTGTATACAAAATTTTAAGTTGCTAGCACATTAGGTTTTGGACAAAATGTCCCAAACAAAAATATAAGTGTAAAAACAACCAAGGGCAATAACTCCAAAAGTGGGCGGAGAAGAATGATTCTTGTACATGCCACTTGTCCTCAATGAGAGCTATAAGTGTACCAAGTTTGAAGTTGCTAGCACTGATGGCTCAGGAGATATGGTCCGGACAAAAATATAAGGATAAAAAACAACAACGGACAATAACTAAAAAAAAGGATGTGGTAGAGTAACAGTTCTTGTGCATTACACTTCTTCTCAATGAGATCTACCAGTGTACAAAGTTTGAAGTTGCTAGGGCTTATGGTTTAGGAGATAAGTTCAGGACAAAAATGTAAGGATAGAAACAACAAAGGGCAATAGCTCAAAAAGTGGACATGGCAGAGTGACAGTTCTTGTACATGACACTTGTCCTATGTTCCGAACAAAAATGTAAAGGCAAAAACAACAAAGGGCAATAACTCAAAAAGTGGGCGTGGCAGAGTAACGGTTCTTGAACATGACACTTCTCCTCAATGAGATCTATAAGTGTACAAAGTTTGAAGTTGCTAGCACTTATAGTTTAGGAGATATGATCCGGACAAGAATGTAAGACTAAAAGCAACAAAGGGCAATAACTCAAAAAGTGGACATGGCAGAGTAACAGTTCTTGTACATGACACTTGTCCTTGATAAGATCTATCAGTGTACAAAGTTTGAAGTTGCTAGCACTTATGATTTAGGAGATATATTCCGGACAAAAATGCAAGGGTAAAAACAACAAAGGGCAATAACTCAAAAAGTGCGGGTGGCAGAATAATAGTTCTTGAACATGACACTTGTCCTCAATAAGATCTATAAGTGTACCAAGTTTGAAGTTGCTAGCACTTATAGTTTAGGAGATATGATCCGGACAAGAATGTAAGGCTAAAAACAACAAAGGGCAATAGCTCAAAAAGTGGGCGTGGCAGAGTTATGGTTCTTAAACATGACACTTCTCCTCAATGAGATCTATAAGTGTACAAAGTTTGAAGTTGCTAGCACACATAGTTTAGGAGATATGTTCCGGACAAGAATGCAAGGGTAAAAACAACAAAGGGCAATGACTCAAAAAGTGGGCGTGGCAGAGTAACCGTTCTTGAACATGACACTTCTCCTCAATGAGATCTATAAGTGTACCAAGTTTGAAGTTGCTAGCACACATAGTTTAGGAGATATGTTCCGGACAAGAATGTAACGGTAAAAACAACAAAGGGCAATAACTCAAAAAGTGGGCGTGGCAGAGTAACGGTTCTTGAACATGACACTTCTCTTCAATGAGATCTATAAGTGTACCAAGTTTGAAGTTGCTAGCACACATATGGTTTAGAAGATATAGCCCGGACAAAAGTGTGACGGACAGACGGACGGACGGACGGACAGACGGAATCGAGCAAACCTATAGTCCCCCAACCGGTAACCGGTGGGTCCTCAATAAGATCTATAAGTGTACCAAGTTTGAAGTTGCTAGCACTTATAGTTTAGGAGATATGATCCGGACAAGAATGTAAGGCTAAAAACAACAAAGGGCAATGACTCAAAAAGTGGGCGTGGCAGAGTAACGGTTCTTGAACATGACACTTGTCCTCAATAAGATCTATAAGTGTACAAAGTTTGAAGTTGCTAGCACACATAGTTTAGGAGATATGATCCGGACAAGAATGTAAGGCTAAAAACAACAAAGGGCAACAAGAGGACCATGATGGTCCTATATCGCTCACCTGAACCAAAATGATATAAGCAACACTTTTCTTCAATTCAAAAAATATTTATGACTCTAAGACTGAAAACGAACTTATGGTCAATAACATTGTGAAAATCGAACTCATCCAAGCTTTCATCGTGCCCAACATTGTGTCCAAGATTTGTCTTGTTTGATAAATAATTGTAGATTCTGGAGAATAAACAAGGTCGAAAAAAAGCCGAAAACAGCAATTTTGTCAAATTCAAGGGCACTCTCGACTTTCTGGTCAGATCAGGCTGAAAATCAAACTCATCCGAGATCTTATGATATCCAACATTGTGTCCAAGATTTGTCTTGATTGGTCAATAATTGTAGATTCTAGAGTGTAAACAAGGTCTAAAGCAGCCGAAATCGGCAATTTGATCAAATTTAAGGGCACATAACTCTCATCTTTCTGGTCAGATCAGACTGAAAATCAAATTCATATGAGATCTTTTAGTCTACAACCTTGTGTCCAAGTTTTGGATTGATTGATCAATAATTGTAGATTCTAGAGTGTAAACATCGTCGAAAACAGCCAAAAATGACAATTTTGTCAAATTCAAGGGCAAGTAACTCTGGACTTTCAGATCAGATCAGACTGAAAATCATACTCATCCGGGATCTCATGGTCCAAAACATTGTGTCAAAGTTTTGTCTTGATTGATGAATAATTGTAGATTCTAGAGTGTAAACAAGGTCAAAAACAGCCGAAAATGGCAATTTTGTCAAATTCAAGGGCACATAACTCTCGTCTTTCTGGTCAGATCAAACTGAAAATCAAACTCATCCGAGATCTTATGGTCTACAATGTTATGTCCAAGATTTGTCTTGATTGATCAATAATTGTAGATGCTAGAGTGTAAACAATGTCAAAACTAAGTATTTTTCGCATTCAAGGGCAGATAACTCCTGACTTTCTAGTTCGATCTGACCCATAATCGAACTCATCCGAGATCTTATGGCCATACATGTTTTGACCAAGTTTGGTCAAGATTGGCTAATATTTGTAGATGCTAGAGTGTAAACACGAAATTGTGGACGGACGGACGGACGGACAGACGGACGGACGGACGGACAGACGGACAGACAGACGGACGACGGACAAAAAGTGACCACAATAGCTCACCTTGAGCACTTCGTGCTCAGGTGAGCTAATAACTCAAAAAGTGGGTGTGGCAGAGTTATGGTTCTTGAACATGACACTTCTCCTCAATGAGATCTAAAAGTGTACCAAGTTTGAAGTTGCTAGCACACATAGTTTAGGAGATATGTTCCGGACAAGAATGTAAGGGTAAAAACAACAAAGGGCAATAACTCAAAAAGTGGGCGTGGCAGAGTTATGGTTCTTGAACATGACACTTCTCCTCAATGAGATCTATAAGTGTACCAAGTTTGAAGTTGTTAGCACATATGGTTTAGAAGATATAGCCCGGACAAAAGTGTGACGGACAGACGGACAGACGGATGGACGGACAGACAGACGGAATCGAGCAAACCTATAGTCCCCCAACCGGTAACCGGTGGGGGACTAATAACAGCTCTCATAAGTCAATGCGTTGTCAATTACAACCACGATGGCTGCGCTCATGATAAGTTGTAATTTGTGTGACAACTATATAAGAATTACAGGTGGCTGATATCTTATACGGCTTTAAAATAGAAAGATGGGGAAAGTTATTTAAATGGAAGTCTTTTAAACTCGAAAAAACAAAATTTTCGCACGCTAAACGATATATATCTTCCATATTGACAACTTATCCGAAGCGATTTGTCAATCTCCTACGCAGTTATCTACCTTGAATCAGGACTAAATTACGTATCTCTGACGTAATCACTGTTCATATGTTAGCGATTTGTATCGGCCAGATTGATTGGTCTACTCGCCCATCATGAAATGATGATGGAACCAATGAAACGGTGGCATTTGGGAGCGGCCAATTCAAAGTCTTTCTGGCCAAATGTCCCAGGGTTCATGTAGCGTAGCTATGACCGCGGGGTTTCCGAGGATGCCTTTTGACACCCTACTTAACCCTTTCCCAAACAAAACCTGGTTTTGACGTCCCTAATAGAAAAGGCTTGGGAAAACATTGAAACAAAAGAAGAAACTGCTGATAACCAGCAGTTTCTCCTTTTGTCTCAATATTTTCTGTGCCATATTTTACACAAATTCTATCTTTAATAACTTTCATTTTGTCATTTGTGGCAGTTTTTGAAGAGGATCACCCTAAAAAGTTTGCCATTTGGGAAAGGGTTAATAAAGCCTTTCTACAGCTTTCATTTTGTTAGGTATCAAAAAGTGTCATTACAGGGAAATGGGCTAAAGAATCTTATGGGGTATTGAGTTATAAGCAATAAGAGGCACACGATTGATTACCGGCGACAAAGAAAAATCTAACCAAAGGACAATAGCGCCATTTACTTTCATGACAAAAGCAGACCTGTCAATCTGTCATAACATTATCTCGGCCGTCATGCAAACATGTCATTACCAGAACTCTGAAAGTCTCTTACAACATTTGGCTGATAGCTATTTTGCTGTTTGGGAATGGGTTAAGATCATAAATGAGCAATAAGCTATAAGCTATTAGAGGCACAGCATTGATTACAGCCACACAGAAAAATCTAACCAAAGTACAATAGAACCATTCACTTGCATGACAAAAGCAGACCTGTCAATCTTTCATAACATTATCTTGGCCGTCATGCAAACACATCATTACCAGAACTCTGAAAGTCTCTTACAACATTTGGCTGATAGCTATTTTGCTGTTTGGGAATGGGTTAAGATCATAAATGAGCAATAAGCTATAAGCTATTAGAGGCACAGCATTGATTACAGCCACACAGAAAAATCTAACCAAAGTACAATAGAACCATTCACTTGCATGACAAAAGCAGACCTGTCAATCTGTCATAACATTATCTCAGCCGTCATGCAAACATGTCATTACAAGAACTCTGGAAGTCTCTTACAAAATTTCGCAGATAGTTATTTTGCTGTTTGGGAATGAGTTTAAGATCACAATATGAGCTATAAGCTATAAGAGGCACACCATTGATTATCGGCCACAAAGAAAAATCTCACCAAAGTACAATAGAGCCATTTACTTGCATGAAAAAAACAGACCTGTCAATCTGTCATAACATTATCTCGGCCGTCATGCAAACATGTCATTACCAGAACTCTGTAAGTCTGTTACAACACTAGGCTTAAATTAATAGGCTTGTTTTCATTCCAAAGCATTTCCTGTTAGGGGTGTCAAAACCATGTCTTGTTTGGAAAAGGGTTTAACAGCCTCTGCTCCTCTGTGGAATTATTCTCTCAAATGACAAATTCTTTCCTTTTCTTCAATATTTTCAAAATCTTTTAACTAACACGAAGGTGCAACAGAATGAGTCATCTTATTGGTCATTTACAGAAAAGAAACCTTTATTGGTATTTCTAAAGAAAGATGTAATTCGTTTGTCTTCACAGCATGTCATTATTTTTACCTGTATTTGGGTAAAATCTTCTATTACTGTATGCAACTCCCAACATGGATTAATTTTTGATGACCATTTGTAATATACAATGACAGCCAACATTAAATTTTTCTCTCAATGTTATTTTTTAATACTACATTCATACAATTTCAGTTTAAGAATTTTTTGTGAACTTTGTACCACTTACCATTAACATAACTGCCTCATCTGTACTCAATTCATGAAAGGCAGAACACAAAGATTTCTATTCAAAATACAAGCTTACTTCAAAGATCTCAAAATCAATAATTGCCAAATACCATCAACTTGAAATTGTCGTCTGCAGCATCTTTCAATTTGAACAAGTTTATCAAATTTGACATTTTTGGGGGAATTTAAGAATTTATTGTGGATTTTATGCCACTTACCGTTTACAAAGAGGGCAGACTACCTCATCTGTACTTAATTTATCAATAGCCGAACACAAGGATTTCTCTTCAAAATGCAAACTTTCTTCAAAGATCTCAAATTCTTTCAGCATTCGCAACTCTGCAAATAAAAACAAGATTTCGATGTACAAAGATATTTTGGAAATTTTACTGTTTCCAAACATAACCTGGATTTTATGCAACTCTGACAGCATTGGCCAATTACACTTTTTTACTCCCTCACAGGAAACGGCTTGGGAAAACATAATGGAAAATGAAGAAATAGCTTGTTACAAGCAATTACTTTATTTACTAATATGTTTTTGACCTACAAAAAAAAAAAATATTTCCAAAAATGTAAAGTTCCATGAATCTTGATCAGGCTGTGCATAGGTCTCAAATTCTATATCAGAACCTTTTTTCTTTACCCCAGCTGATACATATTGTAGTGTTTTGCGGGGGTATTGATTTCAATGATGGAATAAAATTTCCTTAATGTCCCCATAGTCTTGAAGAAGCAATATCCAAGGTTTTCATAGATAAATATTGCTATGAGAGAACAACATGGCATCTTGATCAGACTGTGCATAGGCACAGGCTGATCAAGATCCATGTTGATCTCAAATGCTATATTATCACCCTTTTTCCTAAATTACAGTTAACATATACTGCAGTGTTTTGTGTGGGTATTGATTTCATTGATGGAATTACAATCTCCTAAATGTCCTGTATTGAAGAAACAATATCCGAGAGGTTTTCACAGATAAATATCGCCCTCTCACGATGTCTTCATTCTGACATTATTCTTTATCCCTTTCTTATAACACTTGTAATGTTAAGAAATACCCAATTTTAACCCTTTCCCAGACAAGATCTGGTTTGACATACCCAATAAAAATCACTACGGAAATATTGAAGCAAAAGAAGAAAATGCTGATAATCAGCATTTTCTCCATTTGCCTCAATATTTTCTATGCTAAATTATACACAAATCATATCTTCATCAAGTTCCATTTTGTCAT
This sequence comes from Fragum sueziense, assembly GCA_963680895.1. NCBI lineage: Eukaryota > Metazoa > Mollusca > Bivalvia > Cardiida > Cardiidae > Fragum > Fragum sueziense. The sequence goes on from CAVMGG010000060.1 coordinate 74,040, forward strand.
CATCAGTACCTGAAATAGGAAAATCCTAAAATTTTGTTGTTTGGTAATGGGCTAAAGAAACAATATCCGAGAGGTTTTCACAGATAAATATCGCCCTCTCACGATGTCTTCAATCTGACATTATTCTTAACCTATTACAAGACAACAGCTGGTCCAAATTCAAGTATGGTGCAGACAATAATTTAAAATGAATGAATTTCTTTTGTCCTTTTTACAAGAAATCATTGTGGGAAATGAAGAAATTGCTTGTCACAAAATTAAATGCATGGGATTTTACATTTTTGGTATTTTTTTGTCTTAGAAACATGGGAAATTAAGGAATTGCTTGCTTGTCACAAGCATTTTCTTCATTTTCCACTATGTTTTCCAAATCATTTGTCTTGTAGGGCATCAAAAGGCATCACTGTATGGTTATTTTTTTTTTCTTCAGCCCTCTCTTATGACACAATGTTAAGAAATACCATAGAAAATTGGAATAGTACTTCACGTTTGCCAATCATTGATATCAGCCCTGCGTTCAGAAGACAACCTGTTAGCTAACGTTACCAACATTCGCAACTTCTTTGACCCAAATTTGACAAAATTGGTCGAGTATTCCGAATGAAACGGCTAACTGTTAGCTAACGTTTTGTCTTACTGAACGCAGGGCAGATCTGAAGAAGTCAGTGTTCTGGTACCCTAACCAGCCCTCCTCAGTAGCAGACATTTCGTCATTTCTGTCCTCTTAAACCTCTCTGGATCTCAAGAATTCCTCCATCATGTAACAACCCATTTCTTCATTTTCCACAATGTTTTTCAGCTAAAAACACCAAAATATGTAGAATACCTTTCACTTGAAAATGTCGTCTGCAACATCTACAAATTTGGACCAGTCAAAAATATCGCTATTTGGTAATGGGTCCGACATGCCATCGACCTAACTTTACCCCCGGAAAGACAGAATATACCAGCCACAGAGTTAAAATTTAATATTTCAAAACAGTCCTTGAAAGGCAACACATTTTGTTTAAACAAAGTCATAACCAATTTGTCAAAAACGTGAAAATTATGCAAGCAATATGCAGACGGAACTACCCAGGGACAATAAAATGTCAGTTGGAGTTAAACTTGATATCATAATTAAAGAAAATTCGAAGAAAATTAGGGATGAGGCCATCTAATCTATTCAACACTTTATTTCAATCCTGTCACAAGGGATTCCGAGACATTTTCTTTCTCAATTTTATGTTCAGTTTGTTAGCCCTTTCTTACATGACATATTTGTAGAAAAGAATGGTCCAAATTCAAAGACACTAAAAGGGAACAAAACAAACTCACTGAAATTTTAATGCAATATTTTGTCTGAAGAAATGAATGATATCAAGATTTGCTTGATTTTGGTTTCCATTTTTTTTTTTATTTTTTAACTTTCTACAAAGACTTATTTGAGAAATTGCAAAATGTATGTACTGTAAGTTACAGCTTATTAGAGCATTATTTATGACAATTTAGAACATAGCCAATGGTATACAAACAACTAGCAGAAAATCAGCTCTAGGCATAAGACCTTTCATAAACAATAAGGGCTGTTCTTCTGATTTAATAAAGGAACACATCAATAAAGTTATAACGCTTGATTCATAGCATAAGACAGAACTGACATTTATGATAGATGCACAAAACAATGAGTTTAATCTGGTTATATGACTGACGGCTATTTCTTAACCCTTTACCAGTCAAGTCCAAAGTGTTTTTCCTACTTTTCCGTCAATAATTTCATTGCTAAAACATTGGGACACATCAATAAAGTTATAACGCTTGATTCATAGCTTAAGACGGAACTGACATTAATTTTATGACAGATGCACAAAACAATGAGTTTAATCCGGTTATATGAGGTTATATGACGGTCATTTTCTTTACCCTTCACCAATCAAGTCCAGGATGTTTTCGACTTTTCCGTCAATCATTTCATTGCTAAAACATTGGGACACATCAATAAAGTTATAACCCTTGATTCATAGCTTAAGGTATATGACCCATCATTAGCACCAAAGAGCCAGAGGCGAAATTTGAAAAGTGCCAGTAATTCCTAAACTGCGATACATTTCCATTTCAAATACAAACATAAGCATTTTGAACGGTTTAGAATTTGAATTCATACGATAGGAATTGGCTGACGAGTTGCCTTGAGACATGCTTGTTATTGACTGAGACCTGGAAGAGATGCTTCTCTTATGATGGGACGTTTATCCCTATTGAGGTTGGTAAGCTGGTCTTCCTAGACTTGCTTCGTCATTTACCAGACCTCAGAGATGCTACTGCTGTTGCAGAGCAACATATATATATTCTGTGAGGGTGAAGCCAAGGAGGTCTTTCAAGACCTGCTCTGTTATTGCTTCACCTGAGCAGTGATGCTACTTGTAGGACTGTTTGTCTTCTATGGTGTTAGCTGTTTGCATGTATGGACGTTGGTGACATGGTTCTACCTGTTTAGAAGGTAGTGTGTGAGATGCAAGGAAGCAAGTCTCAGAAGAGTCGAGCTAATCGCCTTGCTGGTCTGTGGAGGCATGCTTCAAGGTGAAGATATGCTTTTCTCTGTGTAGACATCGAACTCGTTTTTCTGTGGCTGTCTGACGAAGCATGTAATTGGGTATCAAGTCTCCTGTAGACTTGCTTTTGTCTGGGTGGTCTTCCGAGAGTTGCTTGGACTCTTTTCCATCTATCCCTGACCGGTTTCGTTCTCGTGTTAGAACTCTTCAGAGGTGTCTGAGAAAGCTGGATGAGCTTTTCTGATGTTTGGTGGATAGGTGTGGGTTGCAGCTATATTTATACTTTTTGGTGCCGGTTGGTGCCGGTTGGTGCCGGCGTTGCTATGGTCCCACGTGATATGGAGAAATGGTGCCGGTTGGTGCCGGTATAGAGCTGTTTTGTGTACTGTACTGTAGTATGGCACAATGGATACTTATTGAGCGTCCAAAAAATGAAAGCAGAGCAAGAATTTCTCGTGTAATCATTTGCACAAAGATTCTGGCTTAATCTGGCCAGAATATGCTTGTTTATCACAAGACTTGCCGTAGTAGCAAGTAGCTACGTGATACGACGTTAGCAACGTCAGAAGTGTATAGTTGCATTGTATGACGTTGCTATGCTCATGTTTGAACGTATTTATGACAGTACCCTTGCTGTATATCTAAAATTCAGTCTTTGTGCATCCTTTATGATTGAAGGAGTGGTGTCTTTTGCCAAATATTATTTTTACGTCACACACAGTATAACAAGGAAACTCAAAAAATATAACAAGTAGAAAATGAATTGGCTGATGGGAGTTTCTCATGTTCTACTGATATGTAGATCCTGACTGGAAGGAGTGTTAATGATAGGAGCGATCCAGTTATGCTCCCTGTTAAGGAGCTTACAGCATATTCGGTGGCAGAAAAAATCTGCTGGTTTCTTAGGAAGAGGCCCAGTCATATGGGCATTTGCTGTATTTTCAATGATCTCATTGTAATATATTTACTAAAAGATCGGGACTGTGTTAAGATGGTTCTTCTAATACTAACTCTTGTGCTATCATTGAAGGATGGATGAAGCCCATGTTTTTTGCCATGGGGTAGAGACTTGCATTAGGTCTATTCACTAGAGATAGCATGCTCATTTGAGTGTAGAGGTGGGAAGAATAAAAACAAAAGTCGAAGCATCACCAACCGGCACCAAAAAGTATAA